>JACVBY030000474.1:0-600000 GCA_017589505.3 Metroxylon sagu | reverse complement strand
TTTTTGAATTATAAGTTTATAATTAGTCCTATTTACTGAGTATGAACTTATTAGATTATCTCGAATTGCTTTTCAGAGCTCAAGAAATGAAGAGGGACCTAAGTAGAAAGCAATACCTGTCAGCTTGATCTAGTTATCTTAGGAGTTATTTAGGCTTGTTAATAGTCAAAACACTTGTTTATTTATGTTATCCAAGTTGTAATAAGAATTTTATTTCCTTCTTTTGAATGCTAGTTCATAATTTCTTTAGATAAATAATTACTTCTATTGTTGCACCTTGCATGTTTAGCATGTAGTGGGTTATTACATCCCACATCCATCCTAGGGTCTGAAGTGTGACACCCTACTATTTGTTTCTTAGTAACAATGGTAGAAAGTCTAAAACCCTATGAAAACAAAGAAAACCGTGCAATTTAGGGAGGAAACTGTGATTTGATAAGCCCTTTTTCTCATTGTTGTAGCCTAATTTGCCAAAATACCTGCTATTTGATTGACTCTATACAGATACGTGAGTATTCAACTATTGAAATAGATGAAATTGATAGAATGAGTATCCCTCAAATGCGGATGTTCACAGTCCAATTGATTATTTTCTTAAGAGACAATAGTTATTAAGTCACCTTTCAAAATAATTTTGAGATGCTGAAACATTTTCATGCCTCTTCCCAACCCCATACCACTCCCTGTCAATTTTGTACAAAGAACGAAAAAGGTTGAAAGAGGAATCGCTAGTGCAAGTAGAATATATCCATGATGGTGATACCATTTGTATATTTATTAGATACCATATTTCACCCTATTCCTTTAAAAAAAAAAAAAAGAAAGAACCTTTACATTTCATGAAAATAAATAAATGAACAAATAAAACCAATTTTAAGGGATTCAAAAAGCATAGCCTATGTGATCTTGTTGGATGTCCCATCTCATTTCCACATGATGGCATCCCTACATGTTCATCGAAACATGGAACCCATAGCATTACTAAAAATAGGGCCTATTTAGTTGTAGAAAATAGAGAAAGTTTTACAAAGAATTTTTTCAATAGAGAATAAGAAACAAAATTTTGTGTTTAGATCTAATAGAAAATAGCATTTCCTGTTTAGTTGTTAAAAATTGGGAGGTATTTTCAAAAAAAAATTCATAAAGAATAAAAAATAGTATTTTATGTTCAAATCTATTATTTTTTGAAATAAAAAATTAAAAATAATATTTTTTTTTGATTTTTAAAATATACATTAGGTTTAGAAAAAATCTTTAGATTTTTTTTATTAATTTTTTTTTAAATAAAATAGTATTCTTTTTATATTTTTTATTACTATACTTTTATTATTTATCGTCATCTCCATCATTAATTGCCCTCCATCACTCACCACCACTACTACCATCATCATGATCATCATCACCACCAACCCCCTCCACCACCATGCCACCCACCATCCTCCACTGCAACGCCACCATTAGACCTCCACCCCCATTGCAACTACCACTCAACAAATGATTTCATTATTTTTTATAAAAACTTTATATTAAATTAAAATATAATATATTACAGTGTAATATCTACACAAGCTATTTTATGTTAGTTGGTGAAGTGTTCACTCTAATAACCCTTAGGGGTAATTTAGTTAATCACCATAATGACTCTTTTTGATAATAGAATCGCTAATGAATCAACATCATCCTATTTGATATGAGATATTTTAATAATCAAAGATTACTAATAATCTCAGATCACTATGCTTGATATATAATAAAAATGCAAGAACATCATGCATACAATTGAAAACTAATTTGCATAATATATAAATATAAAAGCTACAATTTTAATATAAGAAGCACAAAATATTTATATATAATAATATATTTATTATAATATAATTATATATATATTCATTATATGCAATAATTTTAAATAATAATATAATGTTATAATAGTATTTAATATTATATAACTATAATATTATAATTATACATTAATATTATGATATATATTAATATATTATGTATAATAATATTGCATATCATAATAATATTGTTATATAATTGCCTGCCCAGAACCGTTCCATCGAATAGAAGTAAAGCTAGGGTGAATTTCGGTAATTCACCACGAACAGCCGAGAGAGCATCGCTGTGGCAGACTCGGCATTTGGACCGCCACCGCTTACCCGCGTGGGCTGTTTGCGTATTTTGCTAACTTCACCAAAAGCTAAATCCACCCAATAGATTTTCCCCACGTAAAATTATACCATGTCCAACTGGACTTTTAAACTACATGTCGCATTTATATGGCTTCATTTTAATATATGGTGTTTAGTTCCGATGCATCTCACTGCTGCCCCCTTTGCTGCCGTCCTGACCCACGTAGTTTCCTTGCAACTTCCAGGAAAGAGACGGACGACTTGACCAAGGATCAAGATGCCGTGGCACACTCTAATTGGTTGAAACGTCGCTTTTCTCTGGACAAGTAGAGAAAGACACTTTAATATAAGATAATGTCGGTTTGGTTGTGGGACTTTTAAATACAATACTCACTTGACTCACTGTTGCCAGTCTTTCAGAAACGCTAAAACGGTATATCTTCCAAGACTTTAGTACTTTATACTCTCCCCATCTCACTGCCATTAAGGCCACAAAGATTCCACCGGACATCTATATATGGCCTCGCGTAGTGCAATGGCTTGCACATCAAGCGTAGTCTTTCCAACCAAGATAGTTTTCCCCTTGTGAGAAACGGGGAGAAACAAAGCTGCAACTAGGTAGTAGATCTCAGAAGCAGAAGCCAAAATGACGGTATTCCCTGCCTCTCTTTCCCTTAGCTTCTTCTCACTATTAGTATCTCAACATCTGGAAACGCCTGCTGAGACTAGGCCTGAGCATAACGATGATAGTCTTCTGATGAGATATATGTACCTTGGTTGGGTGTACAGATCGTGGAGATGTGCGTTCACATGGACTGCTCGGGATGCGAGAGCAAAATAAGGAAGGCACTTCTTAAGTTAAGAGGTATGCAAAATAAGCAAACCGAACGTTTGATGTTAGGGAGAAAGCAACGAAGAATTTCTCTTCATTTTTCTCATCTAATTTATCTGCAAGTCGTGTTTCCCTCTTCTTATTGACTGCATATATTACTGCTAGGAGACTATGGGTGTAGCAGTCGTAGAAAATCCCTGGTGTTATATTCAAATGGTCCTGGGACTTATCTCATCGTTGTTCGTTTATGTGTTGCAGGGGTGGATAACGTGGACATAGACATGGTGCAGCAAAAGGTGACGGTCACCGGCTACGCGGACCAGAAGAAGGTGCTGAAAGCGGTGAGGAAGACGGGGAGGCGGGCGGTGCTGTGGCCCTATCCCTACAACGTGGAGTACCACACCTACGCCCAGGAGTACTATCACCAGCACCACCCCACCCCGGCCCACCACCTAATCTTCAACTCCTCCAATCCACACTCCTACAACTACTATGAGCATGGGTACAACGACTCCGACATGCATGGCTACTACCAGAAGCCGACCTACTCTCAAATCGTTGACGAGAGAGCCAGGTCTCTCTTCAGTGATGATAACCCCGAAGCCTGTTCCATTATGTGAATATATCTTCTGAAAATATATGTATATATCTGTGCATCTGTATTTTAATTAGCTACCCAACAGGGCCGGCAGTTTGCCTAGTCTTGTAAAAATTTTTGGGTTTCTGTACTAATTAAGGGTGTACATATACTGAGGAGGGGCGTTTCCTGGGGTCATAGCAAGGGATCCCATGCTTTTAATATGATGAAAAATGGGTATTCGGAGAAAATCTGTACCATTACCTTTTGATTCGGAATTATTCTTAAGAAGTAAAGCTTTATATATATATATATATATTTAGTACATAAAAAAATGAAAAAAAGGAAACTCTTTACATGGCCTTTTAAATTTTCCCTACTACTACTCTTTTTTGGGTTTGGTATGCCCCGATCTGTAATAAATTACCTCATATTTCATTTAATATAATCGGATTAGGGAGAATAAAACAATTTCTTCAATTCAGTTAACTTGAATCTCCCAAAAGAATATCAGAAAATAAAAAATTGAAGATAGCAAGATTCAAATATTTTTCTTTCATTAATAATTACAACTAAGTTATAGGATTTTTCTCTATACGAATGATGTCTATCCTAACACAATCCAAATTGGAAAGACAATCCAAATTAGATTCTTTCCTTGCTTAAAAGATGCTACAACTTTTTCAAAATAGATACTATTAAAAATAATCATGAAAATCTAAAATTCTGTAAGAGATAAATCTCAACTTTTATATCAACCTTTTTTTTTTTTGGCCCTGATTGCTTGACCTAATTCTTTCCAGGTTATGAGATATATCTGGTCAAAATGTTTTCAAAAGAAACAATTTACTTTGATTGGCCAATTTGTGATTCAAATGGTGGAATTTGTTATTGCTAATCAACATTGGGCTTCGATGGACCTCCTTGATGATATTTGGCGGGACTGATGTTGAGGTTGCTGCAACTGAGAGTAGATTGGGCCTTTAGCTTGGAAATTCACCATGCGGACCGTACTCTTCAAGGGGTCTTGTAGTTACTTAGCCACTTGGCAAGCTTCAATCAGGATCTTAATGGGCGACATGCATCTGATCTTAGATCTCTGAATGAAATCCATTGTAAAACTGACCAACCAATTGTTCTACGGTTTCATTGAATCGAAGCTTGTCAAGCTCTTCTTGGTACTCCTGGTTTGATTTGGCACATCAGTTGAGTTGGTTCATCTAAGTGTTGAGGGATTATAGTAGTCGTTCCACTAGCCGCAACTTCCTAGAGAAGTCATCCACAGTCAAGCATATTACTTTGTTATGGCATCTATCAGGTTGATCCTCATCAGACTACTAGTCATATGGTTGGTATCACAATGATTTTAGAGTGGAGAGTTGCCATCATTAGACTCCTGATCAGGGTTGAATTAATTAGGCTGGCTAATCTTGTAGTCTGGAAGGTTGGGAATGCCTGAGACTTGCCTCATGGTTTTAGTGCTCTCAACCTTATGTGTCTCAAGCCGTTCAACTCTAGAATTGGTGTTTTTATTTGAGACCATATCTGATGGGGCCTGATGCTGTCATTGGTGAGGTGCCGTGGTGAGTTTGTAACCACTGCAAAGGTGCATAAACGATCACAGACTTTGGCTGAAAGTTGCACCTACAATTAGTAAAGCTCATGGCTGTTGCTCGGATTTCACAGTAGAAAGCCTTCCATTGGATGGTGCAAATGGTGTCAAACACCTTTTAACATTGTGAGGTTGCCATTGATTGACTTGGGACACGTGTGGACTTGGGTCTCCTAGGTGTGCGTACAAGCTTCCCTTTAGTTAAACTAGGCTATTTAAGCACGGGTATATCTAGGATTGTGGGTGTGTGATGGGTGATGCTTCCAAAAGTTTGACGGGTTGGGATACATGCTAGTTAAATCTAGCATGGACTGCTAAGTCTTTTCCATTGCTGATAGGATTTAAGGGTGTTAATCATCCTCGCACCCTCAAGTAAAAAAGCAATAATCAAAAGAGGAACTATTGTGCAGTTTCTTCTAACAAGGGATAATTTTCGTCAAGTACTTTAGTAGTAGATGTTCTATGAGATGTTGATACAATTAAACTCTTATTGGAAGATGAAACTTGATTGGCTGCTTAAAACCTAATCCAATTGGTGATCTAGATCAACAAGATAAGCCTTGAACACTTCTAAATAATATCATAGATCATGCATGTTATGCAAAGATTATAGAGTTCTTGTTGAATGAGTTTGGGAATATATGTTGAAGGAGAATGGCTTTTTGAAATATAGACAAGATATAAAGGAAAACCATGCAGATGAGTATGCGGACTTGGTGAATACATAGAGGGCATATACGGTCAAGTTATTTGTATATTGTTCACTCAACTTTTTATCAATATTGCATAAAACAGTACATATTTTAATCATATTTTCTAAAGTAGTAAATTTTTCTAAGGGCGTGGCTTGCACTATCTAAATAAATCATTTAAATTGTTCGCAGCGTATTTAATAGAAAAATAACCACATTTTGTATAGTTGCATATACTATCTAACTACACTCTAATAAAAGCCATGGTTATCCATGCGACCTTCTAAACTTACACCAAGGAAGCATTTATGAACCACATCCAAGCAAAATTCTCTATGTTGAAGCACACAATCTAATTTAGATATATAAAAAAATTCAATGAAATATTTTTTTTGATAGTTGACCATGGTAATATTAACAATGTTTAAATTCCTTTCTATTTTAGAATGTATTCATGCCATTGGTGAGGAACCAAGTATTTTGAACATTACCACATGATCAAAATTATTCAGTAGATCAAAAAACTAGATGCTTGATGCCTATCTATCTCTGGGCATCAACATGCCTAGGGCCTACCAAAAGCAATTCAATTGAAGCCTTTTAGCATTATTGATCGTCTCATGCCATCTATACCTAAAAGCCACTATCACACTATGAGCCACCAAGGACCTTCAGTAGCTTAGAGATTACGTGGCATCTTGTAAACCCCCCGACAGGCATTTTTTTTTATAATTTACGTGGCATGGGTGCGCGACACGCGGCGCGCTGCATGCACGCCCACGCGCGCGCACATGGGGCGCAGAGGAGGGCTCAGCCCTCCCCTCGCTGAAAGAAAAGACAGGGGAGAGGACTGAAGCCCCCTCCCACCGTCTTCTTCCTCCCTCCTACTCTTCGCGAGCTCCTGTCACCGTGCCGCCCTTCGCTCGTCCCCGACACCCGACCGCCGTCCGGTAACCCCCCCTTCACCGGCGAGGAGAGGGAGAGAGAGAGGGAGAGGGCCGCAGGAGGCCCTCCCCTGACGCGGGAGCCAAGCGGGCTCCCGCGCTTGGTTCGGGCCCGGCGGTGTGCCCGCCGGCTCGCCGGGCCCGGTCCTCGGGCGGCAGCCCCCCCTGGCTCCGGGCCGACGTCGGGTGGGGTCCGATCAGCCGGAGGAGGCCGACCGTGCCGCCGGCAAGGGAAGAGGTGGGGAGGGCCGTTCCACGGCTCTCCCTTCATTGTGGGTTCAGGCCCGGCAGCGTGCCCGCCGGCCCGCCAAGCCTGAGCTTTGGCCGGCGACCCCATCGGCCAAGGGGCGCATCCGGCGGGGTCCGGACGGCCGCTGGTGGCCGGCCGTGTCGCCGGCAGGGGGGAGGAATCGAGCGAGAGGGCCGAATGGCCCTCCCCTGTCGCGGGGGCCAAATCGGCTCCCGCATTGGTCCGGGCCCGGCGGCGTGCCGGGCTTCGGCCGGCGGCCCTCATCGGCGCCGGGGCGGCGTCCGGTGAGGTTCGGCCGGCCATCGGTGGCCGGCCGTGCCGGCGATGGCCGGCCGTGCCGCCGGCACAGTGACGAAGGAGGAGAAGAAAAGGAAGAAGAAGAAGAAAAAGAAGAGGAAAGAGAAGAGGGAGGGGCTGGGCGCGGCGGCCGGCCGGGCCGCTCGTCGGCGGGCCGGCCGACCCGAGGGCCGGCGGCCCTAGGCCGCCGGCCACTAGCCACCCCTGGTTCAGGTGAACCAAGGGTGAAGCAGGGGAAAAGAAAAAAAAAAGGAAGAAAAGGGAAAAACTGGTTCGGCCCAGTCCAGTTAGCCCCTTTGGGCTGAATTTTCGGGCCCCAATTTGGGCTCGGCCCAATAAAAGAAAAATATGGTCATGATCAGCATGGATCCTAATTTGTCGGAGAATTTTTAGTTTCCCATTTGGGCTTCTATATTTGGAGATATTCAAGCCTCAAGTTGGGCCCAGGATTAGATTGGGTTAAGTGTAGGAGTCAATTTGACATCCTAAAATTAAAATTTAAAAATTTGAAAAATTATGTTGTAGGTACCCAGAGATCCCTACAGCTGATTTACACTTTTGGATTAGCGTTGTGAGGTAAGTAAGCTAGTTACAATGATTTTTCTTAAATCATTATTAAATTATGCCATTATTGAAATAATGAATTGATTTATAGTATTATGTGAAAAATGATAGTTGTGGTACCACATTTATGTAAATGAATATTTGACTTGATTATTGTTAATTTTGGTAAATTAAATTGGCATTTGATACATGCAACTGGTTATTACATGATTATAGAAAATTACCAAATTTTGGTAAAACATGAAAAGTAAATTGATATATGTTTGCTATTATGCGAATAAATGCTATTTGTGATTGTGATATTATATGTCATCACGGTCCACACTACATGTTACATGACTCCGGGACCCACCTCCACAGGGGGAATATGTGGAGAACACACATCCTTGGGATGTGCTGTGACAGGATATAGCTTTAGATGTTAATTGACTCCGGCACCCTTCCTCCACTAGGAGCGTACAGGGAGGTTACATCCTTGGGATGTTATTACGTGGACGTGGGACATTAGTATGAAATGAGATTTACAGTGATTTGACATTGAAATGGTATTTTGAAATATTATTTCATATTAATTGCTTCCAATTTATTCGAATATGAGATTTGTACAATTTTATAATATGATGAAATGTTTTTAAATTTGGAAGCATGACATGTATTTGACTTGATAAAAATTCTTATTTGGCTATATTATGTAATAGTAGGCTTACTTACTGAGTGTAAACTCATTAAATCTTACAATGTTTTTTCAGAGCCACAGAATTATCAGGGGCAACAACAGGGGTAATTGGGAGTTCTTGATGTAAATTGATTTTATTTTGTTTTATGTAACCCCATTTGGAATTATTTTGGAACTTTGGTTTGTTGCCCAACATTACATAATTTGTATATGAAGGATTAAACTTTGTATGTTATATAGTTGTTAACCCTCCTTGTTTATAAATGATATTGTACTGGATGCCTTGCATGCCTGGCATGCGGCGGGCTGTCACCCCTGGGCCACCACCAGCTGGGTCCGGGGCGTGACAGCTTGTAGTGGTACCAGAGCAAGGTTGACATAGGGCCAAACACATGATTAACATTAGGCCAAATATTGACATGACATCAGAAGGGTAATAACTCTAGGAAAAATTCAAGTGACTTGTTTAAAAATGCTCGAGATTTGATGATTTATTATGTTATTGATTGGAACCTAACAATGGCAGGATTTCATAATGCATCGTCGCACCAGTGGCCAGCGACATGAGGGGGACTCTCAGGCTGGTGACCCTGACCAGCAGGGAGGCCCGGAAGCCTCACCAGATGTGGGTTCCGTTGCCCCAGTTGGCAACGACCCACAGCAGCTGCAAGCCGAGTTACTCCGGGCATTCTTAGGGGTGACTCTCAGTGCG
Source organism: Metroxylon sagu (assembly GCA_017589505.3). Taxonomy (NCBI): domain Eukaryota; kingdom Viridiplantae; phylum Streptophyta; class Magnoliopsida; order Arecales; family Arecaceae; genus Metroxylon; species Metroxylon sagu. The sequence continues at coordinate 590,706 of JACVBY030000474.1, read as the reverse complement.
TCTGTGCCAAAGCTGCAGAACAGACATTCCGCAGACATCGCTCGCTATATGCGGCTCTACTGTTCCACAGACTCCATCTGCCCCTCCTACTCCTCAAACCTAGCCGGCCCAGCTCGATCAGTCTGCTCAGCCCGCTCCATCTCAGCCCTAGCAGGGAGGGGGTCGTAGCTTCTCCGAGTTTAAGAGCTTGGCCCCTCCTTCCTTCTCTGGATCCACCAACCTACTTGATGCGGAGAGGTGGATAAGAGAGATAGAGAAGGCCTTTACGGCCCTTGGTAGCCCGGAGGAGGAACGGATCAGATTTGCCGCCTACCTCCTCCAGGGGGAGGCATACGATTAGTGGCTGATGTTGGAGCAACACTCTGGAGGTCGGGCCATCTCTTGGGAACAGTTTAAGGAGGCCTTTTATCGCCAGTATTTTCCTAGGAGTGTTAAGAGACAGATGGAGTCTGAGTTTATGAGGTTAGAGCAGAGGAATCTTTCTGTGGCCCAGTATGAAGCCGAGTTCAGACGATTGGCCAGATTTGCCCCAGATTTTATTATGACCGAGAGAGCCAAGATCACCAAATTCACTGAGGGACTGCACCCCAGGCTGAGGCAGGCAGTCAATGCATTTGAGCTCCCCACTTACAGTGAAGTGGTGAGCAAGGCTCTGGTCATTGAGAGAGACATGACTGCCATTCAGCAGATGAGGGAGTAGCAGATGAAGAGGAGGGGACCTCCTTCGGGCCAGTCTTTCGGGCAGACTAAGAAGAAGAAGGGTTTCTTTCAGGCTCCCTCAGGGCAGAAGGATAAGGAGACCCGCTGTCCTCATTGCGGGAAGGCCCATCAGGGCAAGCAGTGCCGCAGGCTGACTGGTGCCTGCTTTATTTGTGGGAAGATGGACCACAAAATGGTCACCTGTTCCCTTCAGAAGGATCAACAGCCCCCTCCAGATCAGGGAAAGAGTCAGCAGCAGCCCAGGACCCAAGGGAGGGTCTTTACCCTCACTCAGCAGGACGCTGCTGCCTCTAACACTGTGGTGACAGGTATGTCTGTTAAATTAAATAATTTATTTTAAATTATTGCATTCATACCTGGTATAATGCATGGATTATGGTAGTAGATAGAGGAAAAACACATGATATTGCATGATATCTAAGTTAAGTTAATCTTTATGACATGTATGTTTAAAGTAGGCAACACTTATGCTCAAACTTTAATTGATCCGGGTGCCACACATTCATTTATATCTAATAGTTTTCTTGCCAAGAATGCATCATTGACACCCATTCCTCTAGAGCAAGAGTTGCATATTGCATTTCCTAATGGAGATGTCATGATGGTAGACTCAGTGTGTAAATCTTGCCTGATTGACATGGAAGATAGGAGGTTGAACGCTGATCTGATAGTCCTCCCGCTGAAATTCTTTGATGTAATTCTGGGGATGGACTGGTTGGCCTCCTATCATGCTTCTATTGACTGTTTCAGGAAAAGGGTAGTCTTTAAAATTCCTAATCTTTCTGAATTCAGTTTTAGCGGGAGTCAGGAACATCTGGCTTCGGTATTAGTGTCAGCTCTGCAAGCTGAAAAATACTTGAGAAAAGGTGGTCAGGGGTTTCTTGCTATGGTTAGGGACCTTCAGCAGGATGAACACCAGTTGGAAGATATTCCAGTGGCTCGAGAGTTTCCCGATGTCTTTCCGGAGGAATTGACGGAATTACCCCCGGATCGTGAAGTCGAGTTCACTGTTGATTTAGCCCCTGGCACTGGACCTATATCCAAAGCTCCTTACCGTATGGCCCCAGCTGAGTTAAAAGAGTTAAAATGTCAGTTGCAGGAGCTTCTGGATCGAGGATTTATCAGACCTAGTGTCTCTCCTTGGGGTGCTCCAGTATTATTTGTTAAAAAGAAGGATGACAGTCTTCGGCTCTGCATTGATTACCGAGAAATTAATAAGGTAACAGTGCAGAACAAGTACCCTTTGCCGAGGATTGATGATCTATTTGATCAGCTTCAAGGAGCTCAGGTATTCTCAAAAATTGATCTTCGATCAGGGTACCATCAGCTTAAGATTAAGGCTGAGGATGTTTCAAAGACTGCATTCAGAACCAGGTACAGCCATTATGAGTTCTTGGTGATGCCGTTTGGGTTGACTAATGCCCCAGCAACATTCATGGACTTGATGCACAGAATCTTCAAACCATACCTGGATCAGTTTATAGTGGTCTTTATTGATGATATCTTGATTTATTCTAAAAGTCATATGGAGCATGAAGACCACTTAAGGATTGTTCTGCAGACTCTTCGGGAGAAGAAACTTTATGCCAAGCTGCAGAAATGTGACTTCTGGATGAGCCAAATATCCTTCTTGGGTCATATCGTATCCAAAGACGGTATATCTGTAGATCCTAAGAAGATTGAGGCCGTCGTGAACTGGTGTCGGCCTTCCAATGTATCAGAAGTCAGAAGCTTCTTAGGGGCACGGGCGGTTATTATCGCAGATTTGTGGAAGGCTTCTCTCGCATTGCCTTGCCTCTGACTCGCTTAACTCAAAAGCGAGCAAAGTTTGTTTGGTCAGAGGAGTGTGAGGGAAGTTTCCAGGAGCTCAAGCAGCGCCTGGTGTCAGCCCCTATCCTTACTCTTTCATCTACATCTGGAGGATATACGTTATTCACTGATGCCTCTCGAAAGGGATTGGAAGGTGTTCTGATGCAGGAAGGGAAGGTGATAGCCTATGCCTCCAGGCAGCTGAAGCCTTATGAGCAGAACTATCCTACTCATGACCTGGAGTTAGCCGCCGTCATCTTTGTACTGAAAATTTGGCGACATTATTTATATGGGGAGACTTGTGATGTGTATACAGACCATCAAAGTCTGAAATATATTTTTACCCAGAAGGAGCTAAACTTGAGGCAGAGGAGGTGGCTGAAGCTATTAAAGGATTATGACCTGAACCTGCATTATCATCCAGGGAAGGCCAATGTGGTAGCTGATGCCTTAAGCCGAAAGTCCTCCTCAGAGCTAGCTTCCATAATTACTTTTCAACCTCACATTCACAGAGACCTTGAAAAATTGGAGTTTAGTTTGCGAGTACAGCGATCTGATGGGCTTCTTGCAACACTTGTACTTCAACCAACCCTGATTGACAGGATTAAGTCTTCCCAGAAAGAAGACTTGGAACTACAAAAGATAAAAGAAGCTGTGCAGTCAGGGGTTCAGAATGAATTCAGAATAAATGAGGATGGATCCCTAAGATTTGATACTAGGCTCTATATGCCAAATGTGGAAGATCTAAGGGCTGAAATTTTGAGGGAGGCTCATTATTCTCCCTATACTGTTCACCCAGGAGGCATCAAAATATACAGAGACCTACGAAAAAATTTCTGGTAGAAAGGAATGAAAAGAGAAATTGCTCAATATGTGGCCAAGTGCTTAGTGTGTCAACAAGTGAAGGCCGAACATCAAAGGCCTGCGGGACCTCTTCAGTCTCTGATGATCCCTTAGTGGAAATGGGAGAAGATCACTATGGATTTTGTGACAGGTTTACCCAAAACTCTCAGAAGCAATGATACGGTCTGAGTTATTATTGATAGATTGACCAAGTCAGCCCATTTTCTACCGTTTAGAGTTGGGGTCTCTAGCGAGAGATTGGCCACCATGTACATTGAGCAGATAGTGAGACTTCATGGTGTTCCCGAGTCAATTGTGTTAGATCGGGATACCAGGTTTGTGTCCCAGTTTTGGAAGAGTCTTCATAGGGCTCTGGGGACCAAACTGAATTTCAGCACAGCTTTTCACCCCCATACAGATGGACAATCCGAGAGGACCATACGTATCTTAGAGGACATGTTGCGAGCCTGTGTAATGGACTTGGGTGGTGCTTGGGACAACCACCTACCTTTGGTGGAGTTTGCTTACAATAACAGTTACCAAGCCAGCATCAAAATGGCTCCATTTGAAGCTCTGTATGGTAGAAAATGCAGATCTTCCTTATGTTGGAATGATGTGGGGGAAAGGAAATTGTTGGGCCCTGAGCTAATTCAGCAGATAGTAGAAAAAGTACAGCTGATTAAGGAAAGACTCCGAGTAGCTCAGAGTCGACAAAAAAGTTATGCTGATGTTAGAAGAAGGGAGCTGGAATTTCAGGTTGGGGACCATGTTTTTTTAAGGGTTTCACCAACTAAAGATGTGATGAGGTTTGGGCTTAAAGGAAAATTGAGTCCATGATACGTTGGGCCATTTGAGATCTTGAGCAGAGTGGGGGAAGTGGCTTATAGCCTCGCATTACCTCCTGCACTCTCTGGGGTACATAATGTATTCCATGTCTCTATGTTGTAGAAGTACATTTCTGATCTCAGTCATGTGATAGAAGCGGAGCCCATTTTGCTAAAGAAGAATTTGACATACGAAGAGCATCCGATACGTATTGTGGACCATAAAGATCAAGTTCTGAGATGACGTAGCATTCCCTATGTTAAGGTTCAGTGGAGTAATCATTCTGAATGGGAGGCTACGTGGGAACTTGAAGAGGAGGTGAAAAAGAAATATCCTCATCTATTTGTATCTGAATAGATATTTGTATATAAGTACAAAAGTGTAATACTGTTGTATTTTGACCAGAATGATAAATAAATACAGTTAGTAATTTTTATTTTGGGCCTCAAAAATTTTATTCGTGTTGTGCATTAATTTCGAGGCTAAAATGTTTATAAGGAGGAGAGGATGTAAACCCCCCGACAGGCATTTTTTTTTATAATTTAAGCGGCGTGGGTGCGCGACACGCTGCATGCGCGCCAGCGCACGCGTGCCCACGCGCGCGCACATGGGGCGCAGGGGAGGGCTCAGCCCTCCCCTCGCTGAAAGAAAAGACAGGGGAGAGGACTGAAGCCCCCTCCCACCGTCTTCTTCCTCCCTCCTGCTCTTCGCGAGCTTCTGTCACCGTGCCGCCCTCCGCTCGTCCCCGACACCTCGCCGCCGTCCGGTAAGCCCCCCCCCCTCACCGACGAGGAGAGGGAGAGAGAGAGAGCGTGAGAGAGAGGGAGAGGGCCGCAAGAGGCCCTCCCCTGACGCGGGAGCCAAGCGGGCTCCCGCGCTTGGTTCAGGCCCGACGGCGTGCCCGCCGGCCGCCGGCCCGGCCCTAGGGCCGCAGCCCCCCACCGGCGCCGGGCGGCATCCGGTGGGGTCCGACCGGCCGGGAGGAGGCCGCCGTGCCACGCAAGGAAGAGCCTTGGGTGAGGGGCCGCTCACGGCCCTCCCTTCTTGTGGGTTCGAGCCGGCGGCGTGCCCGCCGCCGGCCGAACGCGCTTGGCCGGCCGTGTTGCCGGCAGGGGGAGGAATCGAGGGAGAGGGCCGAATGGCCCTCCCTCGTCGCGGGAGCCAAACCGGCTCCCACGTTGGTCTGAGCTCGGCGGCGTGCTCCGCCGGCTCGCCGGGCCGAGCTTCGGCCGGCGGCCCTCACCGGTGCCGGGGGCGGCGTCCGGTGAGGTTCGGCCGGCCATCGGTGGCCGGCCGTGCCGCCGGCACGATGACGAAGGAGGAGAAGAAAAGGAAGAAGAAGAAGAAAAAGAAGAAGAAAGAGAAGAGGGAGGGGCTAGGCCGGCGGCGCGCCGACCCTGGGGCCGGTCGTCGGTGGCCGGCCGACCGACCTCGGGGAGGCCGGCGGCGGCCCTTAGGCCGGCCACCAGCCACCCCCCTGGTTCGGGAAAAAAAAAAGGAAGAAAAGGGAAAAACTGGGACCAGGGGTGAAGCAAAAAAAAAAAAGGAAGAAAAGGGAAAAACTGGGACTGGGCCGGGTTCGGCCCAGTCCATTTAGCCCCTTTGGGCTGAATTTTTTGGCCCCAATTTGGGCTCGGCCCAATAAAAGAAAAATATGGTCGTGATCAGCATGAATCCTAGTTTGTCGAAAAATTTTTATTTTCCCATTTGGGCTTCTATATTTGGAGATATTCAAGCCCCAAGTTGGGCCCAGGATTAGATTGGGTTAAGTGTAGGAGTCAGTTTGACATCCTAAAATTAAAATTTAAAAATCTGAAAAATTATGTTGTAGGTACCCAGAGATTGCTACAGCTGATTTACACTTTTGGATTAGCGTTGTGAGGTAAGTAAGCCAGTTATAATGATTTTTCTTAAATCATTATTAAATTATGCCATTATTGAAATAATGAATTGATTTATAGTATTATTTGAAAAATGATAGTTGTGGTACCACATTTATGTAAATGAATATTTGACTTGATTATTGTTAATTTTGGTAAATTAAATTAGCATTTGATACATGCAACTAGTTATTACATGATTATGAAAAATTACCAAATTTTGGTAAAACATGAAAAGTAAATTGATATATGTTTGCTATTATGCGAATAAATGCTATTTGTGATTGTGATATTATATGTCGTCATGGTCCACACTACATGTTACATGACTCCGGGACCCACCTTCACAAGGAGAATATGTGGAGAACACACATCCTAGGGATGTGCTGTGACAGGATATAGCATTAGATGCTAATTGACTCTGGCACCCTTCCTCCACTGGGGGCGTACAGGGAGGTTACATCCTTGGGATGTTATTACGTGGACGTGGAACATTAGTATGAAATGAGATTTACAGTGATTTGAAATTGAAATGGTATTTTGAAATATTATTTCATATTAATTGCTTCTAATTTATTCGAATATGAGATTTGTACAATTCTATAATATGATGAAATGTTTTTAAATTTGGAAGCATGACATGTATTTGACTTGATAAAAATTTTTATTTGGCTATATTATGTAATAGTAGGCTTACTTGCGAGTGTAAACTCATTAAATCTTACAATGTTTTTTCGAGCCATAAAATTATCGGGGGCAACAACGGGGGTAATTGGGAGTTCTTGATATAAATTGATTTTATTTTGTTATATGTAACCCCATTTGGAATTATTTTGAAACTTTGGTTTGTTGCCCATGACATTACATAATTTGTATATGAAGGATTAAACTTTGTATGTTATATAGTTGTTAACCCTTCTTATTTATAAATAATATCAGGACGGATGTCCGGCATGCGGCGGACTGTCACCCCTGAGCCACCACCAGCTGGGTCCGAGGCGTGACACTCCGAATGTCCGACAACAACACTATGTAGGTAACCTCTTCATCCCTAATCTCGGGTGTAGCCCCTGGTCGCACGATTTTGAGGATTTAGGCCGGATTTTGTCGACATTTCTCTCTGTTTTAACTGGCAGCAATGTCATTTTCCGATGGCGATCTCTCTCGGCGGCGACTTCTTTTGACAGGTACCCCCATCATTCCGTCCTCCTTGCTTGATGGGGATTGATAGAATCACTGCCCTGTCTTGTAGATAGATCTTAAAAAAAAGGAAAATTTGCAGTGGCCGACCGGAGGAGGGTCGCTGGAACCCTCGGAGACATGGCCGTGCTATCTTTCCATTGCAACTGACCTTATACGGTCGCGGCTGGGCAAGGGGGGGGCGGGGGGGTGGGGCGGGTCGGACGAGATCGTCGACTCGCCCGGCCAAAGCGCTGGCTGAGGCCAGCGCCGTGGGTGTATCCGGCGGCCGTGGTAGTGCCGTGGTAGTCGAGAGAGAGAGAGAGGCTTGAGTGCTGGCTGCGGCCAGCAGTGGCTGCCGGCCGGCCGGCCGAGGGAGCCGCCGGCGATGGCCCTAGGCCCTCAGCGGTGATGGGTTTCTAAAACGGGAAGGAGAAGAGAGAAAAAAAAAAAAGGTTCTCTCTCTTTGGGTTAGCCCATTTTAGCCTCGAGTGATTTTGACCCATCTAATTCTGATCCAACCACTTTGGATTTAGGAGTAGATCTGGGATCAATTTAGTTTGTAAATGAGCCCTCTTTACATTATTTAGGTTGATGCAAATTAAAATAATCAAGCTCCAAATAGAAGCCAGGACTAGACTTTTAAAAATTAGAATTGTTTTAACCTTTATGACTTTTAAAAATTAAAAGTTTAAATATTATGTTATAGGCGACAACAATCTAATTAGTTTGATTGGACTTATGAATTAGCGACAGAAGACAAATAAACTAGTTATAATTAATAATTTTATAAATTCTTGAATTATGTAATTTTTGAATAAGTGCTAATATTTGATTAATTATTGTTTACTATCCGCTATTTACTTTGTAAAATAAATCTTGTTGCTTATATGTGCAGTTGAATATTAAATATTATTATTTTTTAATTTTAGTTAATTTTTGCATAATTTATTTGTTTCAAAAAATATAATAAAAATAAATAATAATAACATAATAATAATAGTATATGTTGATAATAATGAAAATAATTATAAATTACTAATGCAACTATGAAGAATATGCAAAATAAGTAGCTATATTATTGTGAAACATAAGATAGTAATAATCTATGATATTAATAATAATAACATAACTAATATGATATGAATATGTATTTATGCCTGTTAATCTAAAGAATTTCATGGACAATAATTAAATAAGAAATGAGAAATTAATTCTGAATTATAAAATATGTCATCCTCGGTTTACTATGATATAACTTGATGATAACATGATGACTAATACTGGGATTTACCTCCATAGAAAATATATGTGGAGGATACACCCTCATCTATAGGGTTAAATATGGTGCTCTGGTCCCATTATAAGGATATTTGTGACTGTAGTTTGTGGTCATAGCTTATTTGTAATAAGATGACATGTAAACATGTAAATTTTAATATATGAAAATAAGTGAATCATGACTGTGATGATATGAAAACTTGGAACTGGGACTTTTAAGATATAATATGGAATAGAGTTCAAAATAATTCAAGAATATAAGTAAAATAAGATAATATTATGACATGCTATATACTTGAATTTTTAATGATATATTTATATTAGGCTTAGTTACTGAGTGTGAGCTCATTAAATTCTCTTTAATATTTTTTAGAGCTAAAGAAATGAAGAGAGACATGGGTAGAATAAAGCTCTAGCCAGTTAGCTTAGACATCATTATGTTTTCTAGTTTTACATGTAGCCTGAACAACTGTCTTATTTGGAATTGTAATAAAAGTGTTATTTTATTTTATATGCATATTAATTCATTACTCCTTTAAATGATAATTGCTTCTGTCACTAACGCCTTGCATGCTTAGCATACGGTAAGTTGCTACTTCTCAGATCTACCTTAGGATTTGGGGCATTATAATAGGTTTGACCCTAGGAATAAACCTAGGGTAAATCCTAGGCAAAACATTGGGATGACTAGGGGGGATAACTTTAAATAAACATTAATTAGCCTATTATAAAAGTGGAATTAATAAATTAATCTTTGAAATGAAAGAAATAATTGAAATGTGTAAATGACAAAAAGTTATTTTATAGATGGTGTGTTATCCAAGGGAACCGCAATCTAGTGAGGGCTCTGATGCTGGCAACCACAATCAGCATGGAGGCCATAGCAGGTTGGGCAGATCTGGCTTGACTGACTCGGCAGCAAGCTCGCAAGAGAATTTTCAAAAGGAAATAATGAACATGATGCGAGTTCTAACTAGGGTGGTATAGCAGTAGCAGTAAGAGCACCAGGCCCAGCTGGGACAACTACATCAGCCTCGCCAGAGGGGAAGCGGTGGCTTCTCTGAGTTTAAGGGGTTAGCCTTGCCCCCTTTATTGGCTCCACAAACTCTCTGGATGTTGACAATTGGATAACAGAGATAGAGAAGACCTTCAGTGCTCTTAACACTCCAAAGAAGGAAAAGGTTAGATTTGCCACGTACCTCCTGCAAAGTGATGCTTTCAACTAATGGTGGCTCGAGGAATGAAGGCAAGGAAGCAAGATATTCTTTTGAGAGGAATTTAAGTAGGCCCTTTTCGAGAAGTACTTTCCAAGGAGTGTCCAAGACCAGATGGAGAATGAGTTTATGAGGCTGGAGTAGCGGAATCTGATCGTAGCCTAATACGAGGCTGAGTTTGCAGATTGGCCGGGTTTGCTTCTGATTTAGTGGCTATGGAGGATGCCAAGATCCGAAGATTTATTCAAAGATTAAAGCCCCGAGTGAAGCAGCTGGTGCATATTTTTGAGCTATCAACCTATGCAGCTATTATTAGTAAGGCCGTGCTGGTGGAAAGCAATATGAATGATGTGCAGTACAAAAGGGATCAACAAATGAAGAAAAAGAGGCTCCTTCCTGATTAGGGTTCGGAGCAGTCAAAGAAAGGGGGTTTATACCATGCTCGGTCTAGCAAGAGGAGTAATAAAGCCCGATGTCCTCACTATGGGAAGAACCATCTAGGCAAGGATTGCCGCAGATTAACTGGTGCCTGTTTCATCTGCAGGAAGATGGACTATAAGATTGCCATCTATCCATTTAAGAAAGGTTCACAGCCTCCTTCAGATCAAGGAAGGAGTCAGTAGTAGCCCAGGTCTCAAGAAAAGGTTTATACACTTACACAATAGGATGTTATTGCCTTTAACTCAATAGTGATAGGTATGCCTATTACTTTAAAATCTTTAATTACTGCATTGGTATCTTATGTAGTAGATTAATCTTAAATGATAGATAAGAAAGAAAATGTTATAATTAACTTGGATGACATCTAAGAAAAATTAAATTTTATGGTTAGGTATGATAAAAGTAGCCAACCCTTTTGTTCACATCCTAGTTAACCTAGGTGCTACACATTCATGTCAAATAGTTTCATTGCCAAGAATGAATCTTTAACACCTATCCCGCTCGAGCTAGAGTTGAATATTTCTCTTCCTAATGGAGATGTGCTAGTAATGAATTCAATATATAGATCTTGCCTGATGAATATTGATGATAGGGACTTGGAAGCTAATATGTTTATCCTTCCATTAAGAGATTTTGATATAATCTTAGAAATGAACCAATGGGCATCCTATCATACTTTAGTAGACTGTTTCAGAAAAGAGGTGATTTTTAAAATTTCTAATCAGTTTGAATTCAGTTTTGCTGGAAGTAAGGAGAGTTTTGCATCAGTGATGGTGTCAGCTCTGAAGGCAGGAAAAATATTTGAGGAAAGGTTGTGAGGGATTTCTCGCTGTGGTGAAGGATCTTTAGCTAGGGGAGATAAAGTTGGAAAATGTTCCAGTAGTTAGAAATTTCCTGAAGTCTTCCCTGAGGAATTGACTGAATTACTTCTGGATTGGAAGGTGAAGTTCACCATTGATTTGGCCTCTAGCACTAGATCTATCTCCAAGGCTCCTACCATATGGCCCCTGCTGAGCTAAAAGAGTTAAAAGGTTAGTTGCAGAAGTCATTGGATAGAGGATTTATCAGATCTAGTGTTTCTTCTAGGGGTGCCCTAGTGCTATTTGTCAAGAAAAAAGATGGCAGCCTTCGGCTCTGTATTGATTATCGAAAAATTAATAAGGTAACAATGTGGAATAAATACCATTGTCGAGGATTGATGACCTATTTGATCAACTTCAGGAAGCACAGGTGATCTCAAAAATTGATGTCTGATTAGGTATCATTAGCTTAAAGTTAAACCAAGGGATGTATCTAAGACTGCATTCAAAATCAGATATGGCCATTATGAGTTCTTAGTAATGTCATTCAGATTGATAAATGCCCCGACAATATTTATGAACTTGATAAACAGAGTATTTAAGGCATACTTGGATCAGTTTATAGTGGTCTTCATCGATAATATCTTAATGTATTTAAAGAGTTAAAAGGAGCATGAGGACCACCTAAGGACTGTTCTGCAATTTTTTGAGAAAAGAAGCCATATACCAAGTTGCAGAAATGTAACTTTTCGATGAACCAAGTCTCCTTCTTGGGTCATATGATTTCTAAAGATGGTATTTTTGTAGACCGAAGAAAATAAATGCTGTTGTAAATTGGAATCGGCCTTCTAACATGTTTGAAGTCAAGACTTTCTTTGACTAATTGGGTATTACTACAAGTTCGTTGAGGGCCTCTTCCGCATTACTCTGCTTTTGACTCACTTAATCCAAAAGTGAGTAAAATTTGAATGGATTGAGGATTGTAAGTGAAGTTTTCAGGAGCTGAAGCAATGTCTAGTGTTAGCTCTAATCTTTATCCTTCCATTGGGATCTGGAGGATTTATCTTATACATTGATACTTCTCAAAAGCATTTGGGATGTATCTTGATGCAGAATGGAAAGGTGATAACTTATGCCTCCAAACAGTTGAAGCATTATGAGCAAAACTATCCTAGTCATGATCTTGAGTCGGCAGCAGCAGTTTTTGCCTTGAAAATTTGGAGACATTATCTGTATGAAGAGACCTGCGATATGTAAACTTAATTTTTCTTTCCTTTTTTTATTTAAACACATGTTTAATATTTAATAATTAAAATTTTTCTTCTTAGTCATGTTTAATAATATATATAATATTTGTTAAATAATTTAATATTTATATTTTTTTAGTACAGATCATGAATAACTCAAGAGAATTGTGATGTTTGAACTTTGTTCATGCTTGTATATAGGTAAGTAAATGCCGTAACAAAACGACTAACAAAGTAAGGTTTTGTTTAGATTAATTGCTGGAGCATTTTTAAATGGTAGTTGACAGATGTTGGCTAACAATTATGTGAGGTAGATATTGACTCATAAGTCCTCAAAAAGCATGGAATGGATTTGTCCTCTTGATCCTGCACAGTTGATGCATTTTGAATTTTTTGATGCATGGATGTACCATACTTAGCATCTTAAATTGTGATCGTATAACTGTTTTGTTACAATATACCGAGAGTATATGAACGCATAGAAATCATATAGTATTAATTACGACGTCTCTAGTAGAGCTAGGATTTCGGGTCACGGTAATCATTCTCCAACTTGAGTTGCTCCCACTGGTGGCGCCTCTGCTTACGCCTGACCACCCTTAAAAATATTTGGACGGTTGACCATGGGTCCAATTAGAGGTCTACATGGGAATCACTTCCAAGACAAGCTAAGGCTCGAGAGAACAACGTATCAACGCGCCATTCTCTGAAAAAGAAAAAAGAAAAAAGATAAAAAAAGAACATATAGGAGAAAAATTATAAAACCTAACACCTACCAACACCCCTTCTAGACGCTTTCCCCTACCCATCCATCGTCTTCTTCTCCAAGCCAGTTCAGGCCTCAACGCATATAAAAGGAGAGAAAGGCAACATCCTGGAATTATCTCTTGAGACTTTGTTCACCGCGAAAGAATGCAACGGGCTACGCAGAAGCCACCGCTACCACTCCAACCGGTGCTCCTAATCATCGTGGCTGCTTCCGTATCGATCGGATGCTCGGCACTAGAAGGGCATGACGAGGTCACCGCACCTCCATCGGCACCGAATTCAGAGATGAAGTGCCCTTGTTTTCCCTGCGGTTGCAAGGAAAGTCCACCACTACCTCCGCCACCACCTCCGGAGCATCAAAGCTATTATTGTCCACCTCCACCACGAGTTCCACATTTCTATCCAGAGGGTCCGCCGGCAAGGGATCTGTATCCATCGGATCCCTACTTCTATTTATCGAGTGCTCATCGGAGTTACCTTACACTGCTGCCAGTCTTTGTGATGCGTGGGCTGCTGGCAATGTGGGAGTTTGGGTTGTTGTGAGGTTCCTGGAATCATGAGTTGTATGGCTTTTTAATCTATCCACTTAGATTTGTTTTCTTCCTTCTCCAATTGTAAGGGACAATTTATATGAAATAGATCTCGTTCTCTGGATGGCTACCGTCGATGAGTGCCATATTTTTCATTACCCTCTCTCTCTCTCTCACTCACGCACTGAGAGTGATGAGTGAGAGAGAGAGAGAGAGAGAGCACGTGTTTGCACTATAGCAGCACATTGAATATAACAATTATTTTTTGAGCGTAAATGGAGGAAGTAAAAGAAAAAAGAACTTCCACTTCTTTATTAAAATAAGAAGTAACAAATATAAATTTACAAAAGAGATGGGAAGGAGGCGAGGAGGAAAGTAGGAGAAAGATTTTATGGTGTTAATTAATTAAGTCATGAGTTGAATATAATCGAAAAGAAAGGAGTTGAGAATCCTATCGTGGCCGCCAACAAATCTACCGATATACAAGAAAATTGGTGTGTGACAAACTAGACGTCCCATGCATAACCAGGATGTTCAACCGTTACCGGGTCGGTTCATAAAAAAAATGATTGATAGATTTTTGCTATAAAGGCATTAATGAAGCCAATTTTTTTTTTGAGAAAATCAAGAATTAGTTTATCATTTTTTTATTTAAGTTATACTTTTGTTAATATGTTACTGATATATTATACAAGTAAAAAAGATAATTAATCATAAATTATTATATTAAATTAAATAATAAATTTATAAATTTTGATTGAATATCAAATTATTTTTTTAACTAATGTAAGCATAATTTTATCATATCATTTCTATTATATATTATGATACTTAATTTTTTTAAAAAAATAAAAATATTTTTTTATCATTACTAAAAGGACTCCTAAAATTTTAGTTTAGAAATTTTGGTTTGGGACTACGGCTCTCCAACCGATACATAGGCCTTCACCCTTGCATGCAGGCAGTTTGGACACAAGCCACATTCCTCAAACCCAGAGAACCATAGAAACTAGACGAATGAGAGAACATATTTCTCATGGAATACAAGTTTTATGAATAACATCCAAATAATGCTCTTAAACTCCAATTGTTCATTTTTCTGGTAAGTCATTTTAATAGAATTCGTCCTCTAACTTCAATCAGACTGCTGGTTGTTTCAACTAAAGTAGTACAAATTACTAAGGAGCAACCATTAAAAAAGTTGATTAGCATGAAAAATTCTTATCAGGCGGTCGACGACTCCACCTACTACCACTGCTAACGAGTATCTAACAATGAAAATTACCTAGCATTAAAAATTCTTATCAGGCGGTCGACGACTCCACCTACTACAACTTCTAACGAGCATCTAACAATGAATATTACCTTCACAACCATTTCCAACCCACAGCCCACCAGTGAAAAAGATAGGTAGGAATGAAAAGAGTCCTCCAAACGGCTCCCTTGATTCCTGCCACAAATCTATTTGATAATGTCAATGATGCGTAGAAATGCCAACAGGCCTGACTGAATGCGTGCGTGGGATCTAAGAGTGAGGCCTGATTACGTGATACCGGGATCGAGTTCAGATCATGTTTACTATTTCCAATATTTAATCATGCATCATGTAATTTTAAAATATTTTAAAATGTCAAAAAAGAGGTTACATTTAAACTATGCAATATATTGATTGGATTGGGAGAAGGAATATATCCATATTTGATATTTCTGAATATATTGAAGGATTTGAACGCCTAGATTACTTTAATAGGCTGGATGGGCCGGGCTAACATTGCCGATCTAATCCAAATTTATCAAAATTGAGTCAACTTGATCGACCTTGGCACAGGAGGAATTCATGTAGTCAAGTTTGGGCGCCGGCTCTTTCCTTAAAGAAAATATAAAGCTCCACTGTTAATCCTTATTTTTCAAGATTTGTTTGAAAAGTAAAGAGAAAATAAAGATGGAGCCCATGTATATTTTTTCTCCTTTATGAAAACTTTTTTCATGAAAGAGATGTTTGAAAGGTAAAGAGAAAATAAAGATGGAGCCCATGTATATTTTTTCTCAAAACTTTTTTCATGAAAAAAAATGATGTTTTAGCTTTTTCAATCCCATGAGAAAACTTGTTAGTACTGAAAGTTTAAATTACTCTTTTTACTTTATTTTATTTTCTTCTCTATTATATTTACTTTATATTACTATAAAATATATAATATGATATAACATAATATAATAAATTATATCATATATTATAATATAATATTATATATAATAACATTATATAATATATCTTATGTACTATATTATAAATAAAATATTATGAATATAAATGATTTAATATTATTATATCAATATTATATTGTAACCATATAATATAATATAATATAATATTAATTTCTATGTAATCTTTATTTTAAGGGTATTATGTTTAAATTGATATTTTTTCATGTAAAATTAGCCTAAGCCAAACATAATAAAATATTTTTAAAGTTATTTTTTCATACAAATTTTCTACCAACCAAATGTCAAAAAAAATTTTCTAAGAAGATAGGCCTAGAAAATACTTTTTCCATCTAAATTTTTTCTAAAAAATGGCCAAACGAGCGCTTACGCTCACAGATGGGGATTTGTGGACTACTTTAGTTTTAATCAGTCCAATCTTCAACTCCATGTAAATAATTGGATTAGGCCAACTTACTGTTTTAAAATTTGGACGTCATGACATGCCCGTTAAGGTATTGGGTCCAGGTGCATGCAACTTAGGTTTCATGATTTAATCATGAAAAGTTTGCAAAATTCATGAATAAAATTCTTTAGTTTTTCAAACTTCAAAAAAGTTCTTTTAGAAATAAAAATTTCGCCTCAATAACAAGCTAAACAAGGATTTTGCTGATTGGATTGAAATATAGCAAATTTAAATTTTAAATTTTAACTATGTAATTTAAACATTCACAAATTCTTTATTTGCTACAGAAGGATGTTGAAAGCCATAAGTTCATGTATCCTTTATCTTTGGCATATGAATGTTAATAATTTATATATTTTAATATTTATTTTTAATTTTTCTAAATTTCTCTTGAACTCTTTTTGAATGCATTGCACTTTTTAAATTCTAAATTTTCAACCTTACTAAATTATTCTGAATGCATAACTTATGATTATGAGTGGCGAACTTCAGTATAACTTTAACCATCTATCTCTTTTCTTTTTTTTTTTTTCTTTAAGTTAAATAATAAAAGTAGCAGTGCTAGCATGCATCACACATATGGTATGTTCTAAGTGAAGAGAACATATGGGTTATGACCATGATCAACTACAATTATTAGGAAAACATATGGTAAATATTTTGTAATTATTAATTATCTTAACATCTTTATTAATTAAATACATGGGAAAAATAATTGCAAATATTATTAATTGACTTCTGATATATATATATTTTTTAATTCTTGAGCTGTCAAAAATCAAAATGAGATCACATCAAAATTCTAAGAAGACTGAATTTATAGCGAAATTTTCATTTGCTCTCTGCCAAAACAAATATCCCACCGACTTTTAAATATCGAGGATACGACTTATGGATCATTTTATTCTTGTTAATTTTACAAATTAATGCTTTCATGTGTTAGACCCAGTTAATAATCTTCAAAACAAAAGCAGATAACATGAGAAGCAAATTGTGCTGCCTTTCTGCCACATTACCAACTAGTCATATGATTATTTAAATCCTATAATCATGGAGGATCTCAACGCCGTACTTTGAACATGGGAAGGCTCCAAGCATGGTTAGTCGGCCAAGCCTACGACCTTCCAATGGGACACCACCATTCGCCATTATCATCAGCTATGATGACCAAAAAAACGCAGCCTCCAATCTCAGATCAAATGGCTAAGATTCATGATCCTTTGGGGTCAGGTCTCAACCCAACAACTAGGTTGAACATATGATATCATCATATAATTTCTAGATGAGACCTTATAAATTATATAAGGCATATGGATTTACAATTCACTAATTATGTAGAGATTAAACATAATTTAAAAGATGAATAATATATTTAAAATTATTTAAAGTTGAAATCATTCATTATACTAAATATTGGTATCAGATGATCTAAGTGTTCTTAGTCTTTTTGTTCCTTACTCTAACTTGATCACAAACTAAGTCTAAGCCTCTTATAGTTTTGTCAAAATAATAATAATAATAATAATATATATAATGAGCCTTAGTCTCCCGAGAACCTCCTACCTGCACATTCCTTTGCCATATGAATTATTATTGTAAATATATAATATGTGACAGTATGTACTCAAATTTTTATTAATATAACAAAATTATATCTCAAAGCAGCAAGTAAATCATATTAGAACAATGATTAATTTATGTTAGTAGTAGCAACATTATCAAATACTCAACATAACCTATGCTATGTATGATTCGAGCTAAAAGTGGTCCTAGGTCGAACTGGCTTCGGGCCGGACCATGAGTCAGATTTCACTACTTTTGAATTGAGCTTAGGCGTAAGCTAACTTCGCTTAAGTATAAAGTTTTTATACATAGCCCGGTTCCAAGCCTCGATAAAGAAGGATTATGATAGATTGATGACTAATGTAAAACTATAGTTACACTCTATGAACATAAATTCAATAAAGAAAATCATTAAAAGTAGGAGGTTTCCTGAAAGCGACATGCTACAATGGACCTCGAGTATAGTAGAAATGTAATGAATAGTTAGGGTGGTCCATATAAGTGATACATCATATCGATGCTTGGGTATGGTGGAAAGTAAGTAAAGGTTCTTACACCATCATGAACGAATGCAGATAAATAAATTAATAAAATAATAAAATAAAATATATTTAGCAATTTGAAATATAGAGTTATTAATAGAAAAATTAATGAAACTAACAAATAAAATGATTAAAAGAAAAATTAGCGTAGCTTGCTTGCCAAAGATTAAGTAGATTGAAAAAATGCAAAAAAGCTTAATGGTTTTAAACTTTGGTATACAAGTAAAGATATGAATAAAAATGGAACAGGAATTATTGTAGATAAAAGCTCAAAAGATAAAGTTATAGAGATTAAGAGGATATGAGATAAAATAATTTTGATTAAATTAGTATTAGATGAGGAGTCAATTAATATTATTAGTGCTTACGCTCCTTAAGTAGGGTTAGATAGTGTAACAAAGTAAAGTTTTTGAAAGAATATGAATGGAATAATTCAAGAGAATCCTATTAAAGAAAAAATATTTATCAAAGAAGATTTAAATGAATATGTAGAAAAATATAATATAAGTTTTGAAAGAGTATATGAAGTTAAATCGAGAGATAGAAAAAAAGAAAGAAATACCATTTTAAAGTTTGCAATGGTTTATAATTTAGTAATAGCCAATACATATTTTAAAAAGAGAAACTCTCATTTAATATCTTTTAACAATGAATATAATACTAGTAAAATATATTTCTTTTTTACTAGAAAGATTAATGAAGTATTTTGTGAAGATTATAAGGTTATCTCAGGTGAGAGTCTAACCATGCAACATAAATTGATGGTTATGAATATATGTATTTGAAAATGGAGAAGAAGGACTAAAAGGTATAAGAATCTAAGGATTAGGTGGTAGCATTTAGAAGGAGAAAAACTAATAGCTTTTAAAAAGAAAGTAATGAAGGAAGAAAAATAGAGTATAAATGGTGAGATCAATACCATATGGGAAGAGATGGCTAATAGTATTAGAAAAGTAACTATAGAGATATGAAAAGGGTCAAAAGAAAAAAAACTATATGATGAAAAAATTTGGTAGTGGAATGAAAAAGTTCAATTATCAATTAAGACTAAAAGAGAGTGTTATATAAATATAGGAATAGAGAAATATATGAAAACTATAAGATGGTTAAAAAAGAAGTTAAAAGGTAGTATAAAAGTTAAATATAAGGCATATGAGAAATTATATCACAACTTAGAAACTAAAGATAAAGAGAAAGATATATACATATACAATTGCAAGAGTAACAAACAAAAAAATTAGAGATATATTTTAGGTTAAATGCATTAAAGATAATGATCAAAAAGTTTTGATGAAGAAGAAATATATCAAAGAAAAATGGGAAAGCTATTTTAATAAATTATTAAATAAAAATTATATAAATAATTTAGGATACCTTACTAGCTCCATTGAGAATAAAGTTATAGTGTATACTTGTAGAATTAGGACACCTGAGGTAAAAGAGGCTATGAAAAATATGAAAACAGAAAAAGCTGTAAGACTTGATAAGATTCTTATAAAAGTTTAGAAATATTTAGGTGATGCTAGAGTAATTTAGATGACAAATTTATTTAATGAGATTTTAGAAACTAAAAAAATGCTTAATGAATGGAGAGAGAGCACTATAGTAATAATTTATAAAAATAAAAAAGATATTCAAAACTACTCTAACTATTGTAGTATCAAACTCCTGAGTCATATTATGAAACTTTGGGAGAAAGTAAATAAACATAGGTTGAGATATACTACAAAAATACCAAAGAATCAATTTAATTTTATGCTAGAAAAGTCGATTATAAAAGCTATTTTCCTCCTTAGGAGGTTAATGATAAAGTATAGAGAAAAGAGACAAGATCTTTATATAGATTTTAGTAATTTAGAGAAAATATATGATAGAGTCCATAAAAAAATCTTATGATAGGTGTTAAAAAAGAAAGAAGTATCCGTTAGATATATTAATATAATAAAAGATATGCATAATAGAGCAGTTACTAGTACAAGAACTATTAGTAGTAATACCAGTGAATTCTCTATTATAGTAGATTTACATTAGGGTTCTGCTCTTAGTCCATATTTTTTTGCTTTAGTTATAGATAAACTTAGTAGACATATGTAGGATTATATTTCTTGGTACATGTTATTTATAAATAATATAATACTAGTGGATAAAACTAAGAGTGAGGTTAATCATAAATTAAAATTGTAGAGAAATACAATAGAATTTAAAGGTTTTATATTAAGTAGAACAAAGATAGAATATATGGAATGTAATTTTAGTATAATTAAAAATAAAAATAAATATGAAGTAAAAATTGAAGATCATGAAGTTTCTAAATATAATAATTTTTTTAATATTTAAGATTAATTATTCATAAGAAAGAAAAGATTGAGGATGATATTATTCATAGGATAAAAGCAAGTCGGATGAAATAGAAAAGTGCAACTAAAATATTTTATGATCATAGAGTACTTGCCAAGTTTAAAAAAAAATTTTATAAGATAGCTATAAGACCAACTATGCTTATGGTATAAAATGTTAGGCAATTAGAAAAATACATATACATAATATGAATATGGCGGAAATGAGAACGTTAAGATGAATGTGTAGTAATATAAGAAAAGATAGAATAAGAAATGAAACCATTCATAAAAAGGTAGAGATGGCTCTAATTGAGGATAAATTAAAGAAAAAACAACTTAGATCGTTTGAACATATACAACGTAGACCTAAAGATGTACTTATGGAAAGGAATGACTTAATATATGTAGAAGAAAAAAGTGATAGAGGTAGACCGAAAATTACATGGTAGGAAATGATAAATAAAGACTCAAAATCTTTGCATCTTACTAAAAAAATATGACTTAAAACCAAACTGAATAGGAAAAAAAAAAATTTATGCAGCTAACCCCAATTAATCTGGGATTAAGATTTTGTTGTTGTTGTTGTTACTGCTGCTTAGGCCCAAAACTAAGATCCGTATCAATTTTGGGTCGAGCTCAAGTAGAGCATTGGCCTGGCTCGGACCTAAGCCCGATCCAAGCCCAATTACTAGGCCTAAGATAAATCTAGATACTAAGCCCTTGGATTTCATATCCGGCTTAATTTTTCTTTCTTTTTTTTATTTGAACATTTGAGACCCTTTTTGATTCTTCTTCTTTAACCTAGTGAGCAACGATCCGTTCGATGTTGACATGAATGAAGCATAATGCTGGGGATGATGGTTGATGGACCTTTGATTCTAGAGCTCAATGATGGCAGCACTCTAGAAGGTAGTGGAGGCCTATCTGGTGAGTCCCTTCAATGCCCTCCCCCTCAATCGCACTGCCTCCACCCATGAGATCACCCTTCTCCCCTCTGGATCCACTCCACCTACGAGATCACTCTCCTCGACTGCATCATGGAGTACAAATTTCAAGAGGATCAGCATAGGGAGATCATCGCCGAGAGCCACTGTGACGACCTTGAGCCCTACCTTGGCCTCCACTGCCCAGCCACTATCATACCCCAAGCCTCCCACTTCCTTTCAAGCAAAACTGCATTCGGATGATTGTGGACTGCAACACCACCCCGATTTAGATGATTCAAGTTGAGGACTATATGGACAATGGTACCCTACAAGGCTCCTTCTTATCCTCCTCTCTTGGCAAGCCCACATCCGCATTGCCATCAAAGTTGCCTCAGCCTCAGGCGTCTTCCACTCCTCCCTTCCTCACCCCACTGCCCATGGCCGCCTTAGCTCCTCCCACATCCTCCCTAATCACCACCTCTCCATGGATGCAGAGTGTTTCGTCCCTCGTAGGTGATGGGTTTTGTGCTGCTCAAGCTGGCCTTAGGCTAAGCTTGGAACTGAGTTTATAATACCTTCAGACCCTAGCTCGACTGAAAACCCAAAAAAATTCAAGCTAGACTCAGGGATGAAATCCAACTTAACACCCCCCCTATCCCAACCAACTTATAGCCCTATATATAATCATAGCAAGCCATATCATCATAATCATCATACTAATCGTCATCATGTGCCAATATCCAATTTTGTTAGGTTATAACCAACTATTTTATTAGATTATTCAAATATTTTTAAGTCATAAATTTAGATTTAATCATAGCATTATTTCAGCAATTACATCAGAAATATTTATGCATATAATTATCCAAATTTATCAGTGCCACATGGGTAATCTAAGAGCAAGAGACTTACTTGTTCCATATTTTCAGATAAACAAGGTATACAAATAAATTTAGAACTTTTTAAAATTATCGTTTTATGTTATAAATATTTAAATATATTTAACAACTATCACATACACATATATAGTTTTGCAAATTAAATGAAAAGCATCTTTAAATCATAGAATTTAAAATAAATTTTTGCTTTAGTAGTTTCCCTCCCGAGCTTTGTTACATCTTGGATGGGGATGCTAAGGGAATAGCTTTCTAAGATCTTAATATACTTTGTTTCTTTAAAAAATAAAAGAGCCATGTGCAAAAGTCCGAAAGAACCACGGAATCTCCTCTCTGCTCTTCGCCTCCTTCGCCGCATGGACTTGACTTGGTCGAGTGTACATCCGCTGCTGTGGCAGTCTCCAGCCGAATGTGATGAAAACTACCATTCGGAGTGGTAGGTCACATTTTCTTGTTAAATTTTTATCTTAAGAACTAAAAATTTTTTAAAAATCAAAAATTAATACCTTTCGATTTATTAATTTTTTATTCTTAAAATTAAAAGTAAATAAAATTTATAGAAATAAATTGTTATACTTTTAAACGTCAAAATTCCATAAACCAATTCCCACTCCAAACAGCCTCTTACACACAAATATATCATTAAAACAGGAGAATAGTTAAGTTTTCAATCTAATAAAATATCTATATATTTTAATTTAATTTGATCGATTTGGTTAACATGGCACAACCTGACTCGGCTAACCCGAGTCCATGTAAGTATATCTCAAGGGATGATTTGATTCCTTCAGGCTAGAAATGCACTTGTGTGTCGATGAAGTTGTGGCTGTAGTTGAATTTTGATTGTGTAAGTACATGGAATCTTTTTGATTAAATCATCCAAGGGAGGTGCGGTCGCTTTCCTGGCAGAATGTTAAGCTTATCCGCGTACTTTGCTTATTTCCAATCCTTCTTCCAAACAAGGTCCTCATAACTTGAATTTCTTTTTTTTAAAATAAAAAAACAAAATGCATAACATAAGACCGAACAATCTCAGAAATGAAAAAATAAAGACAGATTTCTTCAGGTCCTTGGAGAACTGAAAAATGCTAACAACTAGTTATGTAAATTTATCAGTACTACAAATATATGTCTAAACAAATATTAAAGATAGATAAGGCACCGGTGAAAGAGTATATAGTCATGCGAACACGACTAGCGTCAAAATTTAGAATTTTTTTTTTGTTTGCTCGTATTATATATAATATTAAAAATTATTATGATGTGATACAGATTTTTAGATTTTGTTCTGGACCCATTAAAATCAAAATTTATTTCATGGCTCAAATATTTTCATAATGAATATGCTTATGAGAACATATCTTTTGGGGTATACGATGGCTGTTACATTCAAATTTAGTAATTTATCAATCATCGAGCATTGTAGGTTCCCATCAAGGCCATGCCTTGAATTTGTAGGTCCTCGCAACCTCCAACAAGCCAAAAAATGCCAATCCTCGTCAACTCGCGATCAGAGCCACGAAGAGTTCCTGTAAATAAAAAATCTGAGACATCCAGCCCGATGATTTTTCCAAGCAACAACGGATATCTGAGGGTTTCACGAGAGGGATGGACTATTCCTCACGCGGTTGGGCCTCCGCGTTGCGTGGCCTCGTCCCTCACGGCACAAGCGAACGAGAGGACGCTGTTTCCTTTGGAAACACTCCTCTCCTCTCGCTCAAAACAAAATGCAGTCAACCACCTTCGCTTCCACTCGGCCTGCATGCCCTCCAAACCGTGTACTCCCCGGTTTCGTAGAACCCCCGGTTTGCTTCCATCTCTATGGAACAGCGCATGTATATAAACAGGCTTACACCACGGTGGAAGCCTCCATTCCATTCACGAAGAAAGCACCAAAGAGACCAACTCAGAGGGGGAAGCCAGAGAGAGGAAGACAGAGATGTCGAGTCTGCTAGGAATTTGGATTGGAGAGTTTGCGAAGCTCGGGAAGAAGCAGGAGAGTGCAGGGAGTTGCAAGCCCGAGTCGGAAGGTCGTCGATGTGCGCGAGAACAAGGCGACAAGGAGCGAGACGGTGAAGCCAAGGAGAGGAGGAAAGCGATCCTCTCGGACGCCACTGTGTGCATGCTCATGGATCGGTTTGCACCCAGCTGAGACTGAGGATGGGGTCTAACAGTGTACAGAGACTCAAAGGCCTAAGATGGCTCTGTTACCTATATAGCACGTTTTAATCAATTTTTTTCTTTCATGTCCATGAGGTTGATTGTTTATCAGTTGTTACTACCAATTGATCGCGTTTATGTTTGTACCATGTAAAGAAAAATGTTAATAATGTCGATTCAAATATCTTTCTTATCCTCTTTTCTCCTCAGAATTTCAATTACTTTTGCCAGCTTTTCTTTTGCTTATCTTCTAAGTTACATCAGCCTATCTTGGAGAATCTAGTACTTGAAGCGAGATTTAAGAACATTTTATTGATTAGTTCCATCTCAATTATCAAGAATTGGATGGCAGTGGATTGTACATTAATGGTTCTTACTGGTAAATAGTAATAGTTAAGTATCATATCTCCCGTGTTCTTGTGATGATCCTTCTTTTAGATTTTGAGATGCAATGCAGTCCATGCAAGTGTGCAACTGTAATATTTTGTTCCTCTTTGCCCCCTTTTCTTTTTTTTCTTTTTTTTGGTTGACAAACGTTTGCACGTTTCCGTTACGTTATTCATCCTTGATAAGGGGATGTTGATAATGTGCATCCAGAATCGATGCAAACTAGACAGTTTGGGCATAAAAAACAATTAGGCCCCAAGTCGATTGAGTTTGAATTCAAATAGATAGCGTACATATATGATTGTGTGGATACCTAACAAATTTTCTTTTTAATTATAAAAAATTAGGTGAAAAAAATGGTGAAATTTTGATCACCTCATTCTATCAAATTGCTGTGCATATCATTTGTAATAATCTTTTTGCGATGTATTTATTATGATTTAATATATATATATATATATTGAGCTTCATTATTGCAAAATACTTTCCATTCTTCATGTTTTTTAATAGTATGGATGCTTCGCTAAAAAGAGTAATGCTTGAATAATACCCTACTTTAAATATATATTTATATTTTTTTATGTAATTATATTTATGGTATGGATTCGTCTAAGTATTTATGTAATATATATTTACAGAAATAATTAAATACTTAATTTCTGTCCTATGTCTAAACTTTTTATTGTCAATATTTGATATGGATGAAGAGTTTTAACTGAATTTGAGTTTAAATCTGAACCTAAAAAATATATTTTGGATTTGAATGCAGAACAACCAAGTCTAGTCCGAACTCGACCTGTTGCAGGCACACGTACTCATGCGTGTGCCTACGGAATCGGTACGCACCTTGCTTGTGGTGTTCTAAAATAGCCTAAAAATTCAATTGCAGGAAAAGCAAAAATTAAGCCAGATTTTTAAAGAAAGCTCCTTAAAATATGACAACAGGGGCTTGATGTTGGGAACAATCATATGTTGGGTCATCATATCGGACGGTGTGTACTTGTTTGAATGATAACTAGGAACCATGTTCCAAGGGGCAGGAGTTGGTTTTCATTCTTTGTTCCTGCCTCGACCTTAGAAGGAGACCTTGTCGCTAGACGAAATTTTTTGACACACGCTTTTTCTTTCTTTCTTTCTTTTTTTTCTTTTGTTTTTTCTTTTTCTTTTCCCACTCTCAGATATCTTCCGCAGACTTGCAACATTGTTGCCCGAGCCATATCCATTAAGTTGTTGATAGTGTGGGCTCTTGCTGAGGAGGGCAACTCAAAGTAGTCCATGTTACAACAGTCGAGATGACAATGTTTTCCGGGTCTGAATACAAGAGACAGGAAGAAACTTTTCTCAATAATTACACTATTACAAATAATGTATCCACAAATTGCAAGACACGTAGAGCGTAGGGAAGACGGAAAAAAAAAAAAAAAGAAAAAAAGAAAGTGGATCTATTTACAGAAATTTTCCGCATCCAAAAACTAGTGAGAGTAGGAGCTTGGCTCAGTGCTATAAAATGATTCACCGTAGTCTAACGCCGGCCTCCCATCCTCCCACTTAATAATCTCTCCAGCATACCTGAGTGCTGCATCTACTGAATCCGAGTCCAACCCGTTTGCTAATGTAACATATAGTTTCCGTCGAGTAATAGAATAAAATAGCTTCTTAAATTTGACAGCAATATAGTGAAAGGCCAGTTGCGCCAAGGTGGCACCATTGTTGGCGTTGTGGCTGTTACTGTTATTGGAACGGTGACGACTTGGGACTGGATTGAAGTCATCAAACCACCTGCATAAGGTGAGTGGGCCCGTGTCTATCTTCTCCTCCAGCAGATCGAATTTGTTGAGTATCAAAAGAAAATCCATCTGATTGAAGCTTGGATGACCAACAAAGCTCTCAAACGATCTCTTGCTCTCGATCATCTTATTTATAGCCATTCCATTAGCATCTTCATAGTACTCATCATAGTCACTAAGAGCAACACAGAAGATAACAAGCCTGACATCGTCGAACATATCCAGCCACTTGAAGTTCTCACCCAGGCCTTTTGTATGTAGTCTGATGAGTTGATACCTGTAAAAATGAGAATTCCAAAGCTCAAGCTTTAGCATATTCAGAAGTTAAAATTGAATAAGGAGCAATCAATGATATATTGTTATTCAAGTTCCTGTAATCATCAACTTTGCACCATTGAATCACTAAGAAATATCTCTCTAGGTCATTAAACAAGAGATGATGGTGAATCTGCATTGGAAATGGGCATAAACTTCTCATCAAAATGGAAACAGATGCCAGAGAAATTTATAATTTACTGGTCTCATCCCTTGTACGCTTTTCATAGAAAGAGTTGAATGTGTGCTTATTGCACATCCAGACCAGCTTTGGTCGCAGTTTTTCAATAAGCCGTCAAAGTTTTGATGGAGATGAAATGACAAGGTTCCATCAAATCCTCTCAGCGCAAAACTATCTGTGCAGCAACTGGCTATTGTGCTGCTCAACACTAGAAAAGCCAATGGTTTTATTTGTACATAATGTACTTGATGCTTTGAGTAAGGTGTTGAGACTATTCTTTCATCAGTGTACACGTGTTTCAACAAGCTGTAAATATACCAGTCATCAACCAATCTCTAAATAAACAAATGATAAATTTTCATGCTATCCTGCATGCATTATTATAGTCACTGAGTGCAGACAGCGAACCAACCTTATCGGTAATGTGTCCTGATCAGCATCATCATTGCCACTACCATCACTAGCCAAGTGTAAAGAAGAGAAATCTGTGCATGTTAGTCCATTGGATGAAGTTATTCCATCAGCATAGAGGATATCCATATCAGAGGGCTCGTATTCTGCTCTAGATATATCAACAACCTGAAAATATGACCAATACCATTTTTAGATTAAATGAAAGCCTTTGCAAATATCAATAAGATACTACAAATGTTTCATGTGCAGACCAAGTTTCAATCCACCAATTATTTTTGTTGGGATGAGCCGTGCAATAAATAACAGGAGATCAGGATAAAATCCTAGAAGCTGAAGTCTGCTGTCAACTGATGATTGGTAAATACATATCAATAGGAACAAGACAGCAAACAATTTTGACAAGCATCAAGCTCCAACCAGAAAGGGGGACTAGGCAGAAAATTTGACTAAAAATACCACGTCCCATTAACATTTTCTAGCTAGTGAATTCCGCCCAGTTATATAGCAATATTGGCAAGTACCATGTTTTTCTACACACACACACATGATGTCCTTATATGTAGCGAATAAAAGAAACAAAAGTACCTGATTGGCTGAGTTTCCCTTTTCCCTCATGAATGTAATTAAGATACCCATACAAGGAAAGCACAATATAAGGAAATAAACAACTTTTCCATCTAATGGGGGGTATTGATTTATTGTATTGACTACTTGATCTTTCAAAGGCCAAGTTATAACCATACAGCCAGGGAAGTGTATGCTGTCATATATGTTCAAAGAGCTTCTGGAAGGCTGGTTATCTGGAAGGCAGTTTTGGTTATTAATTTTATTATCTTACTGTAATCTTCACATATGTTCAAAGAGTTTCTTTGCAGTTGCTTCTAGAGTTTTACATTGAGTAGGATTAGTGCCTAAAACTCCTAATTTAGTCATAGACTCAACTAAGGAAATCTAAGAGCTTTAGGATTTAGGATTAAATTAAAGAACAATTTAGGTTTCCTTACTTATAGCAAACTCAAATTCTGAATTTTCTCTCTCAGCCATCAAGAAGTCATCTTCTACTTTTTCTTAACCTTGTGTTGTGCACTCTTTAAGTTAGAGCTAATGCACACTATTCCATTTTACAACTCACAATAGGAGTCTGCACCTTTTCCCTTGGGAAAAGGAATCTCTTTCCTTTTTGTGTTTTGCGCACCTTAGGCAAAGAGGAAGCTTCCTACTACCTTTTGTCTTTTTGATTAGGTCTACATAGCACAGGAAATGAGCCCAGGCTGGCTTGAGTCTCACCCGACCAAGCTGGCTTCGGGTTAGGCCTTGGGCCAAGCCCTCAACCATTCAGGTTGGGCCCAACTTCTCAAGCCTAAAAATAAGGCCCAGATAACTTTCGAGCTACACTCAAGCAGATGTTTGGCCTGAAGCCCGATCCCAACAATGGGCTGGTTTGAGGTCAAAAAATGGACCCTCCCTCTCTCTTCCAATCACTCTCTCCCTTCTCTCCTTCCAATCTTCTCCCTCTCGATCTAAGAGTGGCAATACTTCATCTGTTGAAAATTTAACCCTTAAAGGTTTCTGGTTACCTATTTAATAAAATGGTTAGGTTTCGATTTAGAATTTCAACTTGCTTAACAACAAAGTTAAGTTTGGGTTGATAATTTAAAATTGACCTAATCTGCATCTGATCCTACGTCTATCCAGCTTGACCCAACCCAATTACCACCCTTAGATTTATGTCTCTTCTCACTCTTCTCCCCCCACGCTCTCTCCTCCCCTCTCTTGTTTTGCTCTAGAGTTCGAAAGAGAAGTCGGGCCTAGACTGGGCTGGCCCAATCAAGCTTCTGAGTAAGCTTGGGTTTAGTCTTATATCAGAGAATCATACCAAAATTTTGAAAGAAATTTCCAGCTTTGTCTCAGGCTGGGCCCAAGCTGCATAGAACCCAACCCAGCTTGGCCAGATTTGAGCGCAATGTATATATATGGTGGCAATGGCTGCATGCAGCCAAAAAAAGAAAAAAATCTTGGATCTAAGATTCATCCTTGCAATTGGGATATCTTGCAGTGGTTCAACTAAAAGCAAAGTCAGATTTACAGTAACACAACAATTAGCTAAGCTACTGAACTTCCTCTAAAATTCAATAAAACCCAAGATCTATAGTTCCGCAAACATAATCCTACACATCTGCTATAGCATTTTCAAGTCTCTCCCCTTTTTTGTTTTAGTTCAATTTCAGGGTGTTCCAGCAATCAAGATTTCTGATTTTATTGTCCTTTCCCACAAAGGCCCTACAAATATCACTGTTGTCCAGCATCAACATTTTAGCACCATCTTCATACCCTTTTATTTCATATTATTTCATGGAATACAGATTGACTGATTTATATTTCAAGAGATCCTTTTATATAAAAAGATGGGAGGTCGAGAATAAACTTCTGTGAACCAAAAGAGAAGTGATAGGAATCATTTATGCTAAGGAATGCAGAGCATTTATTGTATTATGAAAGATAATTCAAGGGGAAAAAAGGAACAGAATGTGCTAATTACCCGCTCTAAGAAATAACTGGCAACACAAGGGAGCAGTGGTAGTTCACTTCTCCGCCCATATGTCGCTTGAATAGCAGCATCATTCCACAATTCCTCGACTAAAGGGGCATATTCACGAGTAGCAGCTGGGAAAATAGCTTCCATGTTACCAGAAGCCATAATCTTGAGAAGCCAATCAGAAAATGCTTTCAGCCGTGGCCCAATGGAGTACTCCGTTGCATCATCATGTTCATTTGATTCTTTGTTTCCTGCTACTAACAAATTTACCTTTGATATGATTCTTAATTCATTAAACAATTAAACAGCAGTCTTGAATCATATTATCCACATTAAAAAGGTTCAGAGAATATCTTTCCTTAAAATCCTTTCTAAGCAAATTTACCTTTAATATGGTTCTTAATTCATTAAACAATTAAACAGCAGTCTTGAATCATATTAGCCGCATTAAAAAGGTTTGGAGAATATCTTTCCTTAGTAACCTTTTTGAGATATGAAGTTAAAACAGAGAGAAAAAGGAAAAGATAAAGCTGAGCATCAACTAATGGAAAACAGTTTTTTATTCAATTATAAAGTATGAAATTAATTTATTATAACATAACAAACAACTGAAAATAAATATGGCTTTAAGCAATACCCAGTTATATGTGAACTGGAAAACAGCACAGTTCTCACAAGCCCTTCCTCCCAATGGAGGAGATACCCTGTTTGAAACTTGGGAGGTGCTTGCTTAAATAGTTGGACTTCGCAACTCTGCCGGACAAGTCTTTCTTCCCTCTCCCTGGGGAAGGAGGGAAGGAGAGGAGGGGGAGGGGGAGGGGGATAGACAATAATCAGCTACAGTAAGATACAAAAATCCATTGAACATTATCTTAATATACAAATAAGGGCTCAAAAATTTAGAGAATAAGGGCTAGAAGAACAAGGATGGTATATGAAATATAAGTTTAGTGGGAATAAAAATGAAGATTTGATACCAGTTAAAATTGATGACCAAGAAATAACACAGTTTCATTATTTATAATCTATTATGCAAAATAATAGGCAAAGAGATGAGGATATATGAAATAGAATGAGAACTAGTTGGATAAAATGGAGAAATACATCTCAAATATCATATAATAGGCACAAACCTTCGAATTTTAAGGAATTATATATCTTGGAGACTTAAAAAGAAACTTTATAAAACAATAATAAACCTTGCCATGTTGCATGAATCAATGCTGGGCAATAAAGAAAGAATATGAAAACAAGTTGAGTGTGATAGAAATGAGAATATTAAGATGTGTGTGTGACAAAACTAGAAAAGATAAAATAAGAAATGAATATATTAAAGAAGACGTAGGAATTGCACAAATTAACGATAAAGAGAGAGAAAATCAATTGATATGGTAAGAACATGTATAACACCAATGTGAGGAAGCTCCAACAAGAAAAGGTGCCTTGATTTGTGTTGAAGGTTGTAAGCAAACATGAGGAAGATCTAAGGTAGCTTGAATGAAGATTTTAAGGATACAGAGAAATTGGGAATAACATCAGAAGTGGCCCTAACTAAAAATATTTGGCAAATAGTGATCCATAAAAACCAGCTTATGTCAAATAAGAAATGAAAAACAAGATAATAAAAATACAATACTCTTTGAATGAATTAACTTAATGCTCATATGGTGGTAAAACATGGCAGAAAGAAACAAGTTGCCAAAACAACGAAAAATAGTTCATACATCCAAACCCTTGGTGCTATATGCTATAAGAAATTCATAAAGAAAGGAGAGGCCAGCAAAAAAAAGCTAACATTAAGAGAAAAGGACCTAAACAACATAGATAGAGAACCGTCTGCCAAAGCATGTGATGCCTCAAATTTTGTGCTCCTTTTGTGATAACAAAAATATCCATCTCTAAAAGAATTTCAAATCAACACCAAAAAAGGTAAACAACTGCAAAAAAGTTTTATATAACTCAAATAAAAATGAGGAAGATGCAGTTGATATAACTCATGCCAATGCCAACATCATCTACTACCGCTTGCCTTTGTAATCCATCTGCAGTCACTTGTCAAGCTTCTCCTCATCATAATAAGCCAGGTCAAATGATTGTTCTTTTAGATACCCAAGTTCAACATTAACTGATCATGAAAGCAAATCACAGAAACTATTAGGAATTACCAAAAGGATTTGACAAGAATTCACAATGAGGTACCATATCCAAAGTTTGATACACCTGGCATTCCAACTTTCCAATACAGAGCATCTAAAGGTTCTTAGCATCCTCAACTTCTCTTGACCAAGACACTCTCCAGAGTCCAGGACGTAGGAATGTCAATATCCCCAACCTCATTATCTCAAAGCACTTGCTCATCTCAATTCCATATAAATCAACTGATTTAAGAAAACTAATCTCTCTGAGGGAAATTGCTCTAAATGTTTGCATCACCTAAACCGCTTAGGTTCTTACCCTCTTTAATTTGAACTTGATCCCATCTCAAAAGAATAATAACACTCTACAACAACCAGCTAATAAAAAAATCATCATAAAGGAACAACTATTGCACCACCTTGGCATCCCTTTAGGATCCATATTATAACAATGACAACAGATTAACCATCCATAATGCACCAATGTATAGTTACCAACTATAGACACTCAATATATCATAGCAACCTATAGAGACTCAATATATCATAGCAACTATCTGCTGGGACTCCAAATATTAACAATTGACAACAGCATTGGAATTCAAACACTAAGGTGGATATATACACTTTGATGGGACGATAAAGAAATGGAAATTTAAAGTTGCTGATACATAATTTCATTTTCTGACTGAACCATACCAGTTACTACCAGGCATACTGTACTGAACCAACAAGGAACTGGTATGATACAAGGGTTTGATGCAATATTGTATCAACACATGGTCCAGCTATTGTCTCATCTCTAGCAGCATACAATGTGTCAATATGGGAGTACCATACTAACCCAACCTGTATAATGAACTATTGGCACAACGTCATACCGAGATGAAAAACCTTGTTCTTAATAATTCTTGGAAGAAATGGTAGGAACAGAGATATCTGAAACTAGCAGAAGATCATACTTGTGCCTGAAGAATGAAGTTGCCAGTTTTTCCTTTTCTCAGCCAAACTCTCTTCCTCAAACCGTTCACGCCCCTCAAGTAGTATACCGAGATAGTTATATATGTTGCTCTGTATCACAAGCTTGATATCTTGACGTTCATCATCCGAGAAAGGTATACTTCTGTACAAGAACTTGACCTGAGATAAATATTCAACAAATTCGATCAGCTAGCCAACAACATTGAATATACAAAGACTACCTTCAAAGTGAACATGTAGACATGCCATTCTGCATTATATGATAAATTGTGTATGCATTGACCTTTTAAACAAAATATTAAAGTGCATGATACAATATGGGGAGAACATCTGTAAGACAACCTAGGAGATCTAGAAGCATGTCGATGCACAATAGTACATATTTGGGAGTTAGCAAAACAACTTGTATTTTATGCGAAAACCCTCATTAAGTTTAATATTATCAAATACACAGAGATTGTACTAGCTATAACATGAAAAAGATTTTTAGAAAAATAATTATGAACACTATGAACACAAAATATAGACTCAAGCATCAAAGAATGCCTTTTCAGACCCCATTAAGTTTAAAATTATCAAATACATGGAGATTGTACTACCTATAACATGAAAAAGATTTTTAGAAAAATAATTATGAACATAAAATATAAACTCAAGCATCAAAGAATGCCTTTTCAGACCCCAATTAGAATGGCAGATATGGCAGGTCAGAATGAGTGAAGATGCATGTGATCAGGAGTCAAAATCAATCAGAACTTGTTGATGAGATCTAATTAGAAAATGTATGATTAGCAAAGTAATACCAAGCCAATAAGATGCAAAGTCTAAAAGATCTTACTGATGGATTGTGTCCACTGAAAATTGGGAATTTAACAACTGGTAGAAATATAGAAATGATCTACTCCATCCAGATTTGGCATTTAACAACTTGAAGAGATTTACATGAGATTCCCATCCATTTATTTCTTTAGGAAACTATAGCGTCCCATCACAATGCAAGTTATGGCCTCAGACCATAATGAATGCCCCCAAGCCCCAAAAACCATGATACTTTCTACATTTAATTATAGTCTCTTAATCAAGCAAACGATGTACTAAATAAGAAATTCAAGGATCCATTTTTATGAGATATTCACATAGATTTCTACTGTCAATTGGGCATTTCAAGAAGCGGTAATTTAGGAAAGGTATATAATCTTATTTACTTTCTTTTCCCTATTCTTTCTTTTCAAAGAAAGAGTTTGATGTTTCTAGTGGCACCATTTTGGACTTAATGTTGAAAGATGGGAAGCCTAAATGCTGCCTACACGATGATATTAAAACATGTGCACATACCATGACATTCTTATAAGCTAGTTTAAAATCTATGTTCATATAAGATATTTAGATTTCTAGAGATGCACCCATGAATATTCTTATATATTCTTCAGAATCATTTGCATAGATAATGCTGAAAATTAAAATTAGCCAACCCCAACTAATTTGGGCTTAAGGCTTTGTTGTTGTTATTGTTGTATGCTGAAAATTAAAATTAAAAAATAAAAAAATGCATTAGATTTAAAAAAAAAAAAATCCACACTTGGCTTGTATGCAATCATGACATTTTGTAGAGTAATCAAATCACACATTGTAAAACAATTTTAGCATGTATTAGTCGTTGATTATGAGATGCTATTATCGCTTCTACTTGGGCAAATGACTAGCTCCGCCATTGTGCCAACTGCCAAGGTATAGTTCTAGGACCAACTTCTCGCTCCCTGTCCCTCTATATAGACAATGAACTATTAGCTCATGTAACCAAAAGATCCAGTTCTTCCTTTTTCCTCAAAGCTAAGTAATACTTTAATGTTAGATATAGACTTTACAATGTCCGCTTCTGCTATTTCTGCAGTACTTTACTGGACTACAAGCACTGCAACCAAAAATATCCCTACACTCCACTAGAAGTTTATAATATATAATCCTATTCATCCTAATACATATAGTTTTATACGTATATTAGCAATAAAGATATATCTAGCAAGTTTTCTGCTGTAGACTTTCTCAATCAACATGGATTTATCTAAGCATCAGTCCAAAGTAATAATGGTTTCACAAAATTCTACCAGATCAATATACCATCATCATTGAGTCTTTTAATTGGTAGAAGTCATAACATGTAACCTGATGACATCATATTCAAGAGCAAAATGATGTATCTGATCTCAATTCTCAAAACACTACTATGATCCTTATGACTAAGTTACCAGAACCTTTCTGACTACTTTAGGTGGCTCGCAGTTCCAGAAATAAGCAACTTTGCCAATAACATACATGACGAAGTTTTTTTCTTTTTTTCCAACACAGATTAAGGATGAGGCCCCTGATAGGACAGTTCAAGAGTTCATATACACCTGGAGGTAGATCAGATAAGTTGGCTGGTTTTCATTAATGTATCAAGAACCATTATTCAAAAATAACAAACATTTTAATTCTTAAACATGTTTCACAAATGTCCTTATTGTAATAACTATAGAGAATCCTCTTGAGTATCTTCTCATACGACATATATCATGATGCAACAGATCTTCCCCATTTCTCATAAGCCACATCTCATCTATAATAGCACATTCCCCTTTACCATCCAACAGCTTACCCCAAATAAGCCCATGATTATTCTGACTTCTGTTAACATTAATCTTCTTTAATCCTTCGCCATCAGTTCTTATAAGACATCAACAACTTGGTAAGAGCTTGAAGATATGGCCAGAGAAACCCACTTTCAATTTCTTCGACAATATAAAACTAGTAATTTGACAATATAAAACTACTAATTTGAGAATGACTGGTTTCCTAAATTAAGTCTACTAAATTGCAACTAATCATGCTAGTTCTTTAAAATTAATAAAACTTCATAGCGCACATGTAACGCCTCAAGCCCATCTGCTAACTTAATTAATCCGTTAGCGGGCCAAAATTACTTGGACCAAAAACTCGAGTGGAAGTTAATTAGTAGCAGGTGAACTTGAGTTATAAGCACATAGCACATTTCTTTTCATCCGATGTGGGACTATTTTTAAGGTATTACAATCTCCTCCCTTATAATGTGATGTTCTTGTCCCACGCCACAAGCTAGCCAGAATCTATTCTGAGCCATGGCGGGACTCTACCACCATCCCATGAGTAGCTCTTTTCTCATGCCCACCAACTTTCACATAATGAAGTTGGCTCTAATACCATTTGTAACGTCCTAAGCTCATCTGCTAGCCCAATTAACTCATTAGCGAGTCGAAACTACGTGGCCCAAAAACTCGAGTGAAAGTTAATTGGTAGCAAGTGAACTTGAGTTACAAGCACATAACACATTTTTTTTTCATCCGATGTGGGACTATTTTTGGGGTATTACAGCACAACCACAAATGTATCTACTAAGCCTAATCTCCTTTGTCTAAGGCCAGATTTAAATATCCTTTTTTTGCTCTATCAAGAGATACATGGCAACATCCTCCACTAATTCCATTTATTCAATCTGCCCTATATCAATTTATTTGTTTTGATTTCAACTCCTAGGAATTATGGGGTTAGGTTCAACTAATGTTAGAGAAACCAATACTCGAAAAAAAGGTTTGAAAGCTGAAACTAAAAAAATAGAATAATGCATGACCAAGGATTTCACAATTTATATAATTATGTTGAATATCATGGTTCTAATTCCAGGCACCATGTTGAACTGCTGCGTCCTTAATTCAATTTGAACCATATGGTTCAACTCCAAGTTGTCAATTGGCTGTGTTGCTAGCAGATGATATCATGTTAACCATTGAAAAGTGGCAATGCAATGGTAATTGTCATGAAATTATTTAAGTAAAATGGCCTGAAAAGCATTTAGATTAAAACAAAAAAAACAAAAGGTTAATATTGTAGAATGCATGGTTATAAAAGAATTCCAATTCAAGGTTCTAAATTGGATCTAGCCAATACTATTTCTAACATCGGTAACTGCAGCCTCATATCCATTACTAGGTTCTCAATGTATATCTTTTGCAAGTATATTCTCTATTTTATAGTAGAATACCAAAAAGGGACCTTTGCTCAATTATTTCCAATATAAATTGGTTCTCTTAGAAGCAATATTTGCCCAGGGCTTGACATTGTTACTGACTCCAAAACTATGTTAATTTACCTCTCACGTTGGTCCTCCTACAGGGCATGATGCAAATCTACACTAATAATCCCCATGGCAACCATTTACTTTGTAGTTTGTACCGTGCATTTGAATGTGTTTTATCAAATACCAATACTCTTTCTTTTCTAACTTGAAAGGCATATTCTATATTTTTCTTCCTAGAATCCCCTACAAGAATTAAGCATGTTAAAAGCACACAATTGTTCAAGTTTGGACAAGTAGTGCTGATGGTTTTAAGTTAGAAAAGCACCATGAGAGTTCACACGACAATAATAAATTTCATTATAAATATTTTCAGTAGATCACATTTTCCCTCTTAAGAAGATGCTTTGGATGAGCATAAGAACAATTGTCACCTAAAATTGAATAAAAATATCTCCATTTTCATAAAATATTATTTCATTTAATAGAGAAAATAACACTATATCACCAACCATTCTGATTTAGTACAACTTCATAAACGAAACAACCCTTTGTGGCAAAGGTGAATCAAAGACTTATAACCAAGGTTTTATCTCGTGGGATAGGGTGTCCTGGTTTCTTCAAAGAACGAGACACCCTGCTGCTCCGTTCCATCCTAATGTTCATCCTGGTAGAGCGTCTCGATAGGCACCCACATGTCTTTTCTTTTCTTTATTTCTTTTTATTTTATTTTTTTTTTCTTTTCCCTTCTTTCCTTTCTTTCTTTCTTTCCCTCTCTTCTTTAATTTTCTTCTTCCTTCTTTCCTTCCTTTCTGACTTTTCTTCTTCCTTTCTTTATTTCATTTTCTTCTTTTATCCTTCCTTTCTTCTCTCCTTTCCTTCCTCCTTTCTTTCCCTTTTCTTCTTTTCCTGGATGGACGGGTTTTAGAGTCCCCCCTCCATCCCAGTCCTTTTTCCCACATGAATGAAATGGGATGGCTAGGATACCCCCTACCCCATTGGGACTTAAAACCTCAATCATAACACTAATGATTGCATTTGTAATTTTCAATAATTTTCATTTAGAGATTGCATCTTTCCTGATGCAAGACTAGAAACCAAAGATCTAGACATGAGAGTACATTGAAAGCATCTACAAATAAAGCTAGATATTATAAATAATATAATTACTCATTTACTATTTTTTAAACAAAATATATGGTACTGCAATTTGAGAATGATAAAATGATATGACATTAGCTAATACAACTGACACTAGATAATGGTCGATTTGAAAGCATACAATAGATATTAAAGATGAACAGTTGAAAATGGGGTGAATAGCATCAAGAATGGGTGCATGAATAAAAGCTGGGTCCAAACAAGACATGGCACCTAGGAATAATCTAGCTACTACAATCCAGACCATGTCTAATGCCTAAAATTTGCTCTCAACTTTCCCAGATACTTCTTTTTGCCTAATTTAAAATTTTAGCATATTATCCATATGGTTGGCTGAACTAAACACCAATTTAGATGCCTTCATGCTTATACCACAGGTATGATTGTAGCTCAAGCATATACATGTACATGTACATATATGTATGTGTTTTTCATATGTGGTTGCATCTGTATGTGTAATCTGTAATACCTGTTTAAAGATAGTACTTGTCCCTGATCCATTATACCCAACCAAAAGAAGCCGTTGGAGTGTTTTTTGCTCAAGATAGTAAGGAACAGGTCCATGTATCATGTTATCCGCTTCTTCACCAGAAGGATTTGCAGTCTTACTAGGAGTTGGCAATGATAAAACAGGACAAAGTAGCTTCATTATAGGCTGCCAAACAAGTAGCAAAAAACATATCAATTTCAATATTTGCCACAAAATTAAGATAAAAATTTGGAAGAACATCAGGGCTCACCTTGCCCCAGATCTGCCCCTTTACTTTCTTCTGCCCTTCCTCCAGGTAAGTCCCATCGGCATTTAACCAAAAGTGAGGACGCCCAGCACACTGAACTCCTGCCCACTGCAAGATTCACATGTTTACATCTGGTTCTATATCCAAATCAAATTTGAATTTCATATACAATGCTTCATTGATAAACCTTAAGCATCTGCAGCTCAACTTTTGTAATCTCTCGTCCATTTATCAAGATTCCAGTGTTCCCATTGCTTGCATTTTTCATAATTCCGCCCCCAACATTCAGCTGTGGACTGATGATCTTGTGAGGTTTGTGTCCTTCCTGTTAGTCCGTTCATCACAACAAATCCAAACAACTTGCTAAGTACTTTCTCAAGTACTCTAATGAGTAGGCTCATGCACCTTGTGAAACAAAGCACAATCTTTGACTTGAAAATGTGAATATTAAGATACATTTGATTGAATCATGAATGCATACCATGAAAAAATCATTTAAACAATTGGAAATAAGTTCAAGTCAGAAAAATTTACTCTTATCCAACTTAGCATCGAAGAAGTGGCAAAGGCAGAATGCAAATGTTTTTCATAAAATGAGATAGACTTGTGTCCAAAAATTAAAGAATAAATTTCACGGATTCCACAGTCAAAACTCCGGTAATTGGGTTCAATTTCTTCTAGGGAAAAGAAAGAAAGAAAGAAAGGGGGAAAACTAGTATATATGCATGTGAATTTTTTTTCCTTTTTTCTGATGAAATATATACATGTGATTTTTTTTTTTTTTTGGGTGATGAAGATATGAATATGATAATTGTTTGCTCACCTTTCCCCAAAAACCCGAGACTTTATCATACCAATAGTATCCTGGCTTCAGCTTAGAGGGTGGGCACGGACAACTCTGCAATAAAACCATCTCTTCTTGGGTAAGCTTCTTCCTGTTCACGCAAATATCTTCCGGTCTTAGCTGGTTCGCCTCGCAGTCCTTCTCGGCCTTCATCACCATCTGGACTTCCAACGAACTCAGCAATCTCTTAAGCATTCGGGAGGGCTTCCCCAATTTCTCCCTCTTAATCTCCATTATGGAAAACCCAATGCAAGAAACACACTTTCTTCCTTCTGGCATGGAGCCCATCGCTCTCAGCACACATCCACTGCAGTACTTTGCGTCGCAAGCCAAACAGGCTTCCTTCTCCGTGAACCGGTTCCCTTTGAAGCATCGGTAGCAAGCTCCCTTCTTTATCGCCGGTCCAGATTCTTCCATCCTCGGTTGACGATTTAATCCAATTGCTGGGGAAGCCAAGCCACTAGACTGGACGGAATCTTGGAAGGTCACAAGCACAGCTCTCTTTGCCTGGGTATTAAGAGCCTCATCATCCCCCGAGGCTGATGACCGGAAATCAACCTCCGAGCTGAGAGCCGACTCCGTCGAAATCCTGCCAGGAGCCACGTCATCCGGCGAACCCTCCAACCCCTCGCCCTCTTTGAACTCGCTAGATAATCCCACCACGCTGGAGCTGCCGATGCCCTCAGAAGAATCCTCGAACCCCTCGCCCTCCTTGAACTCGCCGGATAATCCCACCACGCCAGAGCTACCGATGCCCTCAGAAGAACCCTCGAACCCCTCGCCCTCCTTAACCTCGCCGGAGAACCCCAGCACACCGGAGCTATCAATACCCTCCGAGGAACCCTCGAACCCTTCCCCCTTCTTGAGCTCGCCGGAGAACCCTACCGCGCCGGAGCTGTCAATACCCTCCCAGAGCTCCGCCGAGCGGTCCGGGAACCCAGCCGAACCCAACACGCCAGAGCTGCCGACCTCGCCAGAGACCTCGACGGAGTCGAGGCGGTTCATCGCCTTGTAGTTGTCGATGACAGAGGTAGGTGACGCGCCGGCTGGGTAGGCAGCGAGCCGCCCGCTCTTGGGGGACTTCTTCAACGGGCCAGGGAACGGGAGGGGTTGGACAACGGGGAGTGAGAGGGGGTCACAAAGCGCAGACTCGACGGCAACAGCGGCGACGGGGATCTGCTCGAACTCAATAGGTATCACCTCGGGTATATCCTGTGGAACCGGGGAGCCGTGGTACTCGACGGCGAAGGAGTAGTCGGCAGAGTCCAGGGCCGGCGGCGGGATTCCGGTGGGAAGCATCTTCTTGGCCCGCCGCTCCATTTCCGGCGAAGGATCGGAGCCGTAGAAGAAATCAGGATTCATTCTGGAGCTAACTCTCGACTTCGTTGGGGAAAAATTTTTACGAACCCTGACCCTTGCCGTAACCCTATCCCTGCCCTTGCTTCTTTTCTAACTTTCCGAGCACGCGAGCGAGCGTGGGGACGGCAAGTGGGAGGGTGAGGCCTGGGAAAGCCGAAGAGTGGGGCCCAGCGCTGTCGCTGGGGGCGACTGAGTGACCTGGCGGAGCGTTGACCAGCGGGACCCACGCGCATCTAAACACTGCTTGGAATCTTCAGTGGGGCCCGCCGTTTTTTCTGAACCGTTGATCGTACACCGTGATTTGGGGCACGAGGCATGACTCGGCTGTGTAGATGGCGCGGGACCAGCGTTTTTTTTTTTTTTTTTTTTTCCTTTACTAACAATAATAGGAACAAAAAGGAGGACTAGTTCTCCGGAACGCATCGGCACGGATTAAGTGGCAGAGATCAACAGAAAAATTACATAATCAACTTCGTTGTACTCCTTCTCAAATAGCCAAATATGCTTAAAAAATCTGTCATTTATTTTTTTTCTCTAAATACATGACATGATGAATTTTAACCTAAGGAACCAATAATAAGATCTCATAACAAAGGATGTTGACACTATAATTTTTCAATCAAACAAAATATCATTATTGCAGAATCATCTTTCAAAATAAAATTACATTTTTGGAATTGCAAGGTAGCCTCCGTAATGTTATTTTATGCTCCATGTAATTTCATAATAAATACTGACATAAAATGAACAAGAGTAGGCATTACAAATAAAAGACCACCATCATAATCTCTACCTGCTCTAGTTGTTGCCTGATGAATAGATCCATAAAAAATTATCTTCAAAAATTCTGTTTGAGGGGTACCCAAAAAACAAAGGTAGGTGCTATGTAAAGGCATATGGATAGGTACCTCAAACACCAAGACCACTTAGTTGGCCCATTCTTCTAATCTAAAAATATTCATTAGAATTTCCCATAGCCTGCCTCACCACACAAGTTGGATTTAAAGTCCTTTAAAAATAAAATTAATTTCTAGCTCTCCAAATCCACCACAAATAGTAAGCAATCAAAGGCTAAGATACCTGAATTTCTACCAAATTTGAGTGTTGTAACAAGAACTTACATACCTATACGAGCAAAGAGAGATCAGAATATTTGCAATGATCTCTTAGTTGGATCCAAACATATGCTAAACCCTGAAAATGAAAAAATAAATGGTCCAAAGACTACACCTCCTTCTCACACCAACGACATAAAGAAGAAAAGCCCTCTTATCGCTCTACTATCAATAAAGATATTGGAAGACCCTTCTACCAAAGCTTTCATAAGAAATACAGCACTTATTGCTGACAACAGACTTTTTAAATCTTTGAAACTATCGATTGCTGATTTCAGACCTCAGCACACTAAAAGAAAAGACACTTAATAGGAGTTTCTTATTCTAGACCCTAGGGCTGGACATAAGATCTCTAACAGGTAGAGTTTCCATTAAATTCATATCATAAATTAGAGGACTCAAGTTCAATGGGGTAATAGAAAATCACAATTGAGAATCAATATTAATAGAAGCTCTATCACCAATTGACAACAAAAGGTTCCTAGACAAAGCATAACAAAACTTGCAAATGGACTTCCTAAGAGATAAGGACTTCAAGGGAGGAGAATAAGACCACTAGTCTTCAAAAAACTTATGTTTAGCAAATAGAACTTTAGCATATAAGCATGAAGGGTTCAAAAGTAACTTCCCAATTGAACGTTCCAATAATGCCTGCCACCATAACTTGACATTAGGAATTCCTAACCCACCTTCAATCTTTAACTTGCAAATGATCTTTCAAACAATAGTATGGATAGTCCATTTACTACTCTCATGCCCCAAACAAAACTTCAAATAACTCACTCAAACCACAAAGAGAAACTCCTGGGATAATAGCATTAGAAGTACATAAATATGTATTGAAGATAGCACAAACCTAATAAGAGTGACTTTCTTAGCGAAGGATAAGAACCGTCATTTCTATGCCGATAATCTTAAGTAGTCTCTCCT
Source organism: Metroxylon sagu (assembly GCA_017589505.3). Lineage (NCBI taxonomy): Eukaryota > Viridiplantae > Streptophyta > Magnoliopsida > Arecales > Arecaceae > Metroxylon > Metroxylon sagu. The sequence goes on along the minus strand of JACVBY030000474.1, from coordinate 547,106 downwards.
TTAAGGACTACATCTCTTGGATCTTCCATGATGATCCACTGAGAGGCACCCTAAATAGTTCCCAAGAGAATAGATCCTTCGTACCCTCATAATATCCAGTAGGTCAGATATTTAGAGAGATAATTAGGTTAAATTAGACTATCGACTTCTGAAGATTCACTGACTGACCTGACTGTAACAGTCTTCCAAAACTCTTCTGGAACTTGGATAATTCCTTCTCTTTGCCCTAGGCAACAAAAGATAGTCATCGACAACATCAAATGACTTACTAAAATAGCTTTCCTTCTAGAAACATAACATGTTATTTTCTTATGAGAAACTACCTCATAAAGACTCCTTGTCAACATTTGTGCACATAGGATTTCAATGAATCTTCATAAGGTGTTTGATCAAGTGAAGGTGTAGTGATTCTAGTTATGCTTCTTAATAATTATCAAAGTTAAGCCTTGGGTTACTGTTTCAAGGCTTGGAGGATGACTTGGGTTTAGTCTTTAGCAAAATTTCACAAGATAACAAATGCAATTGCGGGCTCATTCCACTGGAACATAAAAGTTATTCAAATAAATTGTTAGCCAAATAATGCTTTGGTGAAATAATAATTTGCCTCATATTATTTTATGCATGTATAGTCAAATGATCTCATTTTTCAATTCTTTTATATTATAACTTTTCTAGATAAATTGATAAGATTGATCCATCTTTTTTATATTATTCTTTATAGTTGCTAGCCTAACTTGCATACCAATCATATACTACTTTTTTATAATTGATGTTTAAATTTTTTATACCAAATTATACTTTTAGTCATATATTTAATATAAATTATATATAAAATTTTGTTATTTAAATAAAAATAAATTTTGATAGTTACTATTTATTAATTAAATAATAGTATTATATTTTTCATAAAACATCAATTTCATCCCTAATTCAAGTGGAGGCCAATGGGAGACAAAATCTGAGACCATGTAGTATCTTCCCATGCACTTCTTGGAGGTAACACTGAAAAGTTGTCAAAAGCTAGGTTGGAGGTGATGACTATTTTCTTAGTTCTGCTCTTTATCAAATATGACCATAGGGGCTAGGATAACAAAAGAAAAAAAATAATGATATAAAAAGAATTGATAAAGGATGGAGATTGATTAAAGGGCAATGCCTAAAACAATGCATGGAGATAAAGACTGTCTTCGTATTCTATTCTTTATTTTACGTGACCAGAGTTTATGTTAAAAAAAACAACAAGGAGAGTAGAAAAAAGAAAAGAATTTAATGATATTAAAAAAATGATAAAGAACACGAAGTGAGAAAAAACTACTAAACTTATTGATATCCAGAAGTAAGAATTATAAGAAAAGGCAAAAACATTTTATAAATAAAAAAAAGAAAAGATGTGTTATCTGATCAATTGAAAACCTACCCATCTTTCTGGTAGATAAATATTTTTTTTTATTTTATTGGTAAATTATATCCACTAGGATTTAATTAGCCCATCTAATTCCTTTGATTAAAAAAAAAATATGGACAAATTAGTTCATGAGAAAGTTGACCAACCACCAAGGAATGGAACATGAATTTTTGCGTTATTATTGGTGAAGACTAGTCTAGTCAAATTGGATTTAATCAATCTTATCTTGATCCTATAATTTTTGGGTCCATACAAAATTGGCTGGTGCAGCTTTTAGATTTAGTATATATTAATTTGGCCATGCTGCAAGTTGGACTAGATTTGAAGCCAGTTTACCTCCTCTTTTAAACTTATGTCATCGTATACGCCAAAATATATAAGGTCAAGGTTGTGATGTTGACATGATGGGATGTAGTTTGTACCAAATCAAATATGTATATAATATATTTATCTCCTCAATATTTATTTCAGTGGGTATAAATTAATATATCTTGATGTGGTCAATATTTTATGATCTACCTTCTAGGATTTTAAAATAATATTCTTATTATTAATTATTCAAATCAATTGCTAAATAAAATAGTTAATATGTATTTATTATAATAATTGAGATTTGGAAATCTTAATTCCTATGATACTAATTGAGACTTTCAAGATCTTGGATCTTTCTTCTTGATCCTAGATTCTTTCTCATCCAAAAAAATCCAGATCTTCATCCACCTCGATATAGAGGACTTCTTTAAGACAAGTTGGGATGCTTGTGATTAAATATCTTATGTCTGGAATGGCATATTTTTTATACATCTTTCTAGATATTGGGGTACCAATTGTATCGTATAAGAAGTTGGAGCGAACGATAAAGGCCCGTAGGTATTATGGCCATGCATTCACCCCCACCATACACCAATGTATACCAATGATCATTTCCAATTAAATCCTGATTCTCCTCTTGATGATATGGATAAAAAGAAATATAATAACATAAGAAATTCAAACTACTCAAATGTTAACATCGAACTATATAGATCAAGCATCGAGTGTACACATCTTTGTACTGATATATGACACTAAATTAAATTTGTGCCTTCAAGCATGGGAGATTATTAGCTTTATCACTTTGCATTTTGATGTGGCATGAGCTAGCTATAGTATATGATGGTGATACGTGACAGAGTAGAATGTGACATGATATTGACAATCAGGTTGCTATACATGGCCTTTTAAAGAAGGAAGTCTCAATAAAGAGAAACTTTCACCAAAGCTACTATTCAATTCAAACACAAATCCCACCAAAAATGCTAACCATTTTGAGCAGAACTCTACCGCCTAATCAAGAAAGGATTCTTAAATGCTATTTGGGAAAGACTCAACCAACGATAGTACCATATCTAGGAATTCAATTCATTAAAACAGTCTACCTATTGTGGTCAAATCTAAGAGAGACTCTATTAGCATATCAATAAAACCAGCTCCAAACCTCAGGTAAATAAGTTCCAAACCTGATATTCGAATCCCAATTTCAAAGCCTTAGAGCATCATCTTATGCGATTCTAAATCTCCACTTTCTATCATATTTTTGGCTGACTTAAGCATTAAAGGGTCCTCTCGAAGACAAACTCTAGACATTCCTGACTCTTTCATTCTCTCTTGCAAGAGCATGGGGATCAAGAAAAAAAGAATGTGCTCTACCATCTAAGTCAAGACTCATCTCATCCGTTGATTTTAAAAGTTGCCTTTAAACACCAATAACTTTGGTGCCATTTGTGGGAACCAAATATAAGCACTCAGCCATGCCACCTAAGAGAAAAAATCAAAAAGTGAGCAATGCTCAAGCCAACTCACAAAAATTTGCAAGAGATCCAACCCATTTGGATCCTCACCCACCAACAATAGTAGTCACTAAGAGTAGTTCAATACCTTCTACTAATACATGAGATGTTGACAAATTTGATCTAGAATTTGGTCCCCAAGAATCTAGTTTTAAAAACCAACTTGGAGTTGATCAAAGGATCCATTAAGTTGCCGACAACAACCATCCTTAACCAGAACTTGGTGAAGACTCTCAAGACCCCAAGAATAGATGAATTAGGGACACATGCCAAGATGGCTGACACAACGAAGAACCTTAAGATTGGTTGCCACGATCGAATAAACACTCCCATCTGAAGAATCTTGTGGCTAGCTAATATCAAATAAATCGATGATTGGAGGAGATGCATTAGAATCAGGGTGGACATAGAGCACATTTAAGGCAAGGGTAGACCTATCCAATGAGCTTAGAAGAAAAGGCTAATAATTTAAATTAACCAACCTGAAGAATCGACTGAACTAAAATGTTACGGCTAGTGACCTAAAATCAGCTGACCTGAAGAGAAGGCTGATGATCTAAATCGATCGATCTAAAGAGTTATGACTAGTGAACTGAGATCGATTGACCTGAAATGTTATAACTAGTGACCTAAAATCAGCCAACTTAAAGAAAAGGCTAATGATCTAAGTAGGCCTACCATTGGTGTCCTAAAATCGACCAACTTAAGGAGCTAAGGTTGATGACCAAAATCGGCCTTCCAAGATTATATGAGCAAAATCAATTTTGAGTCATTAGAAGAAAAAAAAAGAAGATGATTGAAAAAAAGTTAGTCACTCCAAGCTGACTCATTAAAGTCTAAGCATGGCATAGGATTAGTGGAACAGTGGTGACACCTGATCTGATCACTTAACCAAGCAACTATCGATAACTCTGCTAAATAACTCGAATAAGCTTTGAGTCTAACTTACATTCCATATATTGATCATATAAAGGATGAGTTGGTCAAAGACCATGGAAAGTATATCAAAAACTAGGCCAATCAAAAACCAATCAAAGCTTAGTTAAGAGGTGTCTCATAAGGCATACGAGTCCCCTATTGACTTAAGAGACTAAAACCCTCATTTCGACTTGAAAGACTAAGTCTCTAATTGATCTGAAAGTTTTCAAGTCTCTAGCTCCAACTTGAGAGGCTTGGTTCCAAAATACTTCTTCAAGTTCAAGTGCCGACCTCGATCAATAATATTTCTACTTCAGGCATCGACCTAGATCGATAAGGCTTCTTCAAGTTTGGGTGCTGATCTTGATTATCAAAGCTTCTTCAAGTCCCAGTACCGACTTTGATCAATAATGCTTTTTAAGTCCAAACACCAACCTCGATTAGCAAAGCTTCTTCAAGATTGAGTACCGACCTCGATCAATAAATCTTCCTCAAGTTTAGGTGCTGACCTCGATCGATAAAGCTTCTTCTAGTTTGGGCAACATTCAATACTTTTTCAAGTCCAAGCGCTAAATTCAAGCATCAACCTTGATTGGTAAAGCTTCCTCAAGTTTGGATGCTGACCTTGATTGACAATGCTTCTTTAAGTTCAGGCATCGACCTCGGTTGGCAATATTTCTTCAAATCCAAGGGCTAACCTCGAGTGACAAAACTTCTTCAAACTATGCATCGATCTTGATCAGCAATGCTTCTTCAAGTCCAAATACTAACCTTGACCAGTAATGCTTCCTCATATTAGAGTGCTAGCCTTGATTGGTAAAGCTTCCTCCAGTTTAGATGCAGACCTCAATTGATAAAGCACCCTCAAGTCCAAGTGTCGACCTTAACTTCCTCATGTCTAAGTGTTGACCTCAATCAGCAGAACTTTATAAGTCCCAAGCTTTAGCTTGAGAGACTTGACGTCAAAAGAAGTCATCTCCAGGCATTTTCTAAGCTAATTGGTGAAAGATCTCCATTAAGGTTCTAAATACCAAAATAAAAGATTGGTTCCAAGAGTCATCTTCAGTTATTGAGTTGACCTAGGATTGGCAAAAGTTTATACCAAAGTTTCAAGCTCTAACATGAAGGACTTTAAAGGTGCAAAGGATTACTTAAGCCAACTACTTTGAAGAGATAGTCACCTACAAAGCTGACCATAGAAGATCTAGCTAGTTGCCTACAAAGCTAACCTATATTAGTAATAATGCAGCACATTATGATAGGCCAAAACTCTAAGATAGACTAAGGCCCATGAGAGTTGCTGAGCTCAATCTAAGCTGGCTTGACTGATTAACGCCCATGAGAATTGTTCAGCTTGATCAAGGTTGACCTGCACCTAATACAAAAAGATCGTTGCAGTAGGGTGCAATAGAAGCCCAAAACAAATCGACCATCGAGTTACTTTTATAACTTGAGCACAACCTTAAATTCAACTCTTTAAAAATGGCAAGCCAGTGATGTGGTATGAGTTAGCTAACGTACATGATGATGACATATGGTGAACTAGAAAGTGACACAAGGTTGGCATTAGATTGTCACATATGTCCCCTCAAAAAAGAAAGTTTAAGTCAAAAGTAACATCTGCTAAAGCTATTACTTAATATGAAAACAAATTCTACTAAAAGTGCTAACCTCTTTAAGTAGGAGTCCATCGTCTAATTCAGAAAGAATTTCTAAATTCTATTTAGAAGAGACTCTACTAAAAGTATCGTCACATCCGATGATTCAACTCATCAAAGCCATCCACCAACGAATAGCTAAATTCAAGAGAGACTTTACCAACATGCCAAGAAAAGCAGTCCCAGACCTCATATAAATAGATTCCAAACCTAAAATTCGGATCCAAATTTTAAAGCTCTAGACCACTGTCTTACATGACTCTAGACCACTTGTTTTATCATATTCTTGGCTAACTTGAGTATCAGAGAATCTTTCAAAGATAATTTTTTAATCTTTCTAGCTTTTTCTTTCTATCTCATAGAATACGAGCATGAAGCGACTGTAGAAAATGCTCTATTATTCGAATCAAAATATATTTAGTTCATTAATATTTGGGAACCGCTTTCGGATGCTAACACATTTCATCTTTCAATCTTCCAATCTGAAGGAAATAAAACATCGAGGGCTAGACGAAGACTCTCTAAGCCTCAAATACTGCAGTGACCGCCAATCTTGCTTCGCATCGGCGGCGGAGGTAGAGCAGGGGAAGTCACCCCTCAAATAGTCATTTGACTCTTCCTCATATCACAAATGACAGTCATGCGCAAGCTAAAAGATGGAGCTTACAGGAGTCTATAGAAATTCCATGCTCACTGGCGACCTACATATAGCGTCAGTCTTCACAGTGCCCAGAAGTCTGACACCAAGCCCTTTCCGAGATATATGGGGACCAAGTTGGATGGGTCTTATGTCATTCAAAGTTGGCAAATGCTACCAATTCTCTTGGCAATTGCTGCCATTCTTCTGACTGTATTGGGGATTGTATCATAAATGAAGAATGATACAAGGAACATAAAGGTTGAAGTATGAAAGTTGAAAGGCGTCGAGGGGCTGTTGAACGGTGAGGTTGAAGTCGTTATACCCAAAAAAAACTATATAAAAGCATCCTAATTGCACCCAAAAATCCTTTGTGTTAGGACTGCAATGCTCAAGGTTTGAACTTAGAACTAGATGCAAGTCTCCTAGCTTGCTCCAAGCATAATCCCCAACAACTTCGGTAACTTTATTATTATTGGGACACACAAACTACTTGGAACCTCAATCCATGGTCTTGAGCCACCATAGAATAAAAAAATGCCATGGATCTATGAAAATGGATACTTTAAAATGCCTCCCATACCCATATTTGATACATATCCGATATGAATATATCTAAATACATTCCGGTACATATCAAATACATATCCAACACAATAAAAAAAATATATTTTTGTATGGTGTCGATGCATTTTGGATACGTTAGGATATGTCTAGAATATGACCGCATATATTTGGAGTCAAAATTAAAGCTTTTATTAAAAAAATTTTATTTTATTCTAAAAACATAAAGAACTTAAAAAATAGTAAATATTCTAATTTTTTTATCATTTTTTATTTAAAAAATATAAAAGAGAGTTGACTCTTTCTGCTTCATAGATAGCATAGACCATTAAGAGTTTATGAAGCTAATAGAATTTTAAAAGTTTTTATCTTTTTAAATTAAAATTAGATGACTTAAAATTTTAAAATGAATGAATGTATTTGAACATTCTTTTTTTTTTTTTTTTTTTTTTGACTAAATGTATATGAATATATCATATCTTAAATCTTTAAGGATTGATGCATCATATTCATATTGTATTGTATTCCGTACTTATATCTATATCCATGATTCATAGCATGCCAATATTTGGTGCTCTACGCCTCTGTATGTGCCTGTTTAATAAGAATATTTCTAAGTGGTTATCCACTTAAAGAACATAAAAACCAAAAGAGCAATGGCTAAAAGTCACTGGATCACAACTATCATGCTTTCTCCCTAATGATCACAGTTATCCTTAAATTTCTCTCAGGAATAACACGTTTCAAGCTCAATTTACGCCTTGACTGTAAATGACTTCTTATGTAGGAGTCTTCGCAGCCTCCTCCAACACCTTGCAGTTTAGGAATGGGCAAGGATCGAACTGGGGTTTAAAAAGGCAGCATAAGAGATCAAGCAGAGCCAAGCCCAGCTTGAAGTCAGACCAAGTCTAACCAGCCTAAGCCCAATCCGATGAAAATTTATTAGGCCTGAACCTAGCTCAAATTCTATATATAAATATAATAATATATAAATTTATATATAAAATATATATTTATATATAAAAAGGATAAATTTTGAAACGAGCCTGGGCTAAATAAATTAGGCCAAATCTAGCTCAAAATTTGAATGGCTTGAAAATATAGGGTCGGTCCGGCCCTATGGGTCAAAAAGTTTAGGCTGAACCCTTCATTTTTAGGGCTGAGCTTGGGTCGTCCAATGGGCCAGATGGGCTGGGCTCGGGCCGGCCCATAGGCGATCTGGCCCATTTCCACCCCTACTAACACACTACCGCTGGTTACTAATAAATTCTCCATTACCTTCAAATTGTGCCGACCGTTGCAGAAAAAGACGCTCTTAACTTTGTTTGGGCCTCAAAAGTTACGGGCTGTCGTACCAGAAAGCCCATGAAATCAAGCTCATTGAGAAATGGCAATTTGGACGTTGCCGACTGTTATTTTGATGTACTCCGAGCAGAGAAGAAAACTTATCCAGCCAAGGATCCTTGGGGGCTGCATTTATATGCCCCAGGAAGTTAACTCATGGGGCTTGGTCTCGTTTACCCTTCGGTTGGGCCAGTTTAAACCACTTATGTTGGAAAGTGGGCTTGGAGATCATGGACTAATCTATGATTTCACAAGTAAACTGGGCTATGCCACAGCAGTTGCACTCCTCCTTGGACAGGAGATCCTGTTTTTAAATCTTAAAAAGTAATTTCCAAGTGTAATTTCCAAGTGTAGCTAGATTCCTATTGTTCATGTTCCTCATGCTTGATACATGAGTAAAAGTAAGCCTACAAATAGGTCAAGATAGCCTATGACCCAACCTAATCCAAACCCAATTAGATCCAACTTAATTCATATTTAATGACCGATGAATTGGGTCAGATTTAAATATTAAATCCTATTTAAATTTTGAATCAAATCCAAATCTTATATTTTTTGATCCAACCTATGATCTGATCCAATCAGTATGTCATTCAGATCTAATTTTGATCGATAGAAAATGAACCTATCTCGATCCGACGCAATCTATATACTTCAATTATATAAATCTTATATTCTTCCAATATACTTATCTTTACTAATTCAGTAAATAAACTATTATTTAAACTAATTCTCTTTTTATCTTAACAATTAAATCTCATCTCATCTATTTTCACTTAATTATACCTAAATATTTATATTTCATTATTTATTTTGAAGGATTTTTATTTATAATGTCATTAAATATATTAATAAAAAATTTTAAAATCATAATTTACAAACTTAAGAATAATTATTTATTTAGGTAGAATTAAAAGTTTTTGAATGAAAATTTAAGTTTAACTTATCTCCTTTTAATCTTATTTAAATTTTTTAATAAATTTATATTTGATTATTAATTATTAAATTTTAATTATAAAATAATAGTTAAATACTCGATTCAAATACAAATACAATTCAATCCAATCTTATCCGGAATGAAAATATTTTGGGTTCAATCCAAATCATAATTGTCTCTCAATTGATCGAAATCGAATGTCTCGTCGGATCTAATATTTTTTTCATGAACCTAATTCAACTCGACCCGACCCGATCCGATTAGTAAATAGGTTCGATTCGAGTTCAAAATTATAATCCGAATATGAAATCAAATTGGATCGAAATCAACCATGATCTGATTTGATCCAATCCATTTATAACCCTAAGTAAAAATGTTCATTTTGTTCGTGCCGATAAGTAGAAAATTGAACTCTAAATTAAAATTTTTTTTTTATTTCTAAACATTTTAAACATTGCGGATGATGTGTTTCATTATTTTGAAAGATTTAATCCATGCATTTAAAATAATATTTTGTTTTAAAACTGGTAACAATATTTCAAACAAGGCAGTCTCAACCCACATAGTTCTATCAACTACAACATTTACAAGATCATATACAGACACAGCTAATCGCTTCGAACAGGGTTAAAAACCCAAAGAAAATATTAGCTTTGAGGAGTACAATACTCTCCTAAAGGTGATATTATCTCCACTATAATTGAATTAAGTACCAGATATAACTTATTATAAAAAAATTATAAAAAGAATTTTTGTACGATAGGAAAAAAAATCTATTTATAATGGATGAACAAATATAACTGTTATAAAAGACACAACTATTACAAAAATAACTACCTTTGATAGGCGTTGAGATAATTTAAAATTCAATTGAAGATTAAATTAAAAAATTAAAAAAATTCAATTTTAAGTCCAATCGTCCAAGTGCTTCAAGTGCCTAGGTGCCCTTGCCAAAAATCTAAATATTTATTTTAATTATAGATTTAGCTTTTTTTGGACACATCTTCTCATGAGTTAACGCTATGATTTAGGCTCTACTTTTACAAGCCTAAAAGCCTTCAAACTCTTTTTTTTTATTTATTTTTTTTCTCATGTAAAACTAATTTTTTACTTAAACTCAACATTATCTACTCCGACATTATTGGCTCTAAAACTATAAGTCTACACTTTAAGATCCATAAGAACTGATGGTTAAATGAGATCGCCTCCTATTAATCATGAAGTAAAAGAAAAAGAAAAATCTTGTATTTGGACCACACTCATCCTATTAGGCACCCCTTTTAACCAACTAAATGAGGCTTTTAACAAATTAGCCTATGGTTACAAGAATATATTTAAGTTTAGAGAAAATGTACTTCATTGAAGAGGGACCTCCACTGTGTAAATGTGTCTCAAAAGATTCCTTAAAAAAAAAGCCGTTTGGAGTGAAAATTTTTATATAAATTTCTGAATAAATCAATTGGCACCTAAAATTTTTATATTTGAAAGAAAAAAAAATATTTTTAAAAAAATCATTTACACTCAATTTTGATAATATAAGATCAACAAAAAATAAAAAGTTAATCTTTAATTCTTAAAAATAAAAAATTGCAATGAGAATTTAACTTGTCTCACTGGAAACATCCCCTAAGTTTGGTGGGCCAAAAGGCCCTACTGATCGCATCAAACGTTCCAAAAGGCAAGGAGTGAGCCGACTTATGAATGGTAGGAAGGGGAAAGAGTAAAGCGATGAAGTGAACCGCTGGTTTCATTACAGCGGCCCACCAACTTTGGTTTTTCCCTGTAAAAGGTTGTACGTCAGATCAGGCAGTGAGAGAGAGAGAGATGTTTCCAGTTGCTGAACCGCGTACTCGGCCGTGATAAACGGAGAAAAACGGAGAAAGGATCAAAACCTAGGGATATAATTACTCATGATTTTGTAGAATCATTGGAACAAAGATACATCTGTGTACAGATGTTTCTTTTTGGCCACCCACTTGAGAAAACATTGTCTACACGACAATTCATGGAGAAAGAAATCAGGGGACAAAACTTATATGCAAGGAAGATCAAGAATTGGCATCAGATTTCTGATCCAAGTCTGTGTCACAAAGTCTCGGTTTCTTACTTGAAAAATTATACCGACATAGAATTTCATCCAAAGTCTAGCTGAAGATGTTATCTGAATTAATCAATTCATATAAGAATCCAAGATTTATTTGCTACATAATTGACATGGACACTAAATATATGTTACCATGAATTCTTACATTTTCTTTTTGTTTAAGTTTTGTTATTCTTGTCAGATTGTATTTTTTATGCCTTTATTTAAAAACTTACACGATGCATAATCAATGTGAAATTAAAACATACACCATCTTAAGTTCTCAGAAATAGTTTGTCAGCGCTATCAATAGATAAATTTCTATGCTAATCGCATCATATCAGGCTGGTTTGTTTGTGTTATTTCTCAATGTGGAGTCTTATGTTCAACTGCTATTCTTCAACATAAGTTAAATTTTGATAATTACCCAAACTTATACATAAAAATAAGCTTTCTAGTGAAAGCGGTGTGGAATGGGATGTTTCCAGTATTGGCTGTTCAAGCATCATTTAGACCATATTCTACCATTTTCTTTGTTGAGGATTTGAGGGTAGAAAGTTATTGAATAATGGTGACTTGGTCAGGCCTGCTCTATGGATGCATTAGAACTGAATTATTTTGAAGATCTTGCAAGGCCGTTCCATTTTGGCATTATATACATCGAATCCAGCTGTGCAAAACAAAGGTAATTTACGATATCCAAAATTTAGGCTGCCCCCAAGTGCATTATAAATAAAAAAAAAGGGGGCAACTTTGGGGCCATTGTAATGTCGTTACTGGCGATTGACACGCTTTGCTAAGCCATCCCCTTTAATTGGATGAAATTAATGCTGGGCACCAGTGGTGTACGTGAGACGGTGAGAGGAACAATGATATAATTCTATCGTTTTCTTATCCCTTGAAGGGGGACCAAGAGAGCAAGAACTGAAGAGATATAATGGATTTACTGGAGAAAGCATTAATAGATGTGGGTTTACAGGACAAGAGATCTGTTAACAGCCATTTACTTTTTGTACGGCTTATTATACTTAAAAAAATAAATATTAGGCATTTGTTATTTCATGCCGTTACATTTATCTTCTTTTTTTTTCAGCATTTAAGCTCAAATACTTTTAGATTCTAAAAAGTATTACAAGACAAGTAACATTTTGTAATAAGTCATATTTCTGCAGCATTATTGTTGTGGTATTTTAAAAAATATCAGAAAATAATCATATTTTTGTATTTCTGATAAATTATCAAAAATCATAAAATTTAAAGTATTATTTTAGTTGTATTTTTAAAAAATATTCAAAAATAATGCTTTACTCTATATTTATGGTAAATTACCAAAAATCATAAAAATCATGACATAAGTTTAGTGATTTTTTAAAAAAATAAAAATTATGCTTTGCCTAATATTAATTCACTATTTGTTATTAGTTTGTGACTTATCCTTTTCCTACTAATCCGATTAAAGTTTGTATTAAAAATATATTCAAATTACTAAATATTTAAATTTGTATATTAAATATCATTTTTGCTCTTTAATTGTAATATAAATAAAATTATCTTTTAAAAAACTTGTAACACTAATTATATACCAATATGTTGAAGTTATTGGCTTTACATTTAGATGAAATAGTTTTGAAAATATCATAAAAAATAAGATTTTATTTTTCATTTTTAATTGAAGAAAAGGATTATATTTTGATGATAAATGATTATTAAAAAAATGAAATATCGTAATAATGAGTATATTTTATAAAATGAGTAAAAATAAATATAATCACCTTCATAAAATTGGACGGTGCTATTGTGGCAAAGTAGTCTTTAGTTGAACAAAAAGATGAGTTTTATTTTTCTATTCACCAGTTGCACATAAAATTTAGATAAATTAATGTAAATAAAATAAATAAAGTTTGATGGTGTTAGGTTGTTAAAATAATCTCTCCTAACTAAAAAGATATGCTTCAATTATCATAGGGCATATAAAAAATACATTTATTTTTATTTTTTAACTTTTTTACATAGCACTTATGATAAATGCCGATAGTTAGTTATAAAATTTATCATTATTTATTAAAAATATTGATAATTAATTATCAGCACCATCTTAGAATGGTATATAATAAAATATCATAAATATGCTGGTAAAAATATTTATGATATTTTTTTAAGCTATTGATAGCACTTATAATCATTGCTCATAGCTCCTTTTGTTGTAATAAAAATATTATTATGATAAATTAAAAGGTTGAAAGTGGTCACTGCCTGGCGTTTACTTCTAATTTGCTTCTTGTTTAATGATATCTGCAACCTCTTCTACTTCAATTGGAACCAAAAGACTAAACATTGCAATAAAGAAAGCCAAATTTCTTTTTAGTAGTAACTAATCTGAAATGCATGAAACCAATCCTTGAATTGTGAATTAAAACTCGACAAATATACACTGAAAATAATCTTTGCTGGTCATCTTGGATAGAGTTGAAGTTTTAGTCTTTGCAGCATGAAATTATTAGACATCGTAGCAGCAGTGCATGGGCAATTATGATGCCTTGATGATTGATGTTTTTCTTTTTCTACTTGAGGCCAGCCCTTGCTGCTCATCCAGGTGGAAGATAGGATTCTTTGCCATCTCAACTTGGTGACAGAGAGATCAGAGGATGATACCTTAATTAATTTAAGCTCTAGGCCCACGCTAGCATGCAAACATACAACATCACAGCCAGCTTTTTCAAAGAAACAACCAGATCAAGCCTTAAATCATTTCATGTGCAAACTTTTGCAACAACAAACAATAAGTGGAACTTTTTGGCCCCTTGGCATCCAATGAACCATCTTTGGTGACCAAGAGATTCCCTCCCTTTCGCCATCATGAGACTAACCGGGCCTCAAGGGAAACAATGGTATTCCATGGAACCATTTCCATTCACCGAAACCATTCTCCTTTGAATACCTCAGCCATTGGAGGTGATTTCAGTGGGAATGGATCTTTCCAAAAATTGGGCAATTACCAGTTCAGTGCAGCTTGCCAAGATAGACTTGTATCGAAGAAGAGACGGAGCTCTTCAAAAATTTCAACAGCTTATGTCACCTTGGTGACCAAAAATTAGCAATCGATGGCTTGAAGAGTAGGCATCAGTGGGTCAAACGGGTAACAGATGTCACAAACGACACGGTGCAATACAAGGCACACCTAGTAGCTCGGAGGCCCTTACCATGCCAACAAGAAGAAAACAAAATAATAATAGGATAGCTTAATTGTTCCAATTTATCAACATATTCTGTTCCATTATCCATGGACTTGTGAGATGAGGTTGTCTGGCTTTTTATCATGTCATTTTCTTGGTGGTTCCAAATGCTAGGTTCGTCAATGCCCATAAATGAAACGAAGGGCCGTGGAGAGCAAGTAAGAGGGTGCTTGTGTGGTAAAGGCTTCTTGAACCGTACAGCTAATTGAAAAAGGTGAAAGGGATGGTATACTATTGCCTATTAAAACTTGAGTAACAAGGACCTCATTGGAATGAAAACCCTGAGGAATAAATTTTGTACCGCAGAATATCATTCTTGTTTGGATAACAGTCACTTGCTTCATTTTGGACACACATAGCAATTCCTTATCCATAGTTCATCATCTATATGACATCTAAGAAACATCTCTTCATTCTTCACTCTTATCAGAATCATCCGTATTTGATATAAGACAAGTGACAGCACTTCAATTTGCACTGCAAAGAATCCGTGCTCAATCTGATTTAGCCACTAATGAAGCAATGATACGGTGGCCGATTAGCATTTACTTTGATTCAACCAATGCACCTTTCTTTTGGCCCTCTTTTCTCCAATAAAATAGAGACACCATTGGTAGACGGCACGGTAGCACGCTATTGGTAGTCCACCGCCCCACCAAACCCCATCTCCAACCGACCTTGGAAGGATCGTCTCTTTTATTGGTTTAGAAGTAATGCAATTGACTTTTGAGAGGTCTCAATATCGTCCGAATTTATCTTTGGCATTACATGAAAAAATCAAACACCAGCTAATGTATTCTTTATGTTTTCTTGTACAATTTGAGCGTTCGTCACACTGATACTGAACGGGACAAGTCAGCCAACACTATGGGAAAACGCCAAGCTCCTATAACATGTTTTAGCGTCAAGAGGACCAATGCTTAACATGACCCCAACATGGGCCCCATTCACTGAAATATGGAGACCGTATGATGGGAGTCCATCTGTGGTCGGTTTAGAGTCTTGGTATTGCCAGAAACTCGTGATTGGAACACAGAAATAAAAAAGCCCTTGTAATTAAGTTTGCTAACTCCACTGGTATCTAATAGTTTCAGCCTACAAGAGAATATATAATAGAGATAAAAAGGTAGATTTGACTATATTCATGTGTGGTTAAGCCCAAATTTAATCGTCCTTCCAACCATTAGAATTTTACGAATCTTAAAACAAAAAAAAATATCTGCCAACCATCATTTCCTACTCATAAAACAGAGAAGCATTTATATGCATTTATGAGATAAAACAATATATTATATCATATTCATATATTGTTGTATTATATTCTTATGTTATTATATTATAAGTATTGAAATATAATACAACTTCATAGAAATATCATATACTATACCATATCTTTGTGTTGATGTATAGTATCCTTATGTTACTATGTTATAAATGTAAGAATATAATACAATAGTATAGCGATATTTATATCATGTGCTACTGTATCATATCCTTATGCTGTTATATTACAAGCATAGGGATATGATACAATAACACAGAGATATATTTTCATATTAGAGGCATGGACTTTATTTTCTCATTTCATAAATGTGTGTTCGGTGTCATAAATATTTTTTGTTGTTTTAAAAAATAACTAATGATGATTAATAGATAACTTTTTAGCTTTGAGATCCATACAAATCTAATGATAGAGGAAACGACTAAATTTAGACTTCATTATATGTGAATGTAGCCAAGTCTATCCCTGTTTCTATGTATATGGTAAAGAAATGATGAACTATACTATAATACAACCTTTTAAGAATGTTATATCACATGTTAAATATGTGGCCAATTTTGAGATTTATTTTGAACAACAATTATTATTGAGTGAATTAGCAGCCTTACGAACACCATGCTTATATGAATATGGGAATTCACTAAGTATCTTACATTGTTTTTAAGTTAAATATTTTTTTCCTCCCCATATATACAATGGATCTAATTTGTACCTATGATTGTCCTAAGCTACCCTTGCAAATAATGTACCATTTATCATTGCCAAAACAAAGAAATGACAGAATATCAGCTGAGCTACTTTGTTGAAAAGGAGCAGATGAAAGGGTCTGATCATCAACAAGGACATATTGGAAATTTATGAATACATTAAATATTAAATATCAGGCGGTAGTCATGTGAGTTTTTTACTATGACTCATCTTGCAAATGAAAGGATCCGATTGCGATGGAATAATAATTTGATGAACCATTCCAAAACTTCTGACATCACAGTATCCAAGGAGGTAACCTTAGAATCTCCTATGTATTATTATTATTATTATTATTTTCTCTATAGAACCTGCAGCTAATAACAGTATACACGCAAAGTGATCCACCACTTGTAACGCTCGATACATCTGGGGCCTCCTACGTGAGCTAATAACAGATGATGAAGGGGAACAGTGCATCTCGAACAGTCCCAACCAAAGAGGGGAGAACGTCCAGATCCCGTAGCCCAGACGCAAAGCTCGCGACTGCTCGGAAGGAGCGGAGATGGACCAGAGCTAAAGATGTTGAAGAGTATAAAAGAACTTGGAATAACGAGCGACGCGATTTCCCCATGACCATTTGAAACCATATCAACTTTTCTCCTTTGCCCCTTATCCAGATCGTGAGCCTTGACCCAAGAAGGAAAAAGGCAAAAAGAAATAGTGCACCGTGGGTATGTCCTCGTTTGGCGGAAGTATCGGCAATGGAGTTTTTGAACGTAGGATTTTTAGAAAAATCTATTTATTATTTGATAATAGCAGAAGTTTTTAACATTTATTTAATAATCAAATCAAAAATATTTTTATAATAAAAATAATAAAACACATTACATACTTTAAATTATTTAACCTATTAAAAATAATTATTATAAATTATTTTAACAATATTATAATATAATAATATTATATTATATTATATTATAGTATGAAGAAATATATTAATATTCTAATAAATAATGATCATAATATAAAATTATTATAATATATTAGTTTGCTATTACTAATAATTATATCGTAATATATTATTAAAATTATGATAACTATTATCTAATAATATAATATCATAATATTATGGTATATTATTATTGCAATATTAGAAAATTATGATACTATATAATATAATAATATTATATCAATATATTATATTAAAACATTTTTATAATATTATAATATTATTGCGTTATCTTATTTTATGCTGCATAATATATTATAATTATAATAATATTTTTTATATAATAATTATTATATTATATTATATTATATTATTAAATGTGATTTTTTTTGGGTTTAAATTTGTAACTTTCAAAACTATTGAAAATAATTTTTTAAAATAGAGCTTCTTGAAAAAATTTTAAATTTAAATTTTTCTAGATAAAATATTTAATAACTTTTAACGTTGTTAAAAAAGGTGCATAACAAATATCCTAAAAATATTAAAATATACTTTTATCTTTTCAAAAGCACTTTCAGCGGTTCAAAAGCTTTATCAAATGAGGCCTACGACTCTTCTTAAAGGGAACTAAATAAAAAATCACAGTCAAGAAAGATTTAGCAAGGTGTCAACTACCCCCTGGTATAACCTAAAAAGTGTGACATTTAAGCTTCTACTTTGAAACATGGCAGCAAGTGCTAGGTTGCAGAGGGTGATGCTGGCAGATAACATCTCAGTTGTTGCTTATAAGTCCACGTTATCTTCTTTCAAGATACGGAATCATGTTTGATTAGAAAAAGAATACCGAGGAAAAGAAAAAAAAGACAGTATGCAATCATGTTCTCGATTAAGAGTTCTGTTCCCTCTCAACACGCAAGGAACAAAAACAAATATATAAACACCTACGAAGCATGGAAGCAAGCCAGGTAGCATGTTGCCGGTCGTAGCTAAATCACATCAGGGTATAATATATACAGTATACGTCATGAGTTCATCCACGTAGTACTAAAAGTTAGTCTTACTCCATTAACATAATCAACTAAATCTTAATCTGGCAAGCTCCATCACCATTAATTCAGTGTAACGTTAAGTATTAGCCCAGATTTTTTTTTTTTTAATAACAAGATGATGCCGATCCTGTTGGGATCCATAATAGCACGCGTGGTTTAGGAGTTAGGACTAGCTTGTCCCTTTAATACCAAAATAATCATGGCTGGTATCGTGGCGGTGATCTGATGATACCTATGATTTATTATAACGCATGGGAGACAAGTCGGTAGATTATGTTGCCTTAATCCCAGCTTAATTATTAGACTTTTTTCATATTTGATAACCATGGAGGAGATGATGTTGCATGAAGATGACAAACAATGACAACTTTCCAGGTGTCGGCTTATTTTTCTGACCTAGATTATTTTCCTACTTACGTAGCATGATGTTGAAAGCTTCATGATTCCATGAACTCTTACCAAGATTACGGGGAACCAGATGTACCATGAATCTAGGAAAAATAGGTTTCAATTTGCCATGAATTTTCCTTTATTTTACTTTTGGATGCAATTGTCTTTTTGTTTTTTGGTTTGAATGGTAAGCCCTGTGCCTTTCAGCCCTGCACCGTTTGACCATTAGGTCCGAACCCCTTACCCACTTTGGATGGTTTTCTAAGATAAAGGAAAAGAAAAGGTAGTTTGTGGCAGCGAAGTTGCAACTTTGACTGAAATCTAATTGTATTTTTGATTCCAACTAAATTAAGTTTTGAACTACCTTAGTTCCAATGATCAATTTTCTGATCTTGTCCTCTCAGTCCACTTTCCTTGCTTTGCCTGGTTTCTACCAACACAAATTTGCTAGCATTATTTCGTTTCTTTGGCTCAATCCCTCTTTAGAACCTTCCCCCCTTAGAAGATGGTTATTAGCACTAAAATAATATTAATTTTGTGCAGGTGAAGAACTGAAGCTTTAGTAATTTTTGTATAACCAATCTTAAATTCTTATTTTTCATCACAAATTGATATCTTGCCCCTAATTTAACTCCCATTTAAGGATCGAGACTCACTGACAAAATTTAATTTTCAGCCCTTAATCTGATAATTACTATTTAACTTTTAGCCTTTATATGAAATACAAGGTTGTACATAATGCGAAATGTACAAAACAAGTAAAAACATGTATAAATTACATACAATATAAGTGGATAAAATATGAATAATCGTATATAAAATTTAGTTATAAAATAATTGACAGAGATTTAATTTTTTTCTTTATTCTTTCATCTTTATATTTTAACAAAAAGAAAAAAGAAAAAAACTCAAGGACATCAATGTAATCAAAATCCAGTATCCCTTACTGTAGATGGTGACCTTATTTCAGCAAAAACAATACTTAAGAGACCTACTAAAATATGATGAACTATTTATATTTATCTGAGACCAAGGTGCCACTCCAAACAAGTGTGGTACATGTACTGCAGGGCTATCTCATTGAAATCCACGAGTGGTAACCTGACAAAATCTAAACGAGGTCAGTCAAAAGAATCCTGCAAGGACTCATGCATTAACTCGTGCAGCCAGCACCACCCTCAATTCTCTTATGCACATCAACATCATGGCATTGAATGCCTGATAAGAGACCACCCAAGTATCTTTTGTAGTTTGCCAGGCAAGGATGGAGTTGGGGACACCCCTTATGGCCACAATCTATATCTGAATCTATACTGATATTGCCAAGACTACGAGATGTCCCACACTGAGCAAGAAGGACAGGAAGAGACCAACTTCGAGCTGAAGAGATGGTCATCTACCATCTTACTTGGCAGTGCTTCAGAGTTGCACTTGCTGCCAGCCTATTCACCCATTGATGACCTCAACAATAACTCATATTGTTCTTGATGTGAGACATCTGCCTTCCCTACTTCCTTTTCAAGTTCTAAATAATTTTATAAGCATAAGAGCCCATAAACTTTGTTGGAAAGAGGACATGAGAATTATCATCACCACGCCAAAACTTCAGTCTTGTCGGTTGGTTGCAACGTAGAAGATGACAACACCAAGCCTGATTTAGTATCCATGCTTGCATAGATGTCTCTCGACGGTCACCGGAGGTGTGACGGACGAGGATAGTACTAATAGGATCAAAATATAATCGCAGTTAACAAAACAAAAGATTGGCCCCTTAACATGTTTGAAAGCTATTTCCAAAATGATTCTGTGGCCTACGGTGGATTCCATGAGAACGTCATGGTTGTACGTTCCATGGACGTTGCTCGGTTTAAGCAATGTATTAGCATTTGGTTGAAAGATGAGGGTAGGAAATAAATACAAAGAATAAGATGCATTGTGTTTTGTGATGATTTGGATCTTATCATAAAGCTTTAATTGTAACACCACTTTTTGTGTAACTTAAACCGTAGATAAGATCCAAATTTTTTCTTTTTCCATGGCATAACCCTATTCTACTAAAATGATGGAATTGAAGCATACCTTGTAGATGTCCACTCATTTTTTAATGTTTGGTTGTAGAAGAACAAAGGATAGAAGTCATATTCCATGCTTATATTGCTAAAAAAAATAGTCTAAATATCTATTTTACACTTAACAGTTCTTTAGAAAAACCAATTTACCACACCTTAAGTTGCATAACTCTTTTATGAATACCTAAAATCTCAGGAAGCTTATCACTATTTTTCCAAGCATTTGCTCCAGTTATATCTCTGGAATCATATTACTCATCAAGATCAGTTCCATTCTCACCAATCCCATGGCTCAAATGACTTATCATGAAAGACTTAACTGTTACATCATATTGTATCACATCAGTTTGTGATTCTATCTGGGAGCATTCTGGTGAGAAGTAGAAAGCCAGTTGACGTGTCTTTTTCCATTTTCTTTTATATATCAGAGTTGTCTTGTCTTAATCTACAAATAAATGACACGGTTGATGCGTCATTTACAAGCTAAGATTATTTTTTGAAAGCTTGCTGGTAGACAGTAGAAGTACTGCCTACATTTGTGTAACCTTAGCCCCTTACATACGAGATCAGGAAAGCGAATCATTTTATTGAGTTCCGAACTGTTCAGGATACGGACTAAAGAGGCATCAGGATTACGTAACTGGACTTTGTCAGCACGACACGCGTAGAGCCAGGGGTGCCATAAAAATACGTGGCGATGAACGGTGGGTTACGAGTGACGCAGGGATGAGGTAGAGAAAACGAAAGCAGCTATCTCCTGCTACGTGGCATCAGGTTGGCCCGTCTGAAATGGTCATCGTACCTACCAGCACACACCGGCCCATCTTAGGGGTGAATCATGTGAAGAGCCGCCAAAACGTGTTGAAATTAGGTCCCAGGGCTCTCTAGAAGCTTCTGTTTTCCTTCGGCGTTACGATTGCTGGCCTTTGTAACGATACTTGTAGAGGAGCTCTTTCGGAGTTGCTTCATATTTGTAATAAAATAATGGCCGCCATTTGCTTTACTGGCAATGAAAATTGAAAAAAAACAAAAGGTTCTTAAATTGATGAGCATTTGTATTCCACAAGAGATATTATGAAATTTTGTCACTTACAGATGGTATATTTTATTTTCTAACATGGCATGCTGGTTGAATTATATTAAAATACTTTAATTAATAAAAGCATCAAACCTTATTCTTACTTAATAACAATTATTCTAGTTTAATCGTAGCCGTGCCGTCCTTATTGCTTATTATTGTTAAGTAAAGATGTATGATCAACTTGAATATAATCATTATTATGAAAGAATTATAGCCATGTAAAAAGAAGTTTATATTTGTTGTGATCGACTGTTTGGTAATTAACACTTCTTCACATTATGGTATGAAGTGCCATTTAAAAAGAAGTTTAAAAAATATCTGTATTTCGCCGTTATGTTGAAAATAACACTTTCCATTGGATCTTTTGGGAATGAAAAAAAAAGATTGTTAGCTAACATGATAGTAAAACAAAGATGCTATTTTTTTATGTCAAGTCAAGAAATAAAATATGTTAAAATTAATAAGGATCTTGGACCTTAGAAAATATTGTTTTAATAAGATAAATATTAAATGGTATAGTTGCTTATGTAACATAGATATTGTAATAAAATGATAGATGTTATCTTTGTGTCCATGAATTATTGATATGGTCAGGATAGCAAAGTTCTTGAAAACCATCATAACAACTTTTGTTTTCAAGACAATGGTTGAAAGTTTTAGAACATGACTACCTTAAAGCTTAGCTTGATAAATATAGCTACCAACCAAGCTTAATTATCTTTAAAAAAATAAAGCAAGTTGGCTCTTTATTTTTTTAATTTATCTTTTCACAAGCTAGAAAAGTTGTTTTCGATGAATTGACCTTCAAAAGATAATATGAGGCCATTAGGAACCACAAGCATAATATAACAGCCTCTTCATGAGATATCAAATCCAAATTCTAATGTCCGCATGTTTTCATGAAGCAAATCAAATCAGATAGCAAATCTTTTTGCAAATTGGAATAACTCTACCTCATCAGCTACCTTCTAGTGCAATAATTTTTCTGTTCATTTATATCTAAGTGCCGAAGCTGATGCCAGGCAAACAGAGTTGGCAGCGTTTCAAGTGTTTTATTTACCCCCTAAAATAATAATAATAATAATAATAATAATAATAACAGCCTCACCGTTGCATGCCGCCATTTGTTACAACGGTGGAAGCGAACTAGTCTAAATCCCTCATCACCTATTTGGGTCAAACTTAGCTACCTCAAGGACAGAACCGTGATATTCTTGATCAGCACGCACTCCAACTGCGGGGGCGGTCCCGTGGTCAGCCGTCCCTACTTTATTTGGCTTGCGCTCTCCCGCGTCGCAGGCGCCTCTCCCACGCCCCCGTTCAAACCGAGTCTTAATTAATTTTAGCTCATTAACTTAACTTTCATGGTCAATAACTTCAGCGAATGAAGCACTGTTTGAATTGGTTGAACAGGAAGAGAGGCAGCAAGGACGGAGCTTCTCCACCGGTTTTTCCTTTGACTTCTTGTTGGTAAAATTTCTCTGCAATTGAATCTTAATTAACCGTGGATGGTGCATGAAACGATAAGATTTGCATTTAGTTTAAACGTTGGGTGCCAACGTTCTGGATTTGGCTCCACTTGTCAACCCCGGTATGGGTCCTTCCAATTTCTCTTTTTCTCTTTTAATAATTCCCTTGAATTCACCGTTATAAACAGCGTTAACCACAATTCGGGTTCAAACAGCTAACCGGCTCCATAAGTGACCGACCAATACCATCTGCCAAACACCCCGCATAACGCCACCGCGACACCATACCCCACCAACCATCTTCCCGCATCCTTCTGATCTAACGTTTTCTTCCGTATACACGTTCCCCGCTCCCGCGGACAACTTTTCCACTGCTAGCCTTCCTCATCCTATATATATCCCTCCCCACCCGGTAAGAATACTTTTAGACATCTCCCTTCATCTTTTCAAAGATTTAGAGCAAACTTTTTCCCCTCGACTCTCTTTTCCTTGTCCTCTTCCGTTTAACGAAATCCATCCATGACAGATCAGAAGGGTTCATCCGACGCGGCGGCGAAAAGCCCGCCGCCGCGATCCTCCAAGCTCTCCAACCTCCTCCGCTCGGACCCCATCTCCAATGGCGAGGACGACCTCCCCATCCCTACCTCCGCCACCGCCTCCACGACCGCCAGCCCTGCCTACTTCTCCGACCGCAACCCCAGCAGCGCTGCGAGCTCTCCATATACCCTCTCTCACTGGAATCCGCCGGCCTCACCCTTCGCCAAGTCCCCGTGGACACATCTCCCCCCGCTCTCGGGCGAACCCCACTCCACCGGCCTCCTCGGCTCCCTCGTCCGCGAGGAGGGCCACGTCTACTCCCTCGCCGCAGCCGGCGACCTCCTCTACACCGGTTCCGACAGCAAGAACATCCGCGTCTGGAAGGGCAGCCACGAGTTCGGCGGCTTCAAGTCCGGCAGCGGCCTCGTCAAGGCCATCGTCATCTCCGGCGACAAGATCTTCACTGGCCACCAGGACGGAAAGATCCGCATCTGGAAGATTTCCCCCAGAAACCCTACAGTCCACAAGCGCATCGGAACCCTCCCGAGTCTCAAGGACTTCCTCATGAGATCGATCAACCCCTCCAACTACGTCGAGGTCAGGCGGCACCGCAACACCGTCTGGCTACGCCATTTCGACGCCGTCTCCTGCCTCGCCCTCGACGAGGACGCCGGGCTTCTCTACTCCGGTTCATGGGATAAAACTCTAAAAGTCTGGAGGATTTCCGACTCCAAGTGCTTGGAATCGATCAATGCTCACGACGACGCCATCAACACGGTGGCGGCTGTGGGGTTCGATGGGCTGGTGCTTACCGGCTCCGCTAACGGGACGGTGAAGGTGTGGCGGCGAGAGTGGGTGAAGAAGGGCGGCGCAACCCGGCACGTGGCGGTGCAGACGCTGCTTCGGCAAGAGAGCGCCGTGACGGCGCTAGCGGTGGCGCCGGCAGCGGGGGTCGTCTACTGCGGATCGTCGGACGGGCTGGTGAACTTCTGGGAGGTCCGCGGCGGCGACCGGCTGCTGGCCGGCGGCGGGGTGCTTCGCGGGCACAAGATGGCGGTGCTGTGCCTCGCGGCCGCGGGGAGTTTGCTCGTGAGCGGGTCGGCGGATGGGACGCTATGCGTGTGGCGCAGGGAAAAGAACGGGGCCCACACAAAGCTCGCAATATTGGCCGGCCACGAGGGGCCCATCAAGTGCGTGGCCATTGAGGGGGACGGAAGCGGTGGGCCCTGGGGCCCACAGTGGGTGGTGTACAGTGGGAGCTTGGATAGCTCGGTCAAGGTGTGGCGGGTCTCGGAGCGGGCCACCGAGGCGGTCGTGCGGACGCCGCAGCACGTGCGGGTCGGATCCAAGGCGGAGCTCCGGCGATCGCCTTTGCACGTGTGGGCGACCGGTGGCGGCGGACTCCGAGAGGATCTGGAGGTGCCCTCGGCAAGTGCGAGGTGAGAACGGGATGCACCGGAGCAACAGCTGATGTTGTGGGACCTGGAACACGTGTTGTACGTTGATTGGTTTTTTTTTTTTTTTTTTTTATGGGTGGTAGAGGAGGATCCAAGAAAGGTGTAATACTCGCCAGAGATGATAGTTTGTTTTTGATGTACAGGCTAGCAGAGTGATACACGGTATTATTTTATTTTGGTAACAAGGGATACACGGTGTTAAATCTATGTAACCGTGTGCGGGTTGGATTGTTAACAGGGCGGAGTGGACGTCAGAAAGCCGTAGATGAGAACCATGAGTGAAGCAGAGTTTGATGGCTAAACTGCATGGTAGAGAACTTTATATAGGGCTAAACTTAGGTGTAGCTTATTTATATAATCATATTTAACCAATAATGCATAGTATTTTATTATTTTTAAGTAAAATAATAATAATATATATCGTTTATTAAATTAAGAACTATATTAATTGTATCTAAAAAATCATAACTAAGTTTTGTTCATTTATATTTGCTAATGTGTTGTAATAGGTTTTATAATCTACAAGCAAAATTTTAAGAGGCTCGTGGCTTGTGTAAGAAAAGTTTTACATATTTCTTCTACTAAATTTTATGTTGGGCCTTTATATATTAATTGAAAGTATAAATAATTTTAGTGTTAATTGATAATTTCATGATCTAGAAAAGGATTTTTTTTACATATGAGCCATATATTATGATTATTTTAATAATAATTAATGCCGACTTAGGATGACGTGCATGGTTTATTAATCAAAAGAAAGAAGCATTGGATGGAAGTTGTAATTTTGCTGACCATCCCCTCTTAAAGGATGGATGTTTATTAAGAATATTTTTTTTAAGTAGAAAAGTAGATTTATTTCTTTTCTATTCAATGCGATCCTGGTAAAAAGGAATAATCTGCATGTTTATACATGCACTATTTCTTAAACCAAAATTAACTGCTGTAATTGCTCAAATATTACCAATGAAATAATAGAGGAATTAGATGAGAAGGAAGTGGAGTGAGATTTTAGCTATGAAAAACTTTTTGACTTTTTAATTTAAAATTTAAATATTATAGGTGAGTTGAAGTTGATGAATGGTGTGCATGTTTATTATAAATTTAAAATATATGAAAAAACGAATTACATAAAAATGATCTACATGAGGAATTTTTAAGAAGATAATGCATGATCCTCGAGGCTCAAGATAGAGTCTCTAATAAGATGATGCGAGCAGAAGTTTTAAAGATAGAGTGCCCATTTTGAATTTATTTTAGAAAAAAGTTTCTCGGGCCATGTAGCAGAGGACTGGTGGCTGCGCCGCAAGTTTCCAAACCGCAGGTGGAGTCGATAAACTTGTTATTTAGATGACAGGTGCACCAACATATTTTCTGAAAATAAATAAAAAAAATACAAGTGATCACCTAAATTTTTAGGTTAGTTCAAATAGTACTTATTTAGCTTTATGTGAGATAATTTTTAAATCTTTGATAAACTTATAGGGAGATGATCTTGTACTTTCTAATTTTATAATCATATTAGACGAAAGTTAGAAATGGCAACGGAATGAAATAGATTTCAAATCCAAGTTTCATCTTAATTTTTATTAAAAAAATTAATCGTTAACCCCACTTCATCTTTATAAACAAATTTTTTTTTTCATTCCATTCACATGGCTCCATTTTCATTCTATTTCGTTTCTTACCACCTTATTTTTAATGTCATATATAAATTTTCAGTAAAATTTATAAAATTAATAATATAGTTAAAAAAAAATTTCACTCTATATATTAATAAATTAAACATTTATTTCCTATATTTATACGTATCATTGAAATTGCTGGAAAATAAGGTGAGGCTGATCAGCATTGAGCCCCAATTTTATGGCTGGTTAAGCTTTTGTCAGCAACCAAACTTAAGCCCTTCTCAGGGTTGCAAGGCCCACAGCCAAGTCGAGCCTGGAACGATCTGGTGGGGTGGAGAGAAGGCCTGGCCCACATGGCCTTGGCACTAGAGGTTAAGTTGGTACGTGATGGTGTGGCCAAATCTATCATACAGTCTGATAAATTCATGATGCAGCAGCTGGCCTCCTGACCTAAAAAACTATTACAACTTGTCTATTTTTATTCGCTTGTTGTCTACATCAAGCTAAACTACCTCTACCAACAATCTTTTCTTGTATCAAAATAATCTTCAAAGTCTCCTTGATTTTATGGACTGGCCACCCCTGTTTTGGAACCTATCTGCGCTTGTCTCTTTTAAGTTTCATTTATTCTTGCAAACAAAAATTCAAGGTCTCCAATAAGTCATATGATATCAAGCTTTAGACCTACACGAGGAACAGCAAAATTTTCATATATTATAGTAATTTATGCATATAGTGCAAATTCATCTAAATTATGAAGTTATTTTAATGCAAATTTATTTCAATTATTTTCAAAATTTATGAAACTTTTACTATACGGTTATACAAGTTTGCCATAGGGTAGATATGCCTCGACCCCCTCAAGCATTTCATCGAATACATCCCCACATCTCTAATGAAGACAACCTTCGTAATCAGCGCACGTTCATGAAGTTCCCATGGTCACATGCTGCTTTTACGTCAGCGTACAGCAACAAAACCTGAAAGCTATGCCAATTCCCTCATGCAATGTAGCAAGATAACTGTAACAGGAGCCTCCTGAATTATTGGTGATAATGACTGCTATCAGGGTTTGAATCTTATCTCCAAAGATTAGTCCTTAAGTGGGGCGCCAACAAACTGAATTGTTAAACTCTTAAGTAAACTATGAAATCTTTCTATTTTGTTGATATAAACGGGTGCGCTTTTTGAGGACATCAAAGGGTGAAAATAATAATTTGCATGGCTAAGATTGTAAGTGGGCGCGGATTGACCCAAGGCCTATAGAGCTAGGATTTTCTAAACTTCGGATCGGATCCGAGCTTATAATTGAGGCCTATATTAATTTTAGGACAGATTCGGATAGATGGTTATCCTAACCCGAGCTTGACCCAACTTTGAGCCCAATCCAGGCCCAATTATGAAGCCCGAATCAAGCCTGATTATAAGGCCCTTGGTTAGATTGGCTGAATTTTTCTTTAGTTTTAGTTTATACAAAATTGAATGCATATATTTTTTATCTAAGCAAATAAGCATTTTATATACATGCTTTAATTTAGTCTAAGCAAATAACATGCATGTTGCATCAAATAAACAAACAAATTTTGTAAAAATAAATTACCAAAATTAGGCCAAAATTTGGATCGGCCCAATAAGTTTTGGCTCGAGCTTGGACTTGAGTTTGGTAAAATATTTTAGGCCTTTGGCTTGATTTGAAATCCAAAAAAAAATTTGGGCTAGGCTTAGGCAAGGGTCTGGCCTCACCCTGCTCGGCCCACTTCAAGGCCCATGTATGGTTGATCCATTAGATGCGCCTAAAGATTGCTAGAATATATATCAAAGATAATAAATATTAATTAAAGACAATAAAATTAAACTAATAATAGGAACATGTTTCAACCAAAGTAGGTATCACACTGCCTTAAGGACTAAGTTCATCGTCTCGTTTATCGGTGAGTTATTCTCAAGGTATAATGATCTAGCTCGATTCAATCCTTTTATCATGAGCACGATCATATTGAAGTATGACGCAGAAGTTCCTTCAAATGCCTATGAACATGATATTCTTAACAAATCAAAAGTTTTCTTTTTAAAATTGATTTTTACTCAAAGTTATCACATAGTCATGTGAGTTGTACTAGATTACTAATTTTAAAACTTTTTAACTTTTTTTATCTAATAGTCTACCACAAAAGTTTTAAAATTTTAAAAGATATTAAAATTAAATAATATAAATTTTTTGGGCATATTATATTGTGCAATAGATGAGGTATCCAGTGGTTTTGAATTCTCCTTAGTGTTGATTATATATATTTGAAGGAACCATAATGATTAGACCTTGAATTAGGTGTTTGACTCAGATTTCTATATATCATACACAGTATAGTTCTATTGGATCTATGTTGCTAGTGCACGTTAAAGGCTTTGTGCTTAATAAGTTGATTTTTTATAAGAATTTCTCAAGTTTAACTCAAATCCCCTAGTCATAACCTTATACAATTGTTCTTACATATATGAGTCCTCTAAAGGTATTTGTTACATAATACCCTTAAGATATCTTACCTTAGACCCATTAAGAGAATAACACAACCATATAAAATTTTCTTTGTCACTTTATAAGAGCACTAATCATAGGAATGAGAAAAGTTATGCTCTAACATGATCACTCATTCAGCTTCATTTATATCACATTGAATATCATTTATAGGATCTCTAATTATAAAAGTAAGGTATCAATAACTGATGACCAAATAATGAGCTTAAGTCTCATCTTCCTCGATGATTCAAGAACTCCACTCTCAAATAATCCTTTGGTCAACCAATATACCAAGTTTTTTCTCTAACTTGGCATATTTTAAGGAAATTACAACATTCTTTTTTTAACGTCTTATATATTTATAATGAAGTTAAACATACTGATTTATCATTTTATTAGTACTCTTTTGATCAGTCAATTTAATTATGGCCTTATCATTATAATGGATTGAAAATGACTGAAATGGGCTTAGATACCAAAGGTAGCTCTAACATAAATTTTTTAATCCATTCTATCTCAATGTATGTAATATATAAAGCTATCAACTCGGCTTTTATGGTGTTCCAAGATATAATAGTTTGCCTAAATAAATCCTAGGCTATGATAACACCATTGGAAAGAAAAGATATCCGATGATTGATTTAAGATTCAAAGAGCCAATAATTCAATTAACATTACTACAATCTTCAACCATCTCAAAAAATCCAACATAAGGGTGAGAAAGGTTTAAGATTATTTAAGAATATCAGAACAACTTTTCCAAAATAATCTAATGAAATCGATCAAAATTTTCGATATATCTACTTAATCATCCTACAACATTGGCAATATAAAATCTTATCCCGTTTACTATATATAGGAGAGATCCAATGATTTGAGAATATTTTAAATAATTTATTGGGTTACTTAGATTTTTGTTTAGATGAACATTAGAATCATTGAGACTGGACACAAATTTTTTATTAGAGAAACTAAGTTTTTTTTTATTATGTTTTCTATTGAATGAGAAAGGGATAGAGCTATCCCTTCATAAGATTTAATTAGCTTCATTCCTAGTATTACATTTGCTTGACCTAAATCTTTCATATTAAATCTAGTTGAAAGGAAGAACTTTATTTTAGATATGATTTTTAGAGATGCATAAAAAATTAGAATATTATTAATATAAAAGTAAAGAATCACGTAATCATCATCCATGATTTTAGAGTAAACACACATGTCATGATCATTGATCTTAAAATCAACGGATATAATAGTTTGATCAAATTTTTTATTCCAGATATTGGAAGTTTCAATATTGAGAATGAAAAGAAGAAATTTTTGATGACTTAAAAATTACACTTCATTTGAAAAGATCCTCAGATACAAAGCCTTTTCTATTAAACTCATTGTTATAAGTTATTACAACTTTATTAGACTCTAATATATAATATTGAAGCCTCTAGAGATAAGAAGATATTAGTCATTAAGTGGAGGATGAGGTCTCAATCAGACTAGAAGAACGTAGTTGAGAACCAAGATCAGATGAAGGTTTAGGATCAGGGAACTCAATGGTTGAAAATAGCCCAAGAGTAGTAAGCTAGTATCTGGCTTGACTTTACCACCTTTTGTAGAAAGATCCGATAAAATTCTTGGGCTTGATGGCACTAAGGTCAATATAAGTTATTTTATGAGTAGTTGGGTTACTTAGTTGGTTCTATATAATACAAGTTTTGGGTTTTAGCTCTATAGTTTGAATTTTAATAAGTGACTTTCAAATAATTTATAGGTTTAAATTTAAACATAGCAAATAAATTTAACAATGACAACTAAGAATAAAATCAATTAAGTAAATTCAAATTCGAATTTGAATTTCCAAATTTTGAATATTTAGTATTTATAATTTAATTTTTTTTGAAATATGAACTTTAAAATGATTTTTTTTAAAAAAAATTCTTAACAGTAATCTTAAAAATGATTACATTAAGAACAATCGACAAGGCATTTTTCTAATACTTTAACATTCATTATTTTCATAAAACACACCATCTAAAGCAAAGCATGAATAGTGAAGGAACTCCTAACAAGTTTTCTTTAATGAAATATATAAATGGACTCAAAAGCAAGGTCAAGTAAAAGTATAGAATGTAAGAGTCCATAAAGAGCATGCCAAATCCACCCGCAAATTAGGGATGCTTCAAATACCAATCAGAACATGAATAATTAACAAAAACATACAATTAACAAAGCGTATGAGTTAAAGTAAACCTACCTCTAAGCTATTATAAATGGAAGAGTTGAATTCTTTATGATTTCTTGGATAGAGAACTAGAGTTTTAACATCTAGAAAATTAGCTCTAGTTTTTCTTCCCTTCTTCCTCTTGTTCTCTCTTTGTATCCTCCTTTCCCCTAAATTTTTCAGCTAAAATGAGTAGAAGGATATTCATCCTTCCACCCTTTTGTGGGGCTCTATTGTGAGCCCCACAAGAGGCTACATGGCTCTCTAGTAAAGTGAAATAATGTCCCTACTATTATATTACCACTCACCCTCTCTTTTCTCTCTTTTTCCACCCTATTCCATCTTTGATTTGGTTAAGCTTGGTCAAAAATTTGGTTTAACAACATGATTAAAGTTTCATTAGGGTTGATTAACATCGTTCATCAAAATTAGAAACATATCATCTTT
Source organism: Metroxylon sagu (assembly GCA_017589505.3). Lineage (NCBI taxonomy): Eukaryota > Viridiplantae > Streptophyta > Magnoliopsida > Arecales > Arecaceae > Metroxylon > Metroxylon sagu. The sequence goes on along the minus strand of JACVBY030000474.1, from coordinate 514,720 downwards.
CCTTTTCAATCTTATTCTTAATATTATGCATCAAGATTACAAGAAAAACATTTTTGTTGTTCAATCTCACCCGAAGATTAGAATTAAACAATAAATAAAGTTGATTTAATAAAGAACTTATAGATAATTTGCTGAAAAAAGAATATTTCAAACAATGATCCAAAATATAACTATATACATGATTATGATCCCAGTAGGACCATGGCCGTCAAACCTAACTCGATCCAATCTTTCTATTATGAGTATGATTGCATGGAGGTGCGATCCAAAAACTTCTTTAAATGCTCATAAACTCATAAAGAGAAAGATTTAAAATATTAAAAAATTAAAAAAAATCAAAAGAACAAGCGCAAAAAAAATTTATGGTATGTTTTAAGCCTATTTATAGATTTGATCCAATGATTAATTATATCACATTGAAAAGATAATGAATCATGTGTTGCTGATTTCTTTCACGTGAGAGCCATGTGATGGTTTAAATCATGCTCCGCATGATCCTTTCGTATGGTTATGGAAATCAATAAGTAGGGTCTATTTAACAAATCAAAAGTTTTCTTGTTTAGAAACGATTTCCATCCAAAGTTATTGTATGATCACGTGTGCCACTCTGAGCCACTGATTTTAAAACTTTTCAACTTTTCTTATCCAACAACACTAGCATGCAACAGTAGTCAAAAATAACAGCTGTTAGGTAGGAATGGTGGGAAGTGATGGAATCTGAGAGGTGTATGGATTCATTGGAGTCTAAAATCCTACTTCAGAACCCTCTCTCTCTTTTTCAAGTTCATATCGTTATCCATACAGAAGAAAGGTGTCTTTTGGAAGAGCGTGGACCATTTTTTTTTTCAAAGTTATTTTAAAGAGGGAGGCCAGAAAGAGCTCTCCCTTTGCATGAATAGATATATAAATTTTTTATTTACCTTTTTGCTAATTCTACGTATCTATTTTTTCTTGACGTCCTAACAAATTCTCTGAATTTTAAATCTTTGCTCGTCATCGAATTTTACGTGATTGTTGAATTCCTAATATTGGTTGGCTACAAACGAGATGGTAAATCTTGACATATCTATTACTCTATTGTAATTTAGATGTTATATATTCTAAACATCAAAATAACATTTGTCGTAATGAACTTCATGTATAATTAATATGGTTTCAAATAGAGATAATTAGAAGATAGCAAATCAAACATATGACACTGGTTCGGATCTTTCAACCTATGTTCATGAATGAAGATAAAGGGAAAAATTTTGTTAGAAATGTTGAAGGAAGAGAGAGACTATAGACATGTCTCACAAAATCCTATTCCAGACTAAACCTTGGCTGTGTCTTTGTGTCTCTCTCCTTCTAAGATTTTCTTATTTAAATAAGGTGATGAAATACACACGTAAATGAGTCCTATCGGTTTAATCCCTTCACGTCCACCATGGACTCAACGGAAGTTTCCAATTGATTTTTTTTCTCTAAATTTATTATCCAAATTATGGATTAGGATAAATCAAGGAATTGAAGTTGAAGTTAAATTTTGTATGTTGAGATAGAGCTGTGTAGACCTAAACGTTCTCCACTCTACAATAACAGAAGTTTTGTGCATTGAACTCTTTTTTTTTATTTTAATCATATATGTTTTTTATAATGAGCTTGCATGTTAGAACTCTACATGGACCCACCATTTAATGGAGTTATCGTAAGGAAATGTGTCTGCTGAGATTCATTGTGAAATCCTAATTTTAATTTTGAATTACCATCGATGCAAGTTAATTGAGTTGAATCTTAAAGCATTAGATTTTTCTTGAGCTTTATTTTATGAATAATAAACATATCCACTTAATAGAAGTAGAGGGACAAAATTAATTATAAAATTATCAACACGATCTTACCTTGAGCCATTTGAAAGAAAGTAAAAGAACTTTACTTAATACTATAATGAATGCCTCCATGAACCTTGAGCTAATCATAAATTAAGACTTGTATTACTAGTCATTGTATCATAAATAGGACTCATTATATTCTTCTATTATAAAATAAAGCTCTTCGTCTTTCTTTTTAAATTTTACAACATTCATTAACCCATGTGATGTATATATTTAATTTGAAAGACTATTATTTAATAGATGCATTGAATAATTCATAGTTAATGACTTTGTTTATTGAATAATTTATTATTCAATACATTTTAACCATATATATTTCACATATATTCATGTTATCCTTTCATGTGGTCATGAAGACCACATTCATTTCCAATGCTTGCATGTTAGAACTGTTGGCGGACTCATCATTTGATGGAGTTATCATAATGAAATGTAACTGTTGAGATTCATTGGGAAGTCCCAAATTTAATTTTAAATTACTGTTGGTATAAGTTAATTGAGTTGAACGTTAAACTTATGATTATTATTTAGTTTTTTTCATGTACAACCTTTTGAGGAATTTTGCTATGCTTCTGAGCCGATGTCCAATCCAGAGTGATCGTAATACGGCTGCATACTCTTAAAGATTTTTTTAGAAGTTTTGGATATTTTTCTAGATAGTATAGATAAAAATTTGATAGGCTTTTAGAAATAAATTCTGTTATAATTTCTTATTAATATTTTTTTATCCTTTTTCAAATTTATTCTCTTTGTAATATTAATTTATTATTTTCTAGCTGTTCTACTTATTTAGGACCGGCTGATCTTTATTATTATCGTTATAGTGGAATTTTCTATCTAACATTGTAAAACGAGTGGAATGCGTACTTTCAAAATATTTATCAGCTTTATTATCTTATGTATATTGTAATATATTTTGACTGTTCCGGTAAACCTGATCTCAATACTAAGACTTTCAATGATATCTATTCAAATACTTATCGACGGATTCGAAGATAATCCACGCAAGAAAAAAGAATCGAATGGAAGAATAAACTGTCGAATTACCCCGAAAAGTCCAAACGAATGCCTCGTACCAGACAGGACCTGCTTCAACGGTTAATGTAAATTCTCCATCTCAGTCTCTTTTTTAGTTTAATCAATGTCATAGCGAGAATCCCAGCTGTTGGGAATCTAAAACATTGTCTATGATTGCCCGTCCATATAATTAATATTGTTAAAATTCCGCTTTTGAGGATAGTTTGGCCAGGGGTAAATATTCAAAACTCAAAAGAGAGAGAATCTTTTGAAAGAATATGGATAACCAAAAGAAAGAAAGAAAGAAAGAAAGAAATAATAAAAAGGATATAAGATTAGCAAGATGTTATAATATTAAATCATGTGCAGAACAACATGATATAAAAGTAACAAAAAAAAAAACACCATGCTTAATAATATATAGCACAATTAACTCCCAAATGATCAATTAATTAGGAAAACCAGGAATCTTTAAGCTAACGCATTGCAGCTTTGGTTATATGTGCAGTTACCTAACTAGTGACATTTACACTAGATATTGCATACAAAATCTTCTTGCTCGTTGGATTCCACCCTTGTGAATTCCCATCCCTTAACAGCCTTAGCAAGAATTAGTAGTCACTTGGACAAATCAGAAGAGTGGTTGCCTAGCCGTTTCAGTTCCATAGAGTATAGTTTTTCACTTATCAAATATGTTATCCTAAACTGCAAGAAGACAATTGTGAAACTCACTTGCCTTCTGTTGCTGCTTGCAGGAAAAAAAAAAATAAGGAACATCCCATTATCTCATAGCTCAGGAACTCACTTCAAAAAATTAAATAAAAAATATTATTTAAACTCTTTAATTTTTTTTAAATATTTAAAATTTTTTAATATATAATCGATGTAAAATTAAACGCTTAAGCTATTACATACTCTTTTTATTTAAGTGTTGATGTACTCATCAGAATAAAGGAGCATATGCAAATTTATATTCAAATATAAGTAAATTCAATCATAAATATATAAAAATTATCTGCAATGTCTCTTAATATAAATGAATCATCAGTTGAATAAGTTCTGATATCATTTATCATATAAACTCATCATCTCATATAAAAAAAATTAACTAAAAAATATTATTTCAACTTTTTTTTATTTTTTATAAATATTTAAATTTATTTAATATGTAAACAATAGGAGACTAACCCCTTGTTAATAGAAGATCGCACACATTAATTCAATGCAGTGGGCTGGTTTGCTTTTTCCATCAACGTCAGGGGAAAAAGGTCAAATGAAACGTGGAGAGCTGCTGAAAAAACCAGCGTCGAGTGCCCGCTAGAAAGGGATGGTTGCTGTGGTCCAGCTTGCATCAGCCCCCAGGATCGGGGGTTTGCCGGCCTTGACCGCGCCCTCGGATTATCAGGACGGGAAAACGAGGTGCCCACTGGTTTTATAGCGTGAGCGTTTCCTCTGCCGTGTCTGGGGTCGGACCCTAGGTTTAGACCCACGCTTCCGGCGGTTTCTACGCGCTTTCCCCCCATGAGTGGGTGGGTGAAAGGTTCGAGTTGATGTGGTTTTATCTTGTAAAACTAACGTCTGCCACCAACTTCACGGATTAAGCAAAGCTGCTGCAATAACTGCTTTGCAAAGCAAAAGATTGCGTAGTAGAAGCATGAACTTACTGCTACGTACCTAATGCCAGCATTAGAGGTGTTAAGTTTTGCTAAATTTATAAAGAGAACCTGGATGGTGAAATAACTATGCACATGAGTTTTAACAAGTAGTTGTAAAAAATACATGTTTTTAGATTTTAAAATGATTCAAAGTCATAATTTTAGCAACTTTCACTCGGGAGCATTACTGAAATGAAAAAATGCATTACTAAAATAAAAGTGGATAATCTTGACGAAATACCATGTTAACTAACTTACTTGACAATTTTAAAATAATGGAAAGAATCAATAATATATTTAAAATTTAACATCAGCCATCTATCCATTATGGGCCTGAACATTAACTCTTTGTGAATGTTCTTGTTTGTGCAATATTAGCAGCTTTCTCCTATTTTATCATGTATAACGTAACCTCAGAAGAGCAAGAGAAGTCATGCTTGCATGCTTGCTTGCATGGTGGTGGAATAATATTGGTCTATCTTAGCTAACATCGGGGATATTTTCTCCAAAATATACAGCAATATAAACCTCAATTTATTACTATAAGGTATTTGTTGGCGCTTGTGGAATCCATCCTTTCAGTTTCCCTAACGTACTTGTAAACTTTTATTCAAAAGAAGAAGAAGAAGGAGGAGAAGAAGAAGAAGAAAAGAGCCAAATGATGATAGGTGCTCTGATTTTTAATTTTATTTTAAGTGTAGGTTTTGAAAGTTCATCTTCTCGAGCATGCACAAGATGGGATATTTTTAACTTATTTGGATCCATTTAGTGATGAAGCTAAATTTTTTTTTTTTTGAAGAACCAAATAATGCTACAATTTTCTCTTAGAAGAGCTTAAAAAAATTAGTCATATCAATTTTTTACTTAAGTCATTTTTTTTTTTGTTAACACATTACTAAAATATTGTACAAATAAAAAATATCTAATCATAAAATACTATATTAAATTAAATAATAAATTTATATAGTGTATAAATTTTAATTGAACATGAAACTACTTCTTTCTTACAACTAGTGTAAACTTGATTTCATCATATTATTTTTATTATATATTATAGTTTTTAAATTTTTTATTAATTTTTTTTTAAAAAAATTTACTTTTAAAATTTACTGATACATATACCTCTTTCTCTAAAACTATCAATCTATAATGGTCAGCAAACATACTGATATAAGATAGGAAAAACCACTGAGTATCATTACATTAAAATATAATTCAGCTTTTTCTTTTAAGGGTTTTATTAATGAGTGCTTTCGGACAGGCATTTAATATCTTTTTATTTAGCTTTTCATGAAAAACGAAGGAGAAAAAGAAGGGAGTTCAGGATCTCAAATTATTCCAGACAGTAAAAAAGCTTAAAAAAAAAAAAATTGTAACCCTTAGAGCTCGTTTGATTCATAAGAAGTGAGTTACAGATAGAAATAGAATATCTGAAAATTAGATTCCCAGATATAGAATATCTGAACTATCAAGTTTGATTGATCATGAAAAACAGGCATTTTTCTGAGAAAGAATGAAGTTATCATGTTTGGTTGAACAGTTTTTTTCCCAGGAAAATAGTGCAGAATACCAATTATATCCTTTAGTTCTTAATTTTTTTTTTTACCATCTTTTTTTTTTAACTTCTATATGGTTATAAAAAATGGTTAAGAAATTAAGATACCAAAATTCTAAATCAAGATGAAAAGTTTTAGATCAAGTTGACACCCTGTAGATGTGAAGCGAAGCACTTTTCTTTCTTCTCGCTCGCTAATTTGAAAAAAAAAGTATACGATGGAAAAGAAGGGTATATTGGGAAAAAAAAAGAAGCACGCTGCGATGAGAAAGTAAATCCCATGGTACCGATGGGATTTTATTTTTCATATAATGCAAGAATTCAAATAAGGTAGGAATAGAGTATTCCCACGGACAGGCTCTGAAAGGGCGAACCAAACATTCTAATTCGTGAAAAATAAGTACCAATACGCAATGGGAGAATTGGTCCCATTTTAGGGGAACGAATGTATAGATACTTGTTTATCATTCGAACGATCGAATGCTCCATTCGTTAAAATTTTTCTTTATTCATTCTATCTTACTCTATAAACCTTCCAATCAATCTATCTAGAAAATAGAATAAACAGAAAATCATTTTACCGTGTAAACCTTCCAATCAATCTATCTAGAAAATAGAATAAACAGAAAATCATTTTACCGTGAACCAAATGAGCTTTTAGTAAAATCATTTTGACATACAAATTTTATACCATAGAATAATGTGTATATTTGAATGGGTAGTATACAAATATGAATATTTTTTTTACTGAGATATGTATAATTTATTTATTTGCTTCTGCTTTAAAATTAAATAAATTTAAGGCATTAAACATCCCTTAAAGTTTCTTCTTTCTCCTTTGTTTTCGATGGAAAATCGGATAAATGGATAAATTAAATGTCTCTTGCTGTATTTTAATTATCTGACCATGATCAAGCACTAATTACAGTGGAATGAAAACTGTAACCAGTCCTTTCCGGGGTTTATCAGCCTCTAGCACCGCATTATTCATGTACTACATTGCCCACAGATTCTATGCCAATTATTTGCACAAGTGGCCCGGGCCGGACCTCCAACCCCCGCTCTTCCTATCGTATCCAATAAGCTTTCAGATAAAAACAAAGAAATATAAGAAGAAATGGTAACATTTGCCTAAAAGTATCATCAGATCACCATTTTGTTCAACGGCTGATATGAACTGAAGTCAGTCGATTTGGATTGGGCTCACGTAGGAACGATGGTTCCACCAAAATTGATAGTTTATAAAGTTCTTTCAATACCTGATATCCTAAAGAAAAGAAATAAAGAAACGAAACCACGTGCCATGGCACCCGGTTTTGTTCCCCTCGAACCGCTACATAAGCTCCTCCACCGCTCCTTCCCATCTCTCTCTCTCTCTCTCTCTCTCTCTCAGCGCTCTCCATTTTATTATCATTCCCATCCCACTCCTCTCGTCTGTGAGCATAAGAAACAATGGCTTTCCTAACTCCCAAAAAGCCCTTGCGTGCGCCCTCCCGTCCCTACGACAACGACGAGGAGGAGCGGCCGGCCTCGGCACAGAGCTCTGTCACGAGCTGCCTCTACCTCAAGCCCGACGGTGTCCGGCGGTCGCTGGACAAGGAAGTGGTTCTCCACCGCATCCGCCAGCGGAAGCGCGTCAACCAGATCAACACCGCCATCCAGTCCCTCCTCGGCGCCTCCCCGGAGCTCGGCGCGAAGGGCGACGAGCCCCCCTCCGCGTGTTGGCTTGACGATGCCTTCTCCGCCCCTTGAACCCCTAGCTAGCCGGAGTACTACTCCGGCCGGCCACCGCCGGTCGGAGCTTTAAGTTTTGCTTATAGGAGTGACTTATAAATCTTTGTGAAGGATTAGGTTCTGTTAATGGTAGAAAGAAAGCTCGTCCTCTTTAGCGATGTTTGAGAGCTGTCCGTATCCCACGGTTTGAGTGTGAGCACGGAGCACTGGACTGGTGGTAGCCTGGAATTGCCGTTGGTTTTAGAAACCGACGGCAGGCCCGGTCTGTCGGTGGGGATATTTTTATCCCGGGATAAAATAGCCGCTAATACCGTCCTGGAATTGGATACGGACATCTTCTTTTAAGCATAAGATTATATGGGATTCTTCTAGTGGATTAAATTTCATGATAAAGAATTGATTAGGATATAAACGCATTCAAATATTTTTCTTTTATTCTTCTGGCTGGGATGCAAGGTCTGGATGTCAATGATGTATTTGTGCTTCGTCCAGCCTGGAGACAGACGATGGAGTCAAAATAGTAACGTTTGCACGGTAAATCCGAAATCGAAACGATTATGTACTGACAACGTAGTTTTTATTATTAGATGCACGAAAGGACATGCCATACTGACCTTGTTTGAATGAAATCGGCCGGTTATCCAAGGTTGTTCATCAAGATAGGATGGATATATTGGTTTGAAATTAGTGTGGATGTGATCGTATGTTTCGTTTCATAAAGATTGCGGGGATGGCGGTTGCTCCGTTAACCATGGTGTAATGGCCATCTGCTGGTGGATAAAATGAGGTGGAATGAGATGTACCCAAGTTATGTAGTACCGATCTAGGCTTTGTTGGATGCTCCACTAAGTACTACAAAATTATTGATTTAAGAGTCTTATTCATGCGTGAAAGAATAATAATAAAGTAGACCTAGTTGTTAGGCTCCTTGACCTACCTCCATGTCACCCAACACATCTAGCGTTAAATAGATCCTCAGATGCTTATAAAAAAAATGTGGGAATGCACGGATGTCACGATACACTATACAAGTATTGCATGTATGGTCAGCACTTTCATCAAGCTAAGCACTAACCCAAAAAATAAAAAGAAAAAAAAAAAAAAAAAAAGAGAAAAGGCTGGACGAGAGGTTATTGTATGGGTTTTTTTTTTGGTTCAAGTTATGGCATCCTTTCTAGGTTAAAGCCATGGGCTCTCACTAGTGGTGATAAATGGATCAGATCTAATGCGGATTGGCTATAAAAATCATCGATTTAAACTTTATTGATTTATTAAACAGGTCAAAATTTTAAACTCAAATTTGACTTGTTTAATAAATAGGTAAGTTTATTCAATCTACTTAATCCGATTAACTTGTCAATCAATAATAAAAAGGTTAGATGCCAACCTTATTAACCCATTTAACCTATTTAATGTGTTAATTAGTAATATAAATAGGTTGGATAAATGAGTCAACACGATCTGATCCAATCCAACTAGTTACTTAAATGGGTTAAACGAGTTAAGAACATTAGACCACTCGTTACTTAAACAGGTTAAACGAGTTAAGGATATTAAACCTGAATCAGATCAACTTAATATATAAGCCTGGATGAATCGACCCGTTTACAATTCGAACCTATTTAAGCCAAACCCAAACCCATTTATGGTGGGTTGAATAAGGGTTGAGTAAACAGGTCGGGTCTATTTTTGCAACCTTTAGCTCTCACATATTCTTCTCATTCAAGTTTTGAGGAAATGGAAGAAGAGAGGTTAATATGGATCCGACGCCTTACTTTCAAAATCATAAATATATAAAGCCCATTGTTGTATCCTTTAGTTCATATGGGTCATTAATTGGATTCGCTCTAAATATGATTTACAGCAATCTACGATCTTTAAATATGATTTACAGCAACTTAGGATCTCATCTAAGAAAATTAGTCAAGAAGGTATTATTTGGACTCTTACATCCTATATAAATATTCATAATGATTTTTTTGGTACATAACCGATGCGGGACTAAAAACTCGATAGCATAGACTATTCTATACTCTCATGTTCAATCCTGTCATTCTTGTAAAGTTAAGGATTTATATCAAACTCCACATTTAAATCCAACTAAATCCAATCATAAACATATAGAGTTTATTTGCAGTATTCTTAGTTCACATGAGTTATGGATTGAATCCGCTCTGATACCATTTGTCATAACTCAAAATCTTACTAAAAAACTAGTCAAAAAGGTATTATTCTTTTAATACATAATTGATGTGAAACTAAATACTTGCTAACTAAGCTTTCGTACTCAATTGATAAGAGAATCTGGTCGATATCTCAAACCTTATCTTAATATAAAATTATCCCCAACTCAAGAAGTAGATGTATGAAGTTTTTCTACAGTGTTAGTTCCCTCATCTTTCTACTCTGTTTTTTTTTTTTTTTTTTTAATCCAGTCTTATTTCTCTTTCTAACTCAGTCACTATGTTTAATGTAGCACGTGCGTATTGAGACATTGTCAATAGCTTGACATAGCCTATTTACCTAGGCCAATGTTAACTCTTTGCTTCACAAGGACCACGCGTGTGATGGCGTATGTTCTTCAAATTTCGCAATCGTTTACCAGACAAATTGGATCAAGTTTCAAATTTCCATGTGCCTTTTAGATCAACTATTTCAGCTCTCTAAGTTTAGGTGTCACAAGCCAGACAACTTCAGCGCCATCATCTTGAAAGGTTCGTCTCAAAGATCCGGTTAAGCCATACCAAGAAATTTTTTTTGTTCTTTTTTACTCCCATACGTTATTGGTTCAATAAAAATCACTTCAATTCTTAAATCAACGTCGGTAACCACTCCATTACTAAAGCGCAGAAGTCGCTTTACCCATTTAACTTCACTTCCAGTCACTTACAGCAAACCGAATTATAAATCCAAATACAAGAAATGAGAATGTAATCATATGAAATCTTAGTGAGACTTGGAACTGGATGCGGGGCAGGTGGCCACCTAGCTTCGTCTAAAATTTTGCAAGTTTAAGTACTTAAAAAAAAAAAAAAAAGAAAATTAATAGGCCTAATGGATGGACATATGATTAGTTCTTTGTAATTGGGCTGAGTTAAATTTAAAATATAGATTTGATGATCAAACTGAGCTTGATTATGAGCACTGGTCCTAGTTGCTAATATGCAATTCGGCCTTGCCAAACATTTGATCAACTCTAGTGATACACTATTACAGCAGCAAGCATTTTCTATTAGCTGCTTTTTATTCACCCTGAAACTACTACTTTTAGGTTTAAATGAGTTTGTTGAGTTGAACACTTGACATGGCTGTATAACTTTTTAAATAATATCCTACAAACTATGTAAAGTTTGTTTTTTTTAAATTTATCAATTATCCAGACATTCAAATTTAATTATAATTTAAGTGTTGTCTCGCATCTATATTTTCAATTCAAAGTTTAATTAATTTTAAACATAATTTAATTTGCAAAGACTATAAATTATTTCATTATATAAGTTGGTATTAGATGGTCTAATTTATCTTTAACTATTGATACCTTACTCTAGTTTGACCATAAAAACTGAGCCTAAATATATTAAGTTTTGTAAAAGAAAATATAAAAAATATATAATAAGCCTTAGCCTAATAAGAATCATCTACATACACTTATATCCACATGCATACTCATCATAAAATATCAATAAATTATAGCATTTACATGCATAAGTGAACACAATATGATATTCAACAATACTATTAATTACATATATACTTAAGTAGAGGAGACATAAATATAATGTATTCAACCAATAACAACAATATCCATAATAATGAATGCATGTATCATCTCCGATCAACAAATACAAATTCAATTTAAAATTACCATAAAATCCTAGTCACTAACATTTTGAAGTACCAGTAATTCCATTCTTCAATGTAAGAATACCATGAAATATTTTCAACGGTACTTCAAAATATCACTAAATATCTTTTAGCAGTATTTAAAAGTTTTGGCAATTTTTTTTTTAATATAAGCTATAAAATCAAATTGTTATTCTAAATCAAGCAGCCAATGCAGTTGAGATTATTATTATTATTATTATTATTATTAACATGCTTTACCACTTTTAATGCCAAACTCTTGCCTCTTCAATCTCATGAGAATCTATTACGTTATGAAGCACGCTGACCCAATCCAACTCGTTCAACCTATCTAACCGAAGGGCCATCGGAAAATCTTTCATTCTTAACCAGCAATTCAATTAGCTTGCTAGTTCCGATGTTCATGAGCTATAAATTGTAAAACAATATTATATTCTACGCCACCAATTTTCTGCTACGCATGGTATCAGAGTTGCAAGTTTCATAATTGGAAGCAACTCTGAGCATATCCATCTTTTTTGAAGCAATAAGATTGATTGATTTGAAACAAGAGGAGTCTATGTATATTATAACACGATCGATGCATGCAGAGAATGGGCAAAATGAAGGTGGACTGTGGAGCAGTGGAAAGTTCGTATTTTAATACAAGAACAATGCTGCACTGCATGCAAGAAAGAGCCTGCAGGCCTTCACCCTCTAAAAATATGTTAATCCTGATTCTTTAAAGTTATTTGTCTGCTTCCATGCTAGTTTAAAAATTCTCATAAAATAAAATAGAAAAGGAACTGTGGCAACACTTGTTAAGAAAAATAAAGAACTGGCAACACAAAGGTTCCTCGCATACGTTCAAAATGGTGTTGCGTTAAAAATATAGATTGGGTTTCATTATTGGTGTGGATAAGGTATCATGGTTTGTTTATTTAGATCGAGGAAACAATCATGATTTGATGGCTTAGCGGAAGCATTTGGCTGGTGGTAAGACACGGTGACATAGTGGAAAGTAAATAACCATGAACAAACCTAATAGTGCGTGGGCCAACTTATCTCATATAGATTAAATAAAAGGTTATGCTACTACTTCATGTTTGCCAGTGGTTAGATTGGATGGATGAAAGCGGGATGGTTTGTTTATCTACGTTAAAAGCTGGACACATCTTGAATCGGGGATGCCTTCCACGTTACGACTTCAGAATATCATACAACTAGCTTTGAATGTCCTGAAAAATTGTAATATCGTGCGGGTCTCTCGCAAAATTGGAAGCCACGCTCCATAATGGTGAGGAATTGTTTGATGGATGGTTCAAGGATATATATATATATATATATAAACATTGCATTGTAGTGCAGCTGGCCTGACAAAAATCAGAGAAGGAAAAAGATACAGTGACATGAGAAAGGTATCCTCGTTATATACTGATCTGCTATGCAATGTAAGGCAATCGTGGAAAGACTTTATGATGACCCATGGAGGGATAGAATATTGGATGCTGTTGATTTTACGTTGTTGGAATCCATGAATAGTATATTTATATATACTTTCATACGGTGTTGGAGTCACTGCTCTTTTATCTTCGAGGTGACGGTGCAAGTGGATACCTCTCACACCTTGCGGGGTTGCAAATTGATTCGGTTCCGATATGCATGCGTATGATTCATGCATGATAGAAGAAGAGCACTGGATTAAACGAGCAGATTCAGTGAGCTGGAGTCTTGCTGGCTTTTTCTGACTAATTTCAATTTAATAATAGCTAATGTTTGAGAAACTGAGGGGATGCATGGACGTGACAATAGACTGTGCAAGGTTGACTTGCCCCAGCATCATATTCTTCATTCTAAGTTGGCATGGAGTTTCGGATCTTGGTGAAGTGAAGATCTTAAGAGGTCGGCTTCGATCGCTCCCTACCTCTTATAAATTACTAGCAATCCAACAATCTACAAATCCCACTGCATGCATGGTTCCGATCAATACAAACAATCAAATAATTTTGTTATTTTTTAAATAAATTCATCTCCAAATATATGTAATAGGATTTATGTATTGTTGATCCGTCGGCAATTTAAACATTAATTTTTCCTTTACTGAAGGTAAAGAGCTGGAGCCATCTTAAACCCTATCATGCTGATATAAGATAAACTCACTAATTCAAAAGGACACATGACGGTATTGCCTGTTTCACCAAGGTATATTTTTAAATTTTTAGGCTGCATTTGATATAGATTAAAGGAAGATTAAAAGAAATAAAGACCTTTTACTTATTTTACTATAATATTAATTCTCTAAATGCTGCACAAAAGGTCTACATAGTTTGAGAATAAAATAGATATTCTCAAAAATAGGTAAAGCGACATTTTCGCTTAATCTGGAATAAACCATTCAATATAAGTTTTCATATTAACATATTTTAAACAAAATAATTTTGTTTGTCACGTTGAAATAGAGAGAAATATAAAGATTGTGATAGATAAACAGTGACCATGAAATTCAAATTGAAAAATAGCTTTATTCTAGGAGTAAGATCAATGATAAAAAAAAAAAGGGTGCCAACTCTCCTTCAGGAGAATATAACAGCAAGATGGCAGCCTCCTTCCTCTTTGCCGGCAGCCTACAACCACTAGATGGGGTGATCTCCGGATTGCCGAACGCTGCAAAAGAAATTTCTTACCACTTTACATTGACATGCACAAATCCAAGCGCGGTCGACATCATCACCGGAGATGGACTTAAAAGTAGTTCTAAACCAAGCAGCCAAACCCGTTTTCTACTGAAACTCAACTGAGTTAATTAGAAGCTCGCATTTGAAGTATAATTTTTTTATTAATTTATTTACTATTAATTGAGCAACTTAAAAATTATTATTTTACTGATTAATTTTTTATGCATATATCTTTTTATGTATAAATATATAATAATATTTTTTGTTTAGGCTATTATGTATAGAATTTTATATATAAAAATTTTTGATTGATTAGTTTATCATGCATTTACAAAAAATGCTAGTTGAACTTAAATAAGTATATTTAATTAAAAACTTTTGAGTTTGCATACTCAATTAAAAAACTTTTACGAGTTGGTACACTTAATTGAAAAAAAAAGTATATTCAAGTTATCATTGACGGTCGTCGTATGGTCCATTAAGTCATTGTTGACGACCATTAAAGATGCATTTGATTAAAAAACTTACATGAGCTAGTATATTCAATTGGAAAAAAAATATAAGGACTCAATTGAAAATCTCAAATAAGTTCATGTACTTCTGGTGTAATTATTCCTATTTAAAATAAAGTTTTTTAAGCAAAATAAAAGTATCAAGCTCTAGCTAATAGGCATAGTAAGTTTGTTGAGTTTAAAGAAGCTACTTTAGTGTAGATTCATCTGCATAAAGGATGATTTCGTGAGGGTCAATTTACTAAGCTTAAGTCTAGGGCTGATGGACCATAAAATGTTCTTTAAGCGCATTGGTGACAATGCTAACAAGATTGAATTACCAACTGAGCATAAAGTTTTAAACACTTTCAATGTTTTAGAATTTTTTTCATTATCATAATGAAGATAGCAGTAATAATTCAAGGGTAAGTCTTCCTCAACTGAGAGAGAATGACATAGTGTCTTTCAACCAATCAAACAACTTAGAATAGTAAAAGTATCACTTAATGACTCCAATTAATGAAGTTTAGCAAGCCATCAATATGCAAGTTTTGATCAAATTTGAACTCAGTTCTATATTGATATAAGAATAATTAAATTGTAAGCCTTATATGGTTAGAAACCTCTATCTATTTTATAATAAAAAAAGCAAAAAGTGGGTTACATTTTTCTAGAGAAAGTTGGTCTACTTACCATAAGAATAGTATCTATACCAATGTTCTATGAGTCTTTTGTTTTTCTTATGCTTATTTATCGAGTCAAATGAGTTATGATCAATTTCTTAGTCAATTTTCAGCATATGTCATTTATATTTTGTTTCAAGGTATTGGAAATCACCTATTCTTAGAAGGTTGTTTCAAGTCTAATTCTTTATGTTATTCAAATAGAAAAACCAAAGACATAATTGATGATATCTCTTCATTTTTTTCTAAGGAAATATAAAAGAGATTCTCCAATTGGATTTTACTAACATTTATTGAAAGACATAGTTGATGACATCAAAACTATAATTCTGATTATTTGAGAAGAAATTCTTTTCTTACTAACTTTGTATCTCTTGCTGAGTAATGAGTTTCTTGCACATATCCTTGAGTGGATTTTGTTAGGTGATGAGCTAATCTATCCTTTGAGAGTTTGTATCGTGTTTTGTCTTTACTTTCTTTTCTTGCTAACTTTGTATCGTGTTTTATCTTTACTTTCTTTTCTTACTAACTTTGTATCTCTTGCTGAGTAATGAGTTTCTTGCACATATCCTTGAGTGGATTTTGTTAGGTGATGAGCTAATCTATCCTTTGAGAGTTTGTATCATGTTTCGTCTTTACTTTTTCATTTATTCGATATTACATTGTAAGATGAAGGACCTTAGTTATTATAAAAAAATTATCTCCAATGAGATTTGTCATTATTAGATGTTTGAAATTTGAAAAGTTGGATTGAAATTGTCATGCCCCTGAATCGACGTTTGGTCCAAAAAAAATGCAACACAGCCACATGCCCTTAGGATGGTACCCTAAGAACATGCAGGGCTTATGTATCTTTAACATCCATATTATTTAAACGCAATATCAAAAGGAAGGATGTAGTTTATATCAAAATATAATATCCATAATGTCATATAACAACCACAAAAACATCCAAACCAAGCTAAAGTAAATTTATGAATATCAAACAATCCAAAATATCCACATTAACAAGTCTCATATCTACCAATGTATATCAAAAGTGTTAAAGTAAAATGAACTATTCTAGCTCTCTCTTTCCACATCAGCCCTCACATCCTACTCTGTAGCATAAACCTCATCCTTTAAAGAATGGAAGTGGTTATGAGCTAACAACCCAATAGAAATTCTTACATATACAGATGTGGATATATATTAAATATATAAATATATAAATATATGCAATATGAAAATAAAGTATCTAATGAAAATAAATCATGCAGCATCACAAGCTATAAATTCAGATGGTAACATATAAAAATTTTTTTGTTATCAACTTTTATCTTCCATGGCATTAAACTATGTCTCCAAAATACCCTTCAATTTGTATCACGTGTCATAAACCTAGTCTGACTATCATTCTAAGTCTACATTATTTCTACTAGCAAACATATAGTCACAACGGTGAGGCCTAAGTGTCATAAACTTGGCCTAAGTGTCATAAATTAAGTCTAGCCACCACTTGAGACTCAGATTAGTTCTACAATAGTGAACATATAACCAACACCAATGATCCAGCCACTAATAAACCCCAGTCACTAGTGAATATACAGTCACAATAGTGAAACCTAACCACTAGTGCTACCTTATTGATTAAATCATACCAAATGTCATAAACCTAGTCTGACTGCTATTTAAAACCCAAATTAGTTTTACACTAGGGAACATATAGCCACCATCATCAATTTGACCACTAGTGAATCCTGGTCACTAGTAAACATACAGTCACAATGGTGAGGCTCGACCACTAGTGCCATCTTATCAATGCCATAGTGATTGGTTTACATGCCAAACATCATACCATCCCATCATAGTTTTCTATAACAAATATCCCATCCACGTAATGGCATGAACTATGATGTACGATAATCATAATTCTCTCCAAATTATAGCATCTTAATGAACCTATGTCATATGTATGCATAGTCTAAACATGCTGTTAAATCAATGCATAAATTCATAATGCATGCTATAAAATGTATGCAATAAATTAACATATTATATAAAAGTAGGTATAAGATTCCTACCTTATTCATTACTCCAAAACCCTAAATAATATTCTACTAAAATCAGTCAATCGATGGTTTGATCCCCTACAATGATCACATAATTAAAATTAATGCTTTAATTTACATAATTAATGTTACCATTATACCCTTCTAGCCCAGTTTTACATAATTAATATTACCATTATACCTTTCTAGCCCACTTAAGTTATTCCTAAACTTAAGTGGGTTTAATTAAAACTTAATTAGGTCATGAATCCTCTTTCTTAGGGCTTAACTTGACTAAATGGGGATCAATTAAACTAAATTCAATATAAATAGGCTTAAACCCACATCAATTATCCCAAAATCAACATTATGGTTCACTGAATTAAACCCAAAATCTAGTCATGGTTTGGTGATATGAACCATTACTAGGCTCTAGTTTAGAGAAAGTGGGTCCAAATCAAATGGGTTCACAATAAATAGGTTTAGAATTGGTTCAAACAGACTCGGATTAAAGTCTAATTAGTTAAACCACCTTAAGCCGGTTTGATCCTAGCTCAATCCATTAAATGGTTCACAAAATTTTAAGAAGACTGGGTTTCTTATTTGTGGGACAACCCAGTGCCCATACAAGCTTCGCCATGGCCGAATCATATGAGGCCCTGGTCAGACACGGCAGTCATCGGTGACAGACGTAGGTCAACCAAGAGTCAGCCGAAAGCTCACTAAAACCTCTGACGAGCCTTCCTCAAACCTCGATTGCCCCGGTTAATAGCCCTAATAACTCAATTAAAAGAGATTAGCTCGAAACAAAGGTTCAGCTGATGACAAAGAGGATTCCAAAGAAAAAAAAAAGGTTTACCCGATCTATACCTCCTCCTTCGGCAACGGCGGCCCTGCTTCAGAGTGGTGGAGCTTTGGCAGTGCTCCGCCCACTGACGAAGAACCAGAGAGAGGGAGAGAGAGAGAGAAAGGGAAAGAAGGAAAGAAAGAGAGAGCGAGCTTGGTTTCGAACAGTGGCAGCTATACGCGTGGATGGCTGAGCATGAATAAGCCGTTACAACCAAAGGAAAGAGATATTTAGACTTTTTAGACTGTAATGGTTTGGGTTAAGACTATTTAGACTGGCTCATTTCATCTGGTTTTCTATTAAACCGGCCCATAATATTATAGAAATAAAATATAAAAATAGACTAGTTTGTGTCTTAATTGAGTGAATATGGTATGATAGAGGTGTACATTAAATTTGACATATATAAAAATTTTTGTCCCCTTCTATACTTGGCTTCTCTTTTATTAAAATTGAAAGCCTATACCGAGGAAAACATAAGAAAGAGATAACATATAGAAACTTTTAAAAAATTTACTTTGCGTACTAGTAAATATTCATTTAAATTCTCTTGGTGGGAGGGTTCTCTGAATGCTCATAAAAATAAATAGTGTAAAGCTTTGATTATTCAATTTTGATAGGTCTTAAAGACTATATTATATCTATTTAATATTGTTTTGACAATTATGACCGTTATTAGTATTAAAATCTTGATTAATACGTTTGAAATCAAACAGTAATTAGAGATATGCGTACAATTACAGCCTTAACTTTTTGAAAAGGAAGAGCTTTTTTTTGAATCCCTCTTTTATACCAATTTCTAACCATAGCCATATTGTTTTTAAATCGATATGAATATTTTCTAAATATTGTCAACAAAGTTTATCGCTCAAGATGTGGTCATACATCTTGACGTATTCATGAAAAATAAATTTTGATACACTAAATAAAAATTTACTTCAACACAGAATATGCTAAATAGAAAAATGTATAACAACTGGTAAAATTTTCTACAACTTTTGGTTACTAAAAGAGGACCTTTCCTAATGGTAAAGTTTTCTGAAAATGCTCGATTAATCTGGGAAGCGGACTAGTTGTAATTTTATTTTTAAAATTAAAAAAACATTAATAAAACCCGCCGGAAACTCCCCCGCCTCCGAATTCTCCGGTGGAGGGAGGGCCGTTCCGTAACGCGTCCAACGTACCGCTAAAACTACGCGGCCTTGACCGAACGCCATGGACTTGCCATTCCTGCTCTGTTTTCGCTACTTTTACCCCGAATTATGACACTCCCCCCGTCTTCCCCCGTTCAATCGGATTCCATCCCTGAAAGAAGATATGAGCCGGCCATCCTCCCAAGACCTTCTCCCTTTCCTACTATTAGTAACTTTCTTCTACTTGGCCTCCGCCGAAATCTCCGATTGCAACCGAACCTGCGGACTATTCAGCGTCGGCTATCCGTTCGGCTTCTCCCCCGAATGCCCTATCGTGCTAAACTGCACCGAGACAGCCGATATTCAGATCAACGGATATGCCGTCCGGAACATCACCTCCAATAAAATCTTCGTCGACGTGCCCCCGGACTGCGACCGGCCGGTCCGGTCCGTGCTGGCCCTCTTCGGACCCAACTACGCGATGACGCTGCGGAACGGGCTGTTCCTCCGGAACTGCACCTCCGCGCCCTCGGGATGCCACATCTCTACCGACATCATCGCTCGGCGCCTGGCACGAAGGGGCTGTGGGTCCAAGCAAGATGACATAAGCTGCTTACCCGGCGCGGCGATTGGCGGATTTCTGTCCGCGGAAAACATCTCCGCGGTTGAGTGCGAGTCGCTGTTCATTGCGGGGAGGTACGGCGGCGATAACCCTTTCCAGCCGGAGCTGGTGTTCGGGACAGCGGAGGTCGGGTGGTGGGTCAACGGCCAGTGCCGGTGCTCTCAAAACGCGAAGTGCACATATTGGACGCCTCAGGAGGATGGAACCATGAGGTACACTTGCATGTGTGACGAGGGTTTCGTCGGAGACGGGTACGCCGACGGCGAGGGTTGCCGCGAAGGTTAGTACTCGGTCTCGCTCTCTCTCCGTCGCCTTCTCTGATTCGATTATGATGATGCTCCGCAAGTGCAATTCGGTCAGTAGTGGTCCGGTTAAGTTACGAAAACCATAGTGCTGCACCACTCCAATTTGAGGGATGCTGGAAAGAATTTCTTTTTGTTTTTAAATTAACGGTAAAGAAAGGCAGTGCCAAGCGAGTCGGTGAACATGGCGCTGGGTGGGGAGGGGCATGGGCCGGCGGCGGTAAGTCGGCTCGGTCTGATCTGAAAAATTGCAGGATCCGGACTTAGTTTTTAGTCCATAGGATCGGATTGGAATAAAAATTTTAAATCCATTTAAATTCCGGATAGAGCCCGAGCTTACAAAAACAAGTCTAATCTGATTCAAAATTTTATATTTTTATATTATATATATTATTTTTTAAATATATATATATATATATATATAGTAAATATTTTTTATATCTTTATATTTGAATATAAAATGTTATTGGTGAGGACGGGATTCAAACTAATGATCAACGCTCTAACCAACCTGCACAATTTTCTTTTTGATGAGATTCATATATATATATATATATATATATAATGTTATATAATTATTTATACAACTACAAATTGGGCCAGACTGATGCCGTGACTTTAGATATTCCTTAGATAACCCTCATATGAATGGTTATTGTATAATTAGAGCCACTATTAATGTTATGTTGAGGATGATAATACGAACATCATCCAAATAGATCTCTTAAAATCATCAGTTAAACCAAAGCCTGCTATTTGCTCAAATAAAAAACTAGTCTTTGAAGGCTCATGCATGTAAGAGGCATGTTGCACTTGGAAAGCTCCAAATTAGGAGCAAATTATCATCTCTCTCTCTCTCTCTTATAGTAACAGTGCGGTTTTATGGGCCTTCTTTTAATAATCAAAACAACATACATATATGCATTCATATATATATATATATATATATATATATATATGATAAATTTATTATAATTAAAAACATATTTCTATTAATAATTTTTATACTAGTAACAACTCTATTGTACATTTCTTTCCTTGGTTATATTAATATATCTAATAGATACTTTTTTTTCTAACAATTATCTTAATAATTTTTTAAGGACTCTATTACATGTTTTTTCCTAAATCAATAAGAATTATATGAAAATCTTATTTTTTTATATTTTTTATTAAGTACGCAAGGAGAAAATTAACTTATATAATCAATCCTTCTACATAAAATTAAATTGAACTTTTGATATTTTTATATTATATCTTAGCTTATGCACCATTATTTTTTCCAAATTTTACTAATATTATTAATAAACATAATATTATGATAGTTAAAAAAATTCTGAATATCATCTTTACTCTTATAAATTGATAGTGTGGTGCTGTTTCACTATTCATCAAGTATCGCATTGGCCTATAAAATTTTATTAAATAAATTTTTCAATCAAATTACTTTTATATCATTTAAACATTTTCAAATCTTCAAAGAAACTTCATCAAATTCTACTGCTCTTCACCTTATACCTTATATACTCTAATGAATACTTTAGAGGTCTTTCATTGGTCCTTGAATTCCACTCCATCCCACATTTTGAATCCCTTTTTTTATTCTTTTCTTTTTTGGTAAGCCATTTGTATCAAATATGTTAAACCCTAGTGGTGCAGAATAGCGAGTATGTTTAGTGAATTTACTTGAGACAAGAATTACAACTATAAAAAAAGATTCTTAAAAGATTCACTTATATTATTTATATGCAATCTCATTTTCCAACTATCAATCTTAGAGATAATTTAGAAACAAATATCATATTATATGAATTTTAATGTAATTGCATTCACTATTAATTTCCATTGTTCTAATGGCTAACAACAATCTTGCAGCTAGCTATGATTATTAGGGCATATAGGTGCTAGTAAAATCTATTTTGAGATGAATTGTTCATGTTGACATCCAAAAAAAATTTTTATCCTATAAGAAAGGAAAATCCTTCATCTCTCCAAAGATCTCTCTGAAATTTATTTAGCTCATGATTTATTTATTTATTTTCTCCTGAATCATTTGAGGCAAAGTTAGCATTTTAACTCCTAATAAACCATCAATACAGTGTGTTTGACCATAAGAAACCAAATTTGCACCCATTCTGGGGATATTATTGGACAAAAGTAGCAGAAATCTCTGGATTTGATGCTAGACTCGTGATGGTATGGATGTACTCTTTGGATGTCTCCTTGGATGGCAAAATATATCAGTTCATGATATTCTATGAAATAGGGCTTAATTGTTAAATTTTTTTTAATATCTTTTTTCACAGCTCAAATTTAAGCCTTTCAATACCACCATACAATATTCTTATGCTTTTGAGATTACTGTTATTTATGATACCATCCTGCAAATGGACAAAATCCCTATAGAACTTGCTGCCGAAATATTATATAATTCAATGGCCATGAATTTGACGGATGACATCAGGCATAATTACAGTCAAAAAAAAAAAAGAAAAAAAAACAGACGGATGATTTGTATTTTTCTACCCAACAAAACCGAGCCATGTAAATAATATAGCACTTATAGCTGACCTGGTTTCTGTTATATTGTTTCTTGTTGGCTTGTTGCAGCGCAGCTTTCTGATTGCAGTGGTTCGAAATACGGTTCAATCGGGTGTTCCAGAATGGCCTTGCTCGTTGGAGGTAACCATCAATCTTTGTGTTGCACCATAATAATCATATAGTTAGAAAGCGATCATATGATAAAGTAGGAGCTGAAACCAGGAGCAAAGCAAATTATTTTTAAGCTCTTTAACGTTTCAGGACAACAAGGACTTGTTCATAGCTTAAAGCATAGTTGTTCATATTGCCGATCGTCAAATGCGGTCCTGATAAAAGTTGTTACTAATGAACAGCTTTCTTAGTGTCCTGCCTCAAAACAAGAAGATAAAAAACAAAATGCAACCAACCCTTCTCTTGGATGTTATATAATGAGCTCTGTTGATTTTGGACCTATAGCAATCTAAACCATTAATACATGGATATAAGTTGCCTTTTTTTTTAAAAAAAAAAAGGGGAAAATTGGAGAAGTCAGGAACTTCTTCATTATTTTATTGAATTATAATAATATTTACATAGTTACAGAGAAAGGAAAAAGAAGAGGAGAGTATAAAGGGAGGGACGGAGGACAGATGCAGAGAAAAAAAGGCTGGAAGCCAACCCTGTCTCAGGATGGGAGAAAGGGTCTGCAACCAAAGCTGGTGGCTTTGCGTGGTTGCCTCTGACAAGCAAAGTTGGCTTCACGCCTGGAAGATATAGAGGGCACATGGATATATGTTGTCATGTGTTAGGCATCAATGACTTGCAAATTAAATGAAGCAAACACAGACCAAATAACATCATCACTCGAGAGGAAGTTTAAAAAAAGTAGATAATAAAAAGTTGAAGAGATTCAGGTGGTCAAGTCCTGTATGTGAATGGGCAAGTCACTTCTCAAGGCCCAACCTAAGGATCCTGCGTTAATTACTAATTGGCGGTGATAGGTCAGATTTGGATAGGGCTGTCCTTGTACAAAATTAGCCATCCAATCCACCGGAGTGACCTCTGGTCTCTGTGAGAGTTTATGGTTCTAATATCATTCAATTAGAGTTGGGTGGGGCAGGAAAGGAAGGATAATTAAAATAAAAGAAGGAAAGAAAAAAAAAAAGTAATGGCAGGATAACTATTCTTCTTTATTACAATGTTTTAATAAAAATGAAGAAGGAAAAAGAGAGTTATTATCCTCTCCTTATATGGTTACAAGGTGAAGAAAAGAAAAATCGAGGTAATTATTTTAAGAGTAAGAAAAGTATCCTCGCACCTTCTTTTTTTCTTCAAATAGGGGATAATAATTTTTACTCTATATAAGGAAATGAAGAGTAATTATTTCTCTCTTTTCCTTCTCTTTTTCTCATTAAAAACTTTCAAATAGATTCAGAGATTATTTTTTTACCTTCCTCTTTATTTTTCTTCATTCATCTCCTTTCAAATAAAAGTGTTCACCTCTTCCCAAATATGGAGTATTTATAGGAAATGAATGAAAAGAAAGTCATCAAAAACTTTAATTTATCACATAGTCAATAAGAATAAAGTTTGTCATAATATACTGGCATACTCAAAAGTTAGGAAATTAGGCGTTGAACCTTGAAGCCAAGAATATGTTTGTAGGGATTTGCACAACCTTTTCTTTCTCTTCGGTTATGATAAACATCAGCGTACTTCAACTTCTAATCATAATGGATCATTTCAATATCCTCTCATAGTTAACTATTCAACTTCAAGGCTACAAGACGAACAGATTAGATTAGGCTTAACCAGTCTTCTCCGTCTCCTAACCCTAGCCAATATGTAAGTAGGCGAGTATGTTCAAATAGAGCCCCACAAAGTTGTATCCAATGCAATTCGTCTTGGAAGCCATGCCTTGGTGGAAAGCTCCAGTCCCGTGATCCTCTGAGTACCTAAAGTAAACGTACATCACTGAGTCACTTCTTAATCATAGATTAAACTTTCCCTGCAGCTAGTCTCCTTCGGCCATCCTTTTTGACGGACAAAGAACTCCTTTAGAACATTTTGCAGGATGTTTTTAGATGCATCATTATGTCCACATTTTGGCACAGGTTATGCACGCGAAAGTGGAGACACTCCAGCCAGAGTGCCTCAGAGCCACAAGAGAGGTTCGAAATTTTGATTTAACAATACAATAGACATAAATATACTGCTCAATTATAACATCATTGCACTTTATGAATTAGCGTAGTAATTAACAAAATGGAATTCCATCAAACAGCTGTGACCTTGCTCTCTAGCTTTTTTTTTTTTCCCTTCAATATCCCTCTCTGGCATCTGATACACCATAATCCAGACCACAGGAAACATTGAGGCAGTTACCTAAATATGCAACTTTAATAACCAGCTAACCTTCTGTTCTTTTTCCAGCGTGAGTCTACGATTCAGTGGCGATAAAAACTTATCGGTGTCTTACTTCTTTTCGCAGGAGTCATAGCCGGAGCCTCTACAGTGGCTGTCCTTGCTTTCTTCTCCTACCGCCTTAACCGCTGCGCAACCTCTTGCAGAAACCAACAAATCACCAAACGCTTCCTATACCAAGCTTCCTGCGCCATCCCCGTCTATTCCTACAGAGACATCGAGCGCGCAACGAATCACTTCGACGACGCTCAAAAGCTTGGCAACGGTGCCTACGGAACAGTGTACCTTGGATATCTAAACAACGAGATCGTCGCCATCAAAAGGATCCGGCGCCACGACAACGATGACATGGACGGAATCACAAACGAAATCAAGCTCATCTCCTCTGTCAGCCACCCCAATTTAGTTCGCCTTTTAGGGTGCAGCGTCGATGGAGAAGAGCAAATTCTCATCTACGAGTTCATGCCCAACGGCACGCTCTCGCAGCACCTCCAGAGAGAGCGTGGGGAAGGTCTTTCATGGAATCTCCGCCTCTCCATCGCAGCTGAGACTGCGAGTGCCATCGCCTACCTCCACTCCGCCGTGCGCCCGCCGATATACCACCGAGACATTAAGTCGAGCAACATTCTACTAGACAAGAACTTCAGCGCGAAGGTGGCAGACTTCGGCCTCTCGAGGATTGGCAAGACGGAGTTGTCCCACGTCTCGACAGCGCCGAAGGGGACACCGGGCTATCTCGACCCGCAGTATCACCAGGACTTCCACTTATCGGATAAGAGTGATGTCTATAGCTTCGGAGTTGTGCTTGTGGAAATGATAACGGCTATGAAGGTGGTGGACTTTGGCCGAGCACCGAGCGAGGTGAATTTGGCGGCGCTCGCCATTGATAGGATTGGGAACGGGAGGGTAGAGGAGATTATGGACCCGTTTCTGAAGGTTAAGGGAGATGAATGGACTCTGGTTTCGATTCGAAAGGTGGCGGAATTGGCGTTCAGGTGTTTGGCGTTTCACAAGGACGCGAGGCCATCCATGACGGAGGTGGCAGAGGAGTTGGAAATGACAAGGGGAGGCTACTTGAATGGACGTGCTGAGATGGCGCCGTAAGGGAAGAGTAGGAAGTTGAACTTGCGGAATGCTTTGAAGGCAGAGTCCCCTGTTTCGGTGCACGACGCTTGGCTCAGTGAGAAGAGCTCTCCTTCAACTAATGGCTCGCGATCCAGCGCAGAACATCGATAACGGTTTGCTGTAGGATTTATCGCTCTACTCTTTACAGTATGCTCAAGACAACTTTGTTTTCTTACTGTAGTTTAAAATATTCTGCTATACCGTTTCTCCTTTTTGCCTTTGGTATTTAGGTAACTTTGATGTGCATGCCATTGATCGCTAATAGGTGATTCTAAAATCTCCATGGCCAAAAAAAAAAAAAAAAAAAAAAAAAAAACTACCGATGTATGCTTCTAAATCTTGTTCTCTCTTTTTGATGAAATTTCTTAATTGCTTTTTTTTTTTTTTTTTTTTTTTTTTTGTGCTAGTTAGACAGATATATCATATAATTCTGGAATAGATATTTGTTTGGACGTCAGAGATAATATCCTGAAGTTGGGAGGGGAGAGCAGCTAGAATCCCATTCTGTACTCCCAGTATGACTGACAACAAAAGATGCCACCCAATCCACAGAACTATTTGCTTCTTTGTAGATGCAGGTAACCTCAAAGTCATCCTGAGTGGCAGCAATCAACCTTGGTGGATGCCGGACGGGAGAATAGAGGTTATGCCCGTGATCTTCTGTGCTTCGATAAGCATCTCGAAATCATCCTCCAAAATGACTGGTCCTTGGCTATAAAATGACATGAGAGAGCCCTTGCCAAACACTACGCCATTCTGCCAAGGCGGTACAGTGGTATCAAAGATCTGAGCTTTGCCAACCGCCATGAAGGAGCTGTTGCAACTCTGAATAGCAAAGCCGGTCCCTCTACGAGCACAATTACCAAGGGAAGAGCCACGGATTTTTCTCTGCTATAGCAACAGCTCATCATTAGCCTGTTGGCAATGCCCTAAAAGATGGGTTCATTTGAAACCAGCTAGATAAAATAGGTGATGCAGAACATGACGATTGCCTCCTCTCATTTCAAGCCATATCAAGAGAGCGAGGACATGACAGCTACGTTGGAAACGATGGCCAACCTTCTCATACCTACGATGCCATCCAGAGCAACCATTGCGGTTGCTGCATCAGGTGAAGTGCATCCCCGTATATCCCAAATCTAGTTAGCCATTTGAAGTCAAAAAGTTCTGAAGCTCCCGCACACCAATCTTTTCAGTAAATGTTTTGCCAACCATCTTTCCGGTAAAAGTCATCGCCAATCAAAGTAGGAAGGCTCTGGCTGAATGAATGTAGAGGCTTCATTCTAGAGGATTCTACACCTGATATCAGCATGGACCACTGACAGGATCCAGAGTCTTATTTGGTTAAGTGATGATTGCTCTTAATAACATTCTCCTTCACGATTGCGCCTTCGTAGCATGAGCACCATTGGGCAGCGAGCCGACGGAAAGCCACGAGGAGACCTCCTCTAGCCAATTGGGTCTGGAAAAACGCACAAATTTGAGGGCCAAATTGTAGCATCAACGTCCTGGCTGCGAGGCAAAGGCATCCTCAGCACCTTATGTACCGCTTGAACTGCCGCTCCATGGGAGTTAAGGGCTACAGAGGGAGGAGGCAAGGTCGATGAATCGATCGGAGTAGAACAGCCTGAGCTCCCCATGGCCTGAGGTGCCGCCGCATCCCCCTGCTTCGATCTCTAGGGGTGGTTAGGTGGAGCGAAGGCGAAAACACCCGAGCCCATACTCAACTGGTCGAGCCAAGATTTGGCCGGACTAGTCCTCGTCGGGCTCCAGAAAACAGGCTCGGTGCTATTCAATGAGGCTGAATTGGGCTTGGCTGGCTGGCTGGAGATTCGGTTCTGCCCGGCCATGCGTTGGCCCTTCCCTTCAGTTAGGTGGGCTGAAAGCCGGCTAAGCTGGATCGAGCTAAAGCCCTAGTTCGCGGCTAGTCTAAACTTTTTTTTATTTTTTAAGCTTGGGGTTGGACTTAAACTTAAAAAAATTTACAAAATCTAAGCTTACGCCTAGCATGACCAGGCTTCAGTCTTATAGCTATGCTCAGGCCAAAAAAAAAATTTACAAAATCTAAGACAAGCCCACCCCAAGCCCAGCTCGAAATCAAATTGGTCCAACTCATAACAACTTGTTTGGGCCAAAAAAATTGACTGATGAAGTTAATTCTTAATTTTTAAGTGTATACATAAAATAAGTAATATTTAAAAAATTATACATGCTTACCATTAAACAAGATAAATATTTCAAATTAATTGATTTTCAAGTAAAAAAAATTTGTACATAGTTGACAAGAAATTCAATTAAAATTTAAAAAGTCCATTAACTAAAGGTCATCATTGTTTTGGGCCATCTTCAAGCTTCAGGTCTGATTCAGATCTGGCCGAATAATAACCGAAGCCTAGGCTAAAATTTTTTTGGGCCTAATTGAAGTTTAAATCTAAATTTTTTTGGAATTAGCTCGAGCTCACCTGCAGCCCTACCTTTTTTAGTTTAATCCTTTGGAAGGCCAGGCACCATAGCCGTTTAGCAGCCTGGTGGGCAGTTTGTTTCAAGGCATCTTAACCGCTTCACCAATTCCAGAGGCCCATTTTGAAGAACAGGCTCGTTGTTTGTTTCAGGAGCCTCAACCGATCTAAACCACTTCACCAGTCCCAAGTAGCTCATCCGATTGTGGTTCGCTCACTTGGTACACCATATTAGAGAGAAGCAAGGAATTCTTAATGAATCGGGAGATGGTCATGATATAGAACAAATCCAATTTACTTTAAAAGCTTGAGACCTTTTAAAATTGTTAATCCAATATTTGTATCTATCCAAATCTCATATGTATTCCTCAATGCTCACCACCAGCCAGGGTTGTATTCATCTAAGGAGCTATTTGGAATCCTATAACTAAAATTGCAAATTACAATGTACCCATGTTGCATGCAACTAAATTGCATTGCAACGCTAATGCTATTTGAAAGGATGTAGTTATAAAATTCCATTTAGTGAAGCTATTTGTATTATCAAAAACTATTATATTATTATACATTGATTATTATAATATGATAATTACTAACAAAATATTATTATAATAAAATTTTTATTAATAATTAATAATTATATTATAATATATTATTAGAAAGTATAGTATTATATTCTAGTAATAAAATATTATAATATTATGTTATAGTCATTATAATATAACAATGATAAAAATATAATATTATTATAATGTAGTATATTATTAGTTAATAATTATATTAAAAAGTATAATACCATTATTCTAATAATAAAATATTGCAATATTGTGATATTATTGTAGTAATAAAACAAAATTATAGCATAATATATCGATATTACATTAATATATTAATAATATTATATAATATTATAAGATTGTTGTTTTTCTTATTAGGTAATATTATATTATAATATATTATTAAAACTATAATATCAGTATTCTAATAATAAACATAATAATATTATGTTGTTATTATAGTAATATTAACATTAAATCACATTATAAGATTATGATATTATAATATGATTCTTATAATACAATAACAATAATAATAAAGTATTATTATATTATACTATGATCATTATAATATAATAACAATAATAGTATAACACTATTCTAATACAATTATAATGCAATATTTTTATTATTATTTGATAATTATGTTTCATATATTATTAGAAATTATCATATCATTATTATAGTAATGTAATATTACAAAATATAGTATATTATTATAGTAATATTAAAATAATACAATATAATATTGTTATATAATAATATTATATTAGCATATTATGCTATAGCATTGTATAGTATTATAATATTTTATATTATTTTATTATTTTATGCTACATAGTTATATTATGGTTATAATAATATTTTCAAATAACATTTATTATATTGCATTATCATATAATTATTATGTTATATCATAATATATTATATGATATTATCATAATAATATTTAAATAAAATATCATATAATATAATTATATCATATCATATTATATTACATTATTATAATATTATTAATTTATAATATTAAATTTGGTTATTCTAATGTTTCAAAATTGTGATCGACTTTTCAAAAACTAACTTGCACTTAATTTGGTTACAAGTAGACTTGCATATTTTTAAGCCTCATTTACAATCCAAGTGTAACTTAGCTTAATATATAGTTAAATTATAGTACAAAAAATTCAATTACAATACTTCAGAAAACCTCTAAAAGTAATAGCCTATCATTTGCCACCTTAATTTATTAGATGTGATGCGATTACAAGACTCTTCATAAAATATTTAAGCACAAGAAGTAATCTTAGGCACAAGGGTATTTGACGTAGACAATTTTTAGGTTTATAAAAGCTTTCACATAAAAGGTATAGGCTTTTATATGCAATACACAAGCATCCATTAGACGAAGAAAGAAGAAAAAAAACAGTGTCATTTTAAAAGGTAACGAGGATGGCAGGTTAATGGTAAGCCTTTGCAGAAAATAATGTGACTAAAATCTATGTTACTAAAATTCAAGATATAGCATAATTCATCTAAATTCAATATAGTTTATGATATACATTATGCAAAATAATATGTAAAATAAATATTATTCTAAAAATCATAAATATTAATATATAAGTTATAAATTATAGATTATTAAAAAAAAGATATATGTCTGCCAAAAAAGAGATATATTAGAAAATAATTTAATAGCAATTCATAAAAATGCTAGGCAATTTAGTAATAGCAAATTCAATAGTATACAATTGACAATGCAACTCACGATTGTTATGTATTATTTGGTAATGACCCCTTTTGATAAATCATTTTTATATGTCATATGTGAGGTCTAGTTTCATATAAAATAGTTAAATAGATGAGAGAAGCATTGATATAAATAATTAGGCCTAAAATCTAATACATTTTTTTAGATTGTGTGGGGTCATAATATGCATATCAAATCCTTTTGATATTAAGACTCTGCATCTCTCCCTACAATTTAAAAAATTTAAATTCTATCTTTAATCATACAAGTGATAACCATGTAACTATCATGACAAAAAAGAAGAAAAATTTTGGTTCCTCCCTTATGTGGTTGCGGTCTAACCTTCACTTTTGCTTATTCCTATCATATAATTAATTCTAAATTCTAGACGTCCACAGATTCTAAAAGCAAGCATATTTACCATTGAGGATTTGCCTAACTGATCGTTTGGATTCCGCTATCAGCACAATTTATTCTTCTTTTGACTTTCAAAGGATTTCTCATGCATTATGATTAATACGAGTAGGCACAGGGGCAGGGGCAGGGGCACCTCCGGAGGGCGAGCCATTTGCCAGGGTTTGTGAGGTCCTGCTGCTCGGAATCTATCAACAACTTTGTTGACCAACGTGGCAATAGACGACCAGCATTCCAATATGGATGCCCGTTTGACTAAACCTTGGTTGCACTTTGCAAAGGCCCAGTCAAATCTCCTCGTGACCAGAGACGCCGTCCATGCTCGTGCCTCCAACAAGATTACACGGTGGGCAAGCGAAGTTCCGTCTCTGAGACTACCAAATACATCAGAGATCGAGAGCCTTCTGTTGAATAAAGAAAGACGACCAAACAAGTTACGGAGACTAGAATTAAACCTCAGCTACACCTACCCCAAAGCAAGCAGAGACGCCTAAGATAACAGAGGTCCCGCGTGTGGCCTATTTATATCGGATGGCCGTCCACATGTTTCAGATTTTATTGCTCACATATTGATTAAAAATCTAATCAAATTGCAGACTGCTACATGAAAGGAATCTCTCCTTTTCATTGCTCACTCTCATCCACAACTTGCCGCAGATGCCAGTTGGGTCACTTTTGTGCCTTTATTAACCCCTTCATTGTTATTAAAAAAATATGTATATAAATAAAGCTTCACGGGTTAAACCTAAACATGCAGCAAGTCACAATCGATTGACTTTTCAATGAAGTCTAACAATCTGAACCCATCGAATCCCATTGAACCCTTCTAGGATTCTCAACGGACTCACGAAAGTAAAACAAATACCTTGAATGGAAGGGGTCAACTAGATGGGTCCAATTCGGTGAAAGTCGTAAAGCAGAGCAAATTGGATGCACAAACTCTAAGGTCCGGGTTCCAACCTTGTTCAAAATGACCAAGTCGTGTTTTAGATTTCCATGCACGAGAAGCCTAACCATACGCTGGCCAACAGATAGCTTCGTAATTGATCATCCTTTTTTTTTTCTTTGGCAACTCAGCAATCTATAATTCAACGGTGGCTATTCTCCTAATGCATCAAATATATTATTTGTCTTTTTTTCTTTTTTTTTTCAAATATAAATAGTTAGATTTGTGGATTACTGAGCTGTCAATAATTTACAACAAGCTACAGAAAGGGCTAAGCTTTACATTTGTCCGTTATATTTTTAATGCCTTTAACTGTTGCATGTTTGGACCGACTCGATGCAAAAGGGGCCTGAAAAGGTTGGCAGATGAGCTCATTAGTAGTAGTTTTTTAGTTCTTTAACTCATTGTCGTTTCTATATGGAAGTTTGGGGGAGAGTGATTCCGATGCTCCAACACTGTCAACCTTGGAAAGGGACTCCGGCTACAATATCCAATTACTTCTCAAATTCATCATATTATATCAACGTTAGTATAGCAGGGACTTTAATCAGTTGCCAAGCTTCCCAGATTTTATTGGTTCTACATACAAAAAAAAAAAAAAAAAAAGTTGGCATTCAAAATTAGCTCTAAATATCAATCGAGATGAAAGTAAAAAAATTGACTGATAGAGCACCAACTGATGAGGTGAGAGACCTAGGAACGAAGAGACTCGATGATGACCAAAGATACCATCTGGATAGACCCTGAGACTCCGATGCTCAAGCCACCAAGGAAGAGAATGGTAACGTAAAAGAGTTCTTTCTAATTGCTTATTTCCTGTGGTTCATGCACCTTATGTGGTCCTTATGGGAGCCCCTCGGTATGGTCCATTTAGAATGGTGGGAGCCATTGCCATGTGTTGTATGTTGTTTGAATGTCCATCTGACGCCACATCTAAAAAAAAAAAAAAATCTCTTACCCATGCAACACAAAAATTATATATTCAAACCTCCTAAAACTAGTTACTTAAACCTCACGTGAAGCAAACCATAAATCTATATTTATTTTTAGCCTTAAAAACAAGTGCTTAATTTATCATCTAATATTCAGATAGTTTTCTGATTAATTACCAAGTGATTAGCTTTTTGTGATTTTTTTAGCTGATGAATTGCTTACAAAGTGACAAGATAATCAAGTTTTAAGCAAATAAGTGTGAATACCAATTTATAATTTTGATGGTACGAATCATTTTGGGTCTTATGATTCCACTGTTATTTAATTAGCTTCCTAGTTTATTTTACATCAATTATATTTTATGTTTAAAAAAATTATTATTTCCATATTAATTCAGTTAACGGAATTACAAACCGCAGTGTGGCACGGTCCGAACGGGTGAGTTTTCAAATGGCTTGACTTGGTATTTAGACTCTAATATAGCTGTCTTCACTTTCTTGTAGATTAAACAAATAATAACTACTAGTTCATGATTGGTATATTTTTTATAATTAGCATTTTAGTTGTGAGAATTGCCATTGATAGAGGCTCAAGTTTTAAATCTTAATTGTCGTTCATTGCCACAATTTACATTTCAATTTCTTGAAGCTATTATGTTGAACCAAGCAATTTAAACAACTATATTTTTTTTAATGAAAAGAAATTTATTTTTTATTCATAAATAAGTATAATTAATATTAAGTTAAAGGTACCAATTGAAGCATTTAATATAAAAATTTACTCTCACATCACACTAATTTCAATTGTCGAGCTAAAAGATTATGGAAAGGCTTTATTATGATCTCTAATCATTTGCATGGTTGAAGAATTTGTCTCAAATAATATTATTTTCAATAAAATTTAGAGGCAATTCATTGATAATTAATTAATGGTACTTATTTATTATTATTAAATAATAAACTCTTAATGCCAGTAGTTAAGAGAAATAGTTGAGTATACGATGCTTATTAGAACTAGATGTAAGCATCTGATGAACATCTAAGCTTCGCCTTATTATTTTACCATTAGATTACTGCACAAACCCTCTCCTGCAAAGCACCATAAAAAATTCGGAACTAATATTAAATAACGCAGGCTCTTGCTAGCAAAACAGCGGAAACCGACAAGACTGAACCTTCCAAATGGTGAAACGATGGCTCGAACAACTTTGCAATTAATTTGTAGTGGTGGGGCCTCAATCGTCCTTCCACCTTTGGTTGAACATGCTTTTCCAATCTAGCAAAAGGATCCAAGAGGTACAATGATTAATGTTGCCCGCCACTAGATCGGAAGAAATTTACCATGAAAGGGCCTGCGTGGTGAACTCTCCCCTGTACTTTCCCAAATTTTCTTACTACATCCAGGGCTCGTTTGATTTACAGAAAGTCATATAGATATAAAATATTTAAATTATTATATTTAATTAATTATAAAAATAAAATATTTTTTTAAAAAAATATTTAGTTAAATAATTTTTTTACAGAATATTAATTATATTTTTTAATTCTTAAAATATTTTTTTTATCGTCTAATTTTTTTAACTTATATATGGGTTATAAAAAATGATCAAAAAATCAAGATAGTAAAATTCTAAATTAAGATAAAATATTTTAGATCAAGTTAACATGTCATAAATTTAAAGCGAAGCATTTTTTTTTCTTCTTTCTCGCTCGTTGATTTGAAGAAAAAAAAAAAAAAGTATACAAAGAAAAAAAAAGGTATGTTGGGAAGAAAAATAAAGCACGCTACGGTGGAAAAGTAAATCTCACGGTATCGATAAGATTTTATTTTTCATAAAATAAAGAAATTTAATTCATATGAAAATAAAGTATTTTTATGAATGGATTCTAAAAGAGCGAATCGAACCGTTTAATTCATAAAAAATAAAATTTTATAATCTCTTTTACTGTGAACCAAACCAGTCCTGTCCGACGCTGTTTTCTTTTACGAACAACACTACGAGGGAAAACGTTAAAATTGGTTTCCACCAATGGGACCAACATGACATCTAATTCGGATGCATATGAGAAACGTTGTGATCAACATTTCTTTTTTTATATATTATTATTATTATTTCAGATTATCAATTGCTAGTATTTAAAGAACTAGTCGGTGTGCTTTCGCTTTCTCTTGAAAGAAAATAAGCTACCATCTTAAAAAATGTTGACAGGATCTGGTTTAGCTGGTTAGCATCCACGGTGTCGACCTGGATCATGAATCCTATGGATGATATATTTATAAAATAAACTGTTAAAATATTAAAAAATTAAAGAGCACGTTACATGTGCTCTTTAATTTTGAGCGTATTATAATGTCAAACTGATAAATTTTAAAATACATCGAAGAAAGCAACACTAGAGGAAGGATCGATCATGTGCATCCTACCAAAGCCCGCTACTATCAAATACTAAATCATTAAAAAAACCAGCACATTGTATATCTTTTATTAGCTACGATCAGCCAAAACCACTCCAAATCAGCTGCTTTGGAGCCAATTGAGCTATGTGAGCTCAGTATCAAAATAGTTTAACCTTTCAGTCTGATATAAAAATCAATCATCTTAAACTATTCCTGGACCAACATACTTATCTGAACCGAAGTATCCAGTTTAATGTAATTCGATACAGTTTATAAATTGAAACCTTCTTCTCCGTTTGATCAAATTGATCAAACTATTATTGATTTGATGCTATATATTTTTGTATGTTTTTTGATGCAACAAACCTTGCTATTAACCCATGAATATTAGGGGTTCGCATAAATCTTTTACCTTGCTCCAAACAAATTTTAAGTGCTTGCGGCACATGGTATTATGTGTCATCGCTTATGATGAGGAACCATTACCAACGCAAAGAATCAAACCTAGAGATTACAAAGGGCCCATCGATATCATAGCAAGTTTAATTATAGAGATAATAATATTCGATTAGATTGTTTCATAAATTTGAGTTAATAATAAAATAAAAATATAACTACTCCTGTGGAGCACGTAAGATAGCAGTAAATTTTGCATAAAAACTGGGTCATTTTGGAAACCACGCAACCTATCAATTTGACCCGTCGTCACCCGTGTGTTCCCAGAAATACACCTCAGAACAAACAAAAAATGACCACCAAATCCCTCCGCGGCTCCGGCGCCGCCCACCGCCTCAAAAGGTGGCTCTTTTCAACGACGTCAGCTTCACAGACGAGCCCAGCGCCGACGAGCCCACCTCGATATCGAAGGAGTCGTAGCGGAGGAAGAGCTCCACTACCAGCATCCGCGCCACCAGCACCACGAAGTCCTTGCCCGCGCACTGCTTGTTCTCCGTCGTCGGCGCCACCGTCTCCGGCCCGTTCGACCACAGCACGTGGCGGAGCATCGCCTCCCCAGCCTCCCCGAGGAACCGCTCTGCCACGAACTCCTCCGCGCGGTCGAACACCCTGGGGTCCTTGGTCGCGAAGGGCTGGTAGCCGAAGAGCATCTCCCCGGCCCGCACCTCGAACCGGGAGTCGTGACTCTCCACCACCAGGTCCCGCTTCGCGCGCCCGTACTGGAGCGGCACGGGGGGCTCGATCCGGAGCGTCTCGTACACCACCGACTTCATCAACGGCATCGCCTCCATCGCCCTCATGCTCACCTCGCCGCCGTTGGCCCTCACGGCCGAGCGGATCTCCTCTGCCAGACGGCCGTGGAGCCGCGCTCCGGCGCGTCCCACCCACTTCATCAAGCTCGGGAACAGAATCTTCATCCCGCCGAAGGCGTTGAAGCAAGTAGCGAAGAGGATGTTGTGGACCGCCTCTTCTCTGGAGATCCCTAGCCGCTCCGCCTCGTCCAGCGCCGGGCCGGCGAATTCCCTGAAGAAATCGGCCAGCCGATTGTAGTCGGCCCGGACCAGCGCCGGCGGGAGGCGGAAGGAGTGGAGAAGGAAATCTTCTAAATAGTTGGGGAGGCCTAAAGTCAACAGGGGACCAAGCTGGACAACGACCCATTTGGTGATAAGCTTGGGGCCGTCCAGGCCGAGCTTGGTCTCAACGGGATCCTTGCCAAGAAGTGATCTTGCGAGGAAATCGAAGGCGGCTTGGTCGTTGGCCTCCCCGAAGTCGGCCTTTCCCTTCTTGGCAAGCTCTCCTTCAAGAGTATCAAAGAGGGACCCAAAAGTCCGGCGAAACTCGGGGATGATGGCTTGGCGGCGGGAGGAGAGGAGGAAAAAGAGGAGCTTTTTGAGGGGGGCGTGGTTGGGCTCGGAGGGGTCGAGGTAGGAGAGGATGCGGAAGCCGCCGGTGAGGTCGGTCGAGGGCATGAAAGTGCCCGTAAAAAGGTCGCGCTTCTCGACGAGGGAGGTGTCGAAGAGGACGGGGAAGCTGGCGGCGTCGAGGAGGGCGACGACTCGGGGGTCGGGGGCGACGAAGGGGCCGGGAGGCATGTTTACCCGGAACACCGTTGACCGGTGCTGCCGGATCCGGGACTTGAAGAACTCGTCGCGGCCCTCGAAGTAGAAGTAGTTGAGACGGTCGCGGAGCGGACCGATCAAGGGAAGCCCGTAGTCGCCGGGGATTTTCCGTAACGGGAGATTGGAAGAGGAGGAGGAGGAGGAGGGGGAGGGGGGTGTTGCTGTAACGGGTTTTTCCGATACGGAAGCGGCGATGCGGGTGGGGATGGGGCGGCGGGGGGTGATACGAGGGTGGGAGGGGCGAGGGATGGTGGGAGAAGAGAAGGCAAGGGAAGCAGAGGCCATTTCTTCTTTTCTTTAGATCAAAAGGAGTATTATTATCGTTATGGGAGGAGGAGGAGGAGGAGGGGAGGAGCGGACTCGGTCGGGCCCCGTAGTGGTGGTGGTCACTGCGGTGGACTGGGAGGTGGTGGCTAATTATTTAAAGAGCGGCAAAGATGGTGGGGCCGACCGCCCAAAGCCGTGTAGCGACCAAGGTCGTAAAAGGGAACGTGCCTTTGATCGGCTCACCCTTTAGAATTTAGATCCGCTGCAAGGGCGAAAAATAAATAAATAAATAAATAGATAGTAAAAGAAAATTCGTACATGGGAACAGCTCTAAATGCCGTGCGCGCTCCATGCATCAGCACGAATTGTAACGCAGCTCGTGCAGCGCTCGTCTTCTGGCGCGAATTCTGAAGCATTACGTGCAGCACTATGATAGACGCATCACTCTAAGATTCGTGTAGGAGGCATGCATCCTGGACCAGCACGAATTTTTGAAGCCCTTGCGTGTAGCGCTACATGTGGCTAGAGTTTTTTTTTTTTTGGTGGCGGAGAGGACAGAGACGGTCGGTGCGAGCACGGAACACGGAGGCTTGCGAGTAAGCGCCGACACGTCCCTCTTGGAAACGGCGTCGGCATGTGGGAATCGTGGCCGGAAGCCGGTGTTTGGAACAGACTGGACCTTGGACCGGATTGTGGGGACGCGAACGGATGGGCCGAAGGGCTCGAAGCTCTCGTTTGAGAAACGTAAAGGATTTGCCGTGGGTTTGAGTGGCGTGGGCGGATGGTGAGCTCAGAACTCCGATTTGGAGAAGTAGGTGGACGGAGCGCAGAGGCCTTTACGTTGGGAAGTTCTACGTCAAACCCATGGCTAAGTCGTGGAAAACGCTGATGAGATGGGATGGGGGATAAAAAGCAGCGCGTGAGAGGGCGATTCCAACCGCTGGTAGCATTTCAGCGCAAGGCGAATGAGGTGTGCGCTCATTAAGCATTAAGAGTGCTACTCTTTTATTGCGCTGGTGGAAGTGGTTGAGAAAAGTGAACCGATGGAAAATGCGATGTGCGCGTGGACAGGTGTCTTGCAGTGCTTGACTTGCATATATAAAAAAAAAAAATGCCGAGGGCAAGAAAGACATTTGATACAATCACTCAATCTCAAATGGAGAAACCGTAGGTATATATATTAGCTTGCAAATCAAATCTGATATATAATTGCTAAGATTAAACGAAGGGAGGGAGAAAAAGAATACAGAAAATAAAGGGGGATAGAGACACAATGAATAGGAAAGTGAAGATAGGAGAAATGAAGGATGCAATACTCATGAATGAAATGAATGGATGAGTCGTTACCTCAAATGCGCAAAGAAGAAATTGTGGAGCCAAAGTCTAGCAAAACAACAACCAACTCGGGCAGTTGGATGGGTTCACTTTTAAAAGTGAAGTTGGTTGAAATTTTAAAAAAAAAATAATAATCAAACTTATAACTGGTTTCAAAAATCTAACATTAATCATACATGATAGTTTGCATCCAATTTGATGGTTCACAACATGTTGAACTATTGCAAATATGCTCATTAGTGGTTATAATAACATGAAAATTGATTCTTATAATTTGTAGTTGAATTAGAGCCGAACTATAAAAACTCAATTAAATAGTATTCAAGGAACATACGTTCAATATGGTTTGGTGCGAAATAGGACTATTATATGAAATCATTGATGTGTGGGGAAAATTACTAGGTATCAATCTAAGAGTTCAAAACTATTTTCATGAAAACTATTTTCATGCTTATCAAATGCAACTTTCAATTCATTTAGAATGAGTCAAATTAAGCTCAACCAAGAAGGCATTAGTTGGCATTAATTCATAACAATCTCCTAATTGCATAATACTAGATGTTAACAAATAAAATCTCTTATGTTGATATAAGAGACCTAGATCCAATAATATTTTTATTTTGATTTCTAGTTAGATTTTCAATGTCGCTCAAAAAAATCACACAGATATGTGTGCATGTATATAAATAACTTTTAATTAAATATACTGAGTTTTCATTTTGTTTGCCTGAAAATACTTTTATAAAGCAATCGAAAGGCTTTTAAGAGTGCCTTGGTTATTAATAATAACCTTGTATTTTTCTTTTATGTTTGAAGATTATTGATCTCGCAAGTCTTTTTTTTATGGGGCTAATTTCAATTTTCATGAAGATCTAATGGATGATCTTGATTCTTACAACTTGCTTATTGAGATCTTTAGGATGATCGTAATTAATGATCTTAATTTTATCGATGCCGTAAACCTACTACTTAAAAATTAGCTAATAAATGAGGTGTGACAACTCATTTGTCCTTCAATTGTGAGCATCACTGCCTTCTTTAATAAGATATATATAATATGGTTATTATTTAAATCCACTACAAGTTTAGCATTCTTATTTAATTTGGCCATATGCATTGTCACATGCTCTCCCACAAGTTTTACCCTCATTTTTTCAATGTGATTTATTTATGTTAGCCCGAGATTCCACGATTCTTTAGACTTGTAGAAGCCAATGCCTCCATATTGGATTCTATGATTATCCAAATAGATCTTCTTGAGGTCGGCAGTTGTGTTAGAAATTATAATCTAATCACATTTATTTCAGTTTTAGAATACTAAAGTTTTGTCAAAGAATAACAGGTGCATGGCAATGCCAGAAACTATTCACCAACATCTATCACACAAATCAAAATAGCAAGTTGCTGATGACCCGGAAACAATTCAAAATGCAACATATTAAACCTGTACCACCTCCAAATAGAACCTACTGGACAATTAGAAACAAATTCTAGAATTACTTTGACTTAGATCCAACCTAAATTAACTTCACTTTTAGGTAACGCTTGGCTCATGGTAATGCAATATTATAAAAATTTTTTACTCTTAGTAATTTTGCACTTAGCAATCAAATTTGAATAAAAGTTTACCATGCTTCATTCGTAATAACAAAATACAGTAATCGATTTATCATATTTTTAAATTTAATTATAAATCTTTTTTATTTTTTAAATGGTTCTCTCTTCTTTTTACTAGAATATAAAATATTTTGATATTTTATAAATTAATTTTAAAATTATTATATATTTAAATATCATAAATATTTAGTATATATTATATATAATATAATATATATTATAATATTATTAAATATCTCATTATAAAATAGACATTAATATAATATAAATATTTAATAATGTATTATATAATAATTTAATATGCAAAAAGGTTAAAAATATTAATAATTTAAATAATAATATTTACATATTATTATATAAAATACAATAGTGTTTAAAATATTAAATATTATATTAACAGCAAATTTAATATTAATACAAAATATTATATGATATATTTAATATTAAATATGAATGTGATATTAAATATAATATTATTTAATATAAATTAAATATATAATCAGATTAAGTATTATTAAATATTTATATAAATATCAAGGAAGTAATTTAAAATTATCAGACTTTAATAATTTTAAATATTCATATTTCAAATGAAAATCAGATTACTTTTAGATTATTGAAAATTTAATATTATTATTAAAATTATTATGCCTAATTGCATGAAAATGCCATGAAAAATTGGCACGAACCAAACAGACTCTGAAGGTCTGTGGTTTCAAATCCAACATATTCTGCACACAGGTCATGCGTGCGGTGCGGTTTTTCCACGCACGGGTCTTACAGCCCTTCCGGTCCAAGTTCAGACACCCATGGCTTGGATTCGTGTGCACATGAGCACAATCTATTAACAACCATCATAGATTGTTGAACCTGCTCTAATAGTTTAAGCTTTTAGATTCTAATGATTAATTGACGCCATATTAATATCTCTTTCCATGATAACTTCGGCTCTTAGGATCAGGTGATTAGTTAAAACAAAATCATATACCGATTCAATCTCAATCAATGCTCATTTTTTGAAATTAGAACTAAAATGATCAATATTGGAACCAATCTAACCCAACCTGATCAAGATCAGGTTGGCCAAGATTCATTCTCGATTTATCCAAAAATTTCAAAAAATTAAATAAACTATTATTTTTATTCAAAATATACTAAAAACTAGTAAATAAAACGGATTTCATGCCCGTCAAATTGACCACAAATTTATTCTTCTATATACCAAAACATTAAAAGAGAACCTACATCAAT
Source organism: Metroxylon sagu (assembly GCA_017589505.3). Lineage (NCBI taxonomy): Eukaryota > Viridiplantae > Streptophyta > Magnoliopsida > Arecales > Arecaceae > Metroxylon > Metroxylon sagu. The sequence goes on along the minus strand of JACVBY030000474.1, from coordinate 472,192 downwards.
TTTTTTTTTTTTTTTTTAACTTATTTTGAGTGAAGTCCTGGATGGTTAAAATTTATGGACTCTAAGCTACTAATTAAGTTAGGGATGCAATTACAACCAATGAAAATACCGTGGAAGAGATTATAATTGCTAAGGTGGGGGACTTGCTGAAGGTAATATATAAAATGTCATGTATATATACACACACTGCACACACTTAGGTTGATCATTCATTCAAATTAGATTAGCTTTGAACTAGATTATGGAGCTTGTATATCGGTGATTATATATATTTTTTGATTTCTTGATGCACGAGTTAAAAGTCTCCAAATAAATATAAGACTTTTATCATTCAAATTTAGATTTAATTAAATTTAAGTGAAGATTCTTTTAATAAAAGCTAGTAATGATGATCATGACAGCCAATAACATTAGAAGAAGATGAATAAGGAGAGAAGATGATTAGAAAATATAGCCATGGATGCAATTTTCACTGGTCCCAGCAGATTTGTGCTGGCTTAGATATCTTAAAGTTCATATTTTAGCTTGACTTTAATCCAAGCTTATATAGCGGGACTACAGTCTAACAACGGTGCCAGGAAACAGAGCAGATGGTTTCAGATATCTATCGACAAATGCGCACGGGCGCTAAACTTGATGGACCTGCCGACGCCAGAAAATCGTTCACTTGGTCAAATACGAGGGCGGATCCTCTCATGGACAAGCTTGACCCCTTTTTGCTCGTGTTTCCAGTGGATGGAAGCATAGCTCAGACCACACGCCTGTATGCCTGACCACGGATCAGCCAGTGTAGATGCCATGATTCAAGGCTGGTGAACTGACCGTGTTTAGGCTATAAGAGGGCTGCAGATACTTTCAGCTTAAAAGCTTGAGGCAACGAGAACCAAGTTAAAGGGACCAAATGCGGTAGAGAGACTTTGCAGAACCTAAAGAACTCTTAACCAATGCAGAATATTTTTTTTGTACAAATCTCTCACCAATAATCCCTACAAGAACATACCCCATTCTTGAAGTGGTGGAACCGCTTGTTGTCCCTGACAATGATCTCCCTCTCCACAATCTCGGACATGATCTTGATGGCATTGTGGCAGTCACCACATATCCGGAGGTTCTTCATGATCCTGAGGGTGGTCCCTGGCGGCGTGCTTATAAGCCCGTAAGCGACGGCCAGCCTCTCGCTGTGATACATCAGCGCCTGCTCCTTCGCCTCCTCATCGATGTCATGCAACACATACCTTGTGTCCGGCACATAGCCTGCTGCCCTCATCTCGTTATGCAGCTTCCTCACCTTCTCATACGCTTCGCTCCTTTTCGGATCACCCTTGTCAGCTCCTCTCTGCATCCGCATAGCTTTCAGACTGGAAGGAGCCTTTGGAGAACCTCGGTGTTCGCGTTCGAGCATTTTGTTGAACAGTTGGTGAGCTTCTTTGGTGCTGCCCAGCTTACAATACACAGAGGCCAAATTGTTAAGGATGGGTGCACCCTGTATGGATGGGGACCTCATTATAAGCTGGTGAGCTCTCCTTACTAAAGCCAACGAGCGGGACTCGATACAAGCTTGGAGTAAAAGAACAAGGTTCGCAGGTTGTGCTGAAGCTCCCCGTGTGGCCATTTGTTCTATGACTTGAAAGGCTGCTTCCACTTTACCTTCCTTGCATAAAGTTTCTAGATCGTAATTTAGACTGTCTATGCCTTGTGACTGGGATGCGATCTGTGAGGAATATTTACAAACAATGCTAGGATTGAAGTTGGCTGCTCGGAGTTTGGGCGCATTTAGAGTTAGAGGTGCCATCTTCTCCTTACGGGCGAAGCAATTTGGATAAAATCCTGCCTTCCTTGAGAGATAGGAGCGACGGGATGGGTGTGCTTCTGAGCTGCCCATTTTGGCCTGGGAAAGAAAGTTTAGTAGTGTAGCTGTGGCAGCACTCGAGATCATTGTCTCAGAGAGAGAGAGAGAGAGAGAGAGAGAGAGAAATTGTTTGGACTCCACCAGATAAGAAGTTCCACATCCAGGCCTTCGACGCCAGGGATGAACTAAATGGGAAGTTACCAAAATAGCCTTGACCTTTTGAGGATGTCCGCAACACAGAATCTTTATCCATGAAATTCGCAAACCACCAAAAAAGAGAGAGAGAGAGAGAGGGAAAATTTGACTGTGAATCTCACGGATTACATGTATTGCTTGATTCTATCGTTAAAAAAAATGTCATAATTTAGAGTTTGACTTTTTAATAAAAATAAGAAAAATATTTCGAAGATTTGAATTTGGAAATATTGGGTTGATAATAGCGTTCGACTTCTGTCATATTTCTGCATCCCTGTCCTCCTCATCCATTTTTAGCTCCGTTCAAAACCAACCAAAGATCTCACTGAATATTTTTTTATCTAAAAAAAAATAGAGATAAAATGTTTAATTATCTAAACACAGCCTATTCATTACATACAATACTTAAACTTAAATGAGCAGTTACATGATTTAATCAAGAAATAGCGAACAAACAACTTGTTATATATACAGCTTCCCTCACAGTACTCCCACTAAATTGGTGCTTTCCTTGCAAAGCCCCAGTAAACACCAATCCTCTAGATGCCCAAAGGCACTCATTGTTTTGGGTATCTGGAGTTCTAGCTGGCACATTTGAAGGATGATAGAAATGTCTGGAGGCCCAAAAAACCAACTTCAAAGCTAGCTTACAACCAGAGCTTGCCACAAAATTCAAAAGAGCATACATGGAATAAGGATGCCTGGTATAACAACAAAACATGATCTGAACAATCTGTATGGCCCAAAAATCAATCGTGTCCATAGACAGAAGTGTCTGTACAACCTCATGCTTCTAAGTGAAGAATCAACAATGAGTGCACTCTCAGAAGAAATGACTTCCCTGCAAAAAAACTTCATGACCTTTCCTCAAGAAGGTCTAATTCAGAGATTAATCTGTAATCAAGAGAAAGTTGGAAAACTTCAGAGAATGCTTGAATCAAGGATTCATGAGTGACATCCATTAAAGTTGCATCTTCAGTTGTCCCCAACAGCTTCTTTATACTACCGACTTCACGGTCCCGTATGCCACAGGGAACAATGTGCTGAAAGGGAGTTAAATCTGTTGTAACATTCAATGCCAACCCATGATAAGTTACCCACCTAGAAACTCGAATTCCAATTGCAGCAACCTTGTGATTTCCTAGAGAATTCCAAAGAGCAGAACAAGTAAGATAAACCTAGGAAACTGTTAGCAGCAAGTCATGGGATCACTACATTCTACCTGGCATTATATCGGCAGTTGGTCTAGAGGGGGAAAGGTCTAGGATAGCAAATAAAAAGTCCAGGATAGCAAATATTATGGTGAATTGGTGATGCATGCTTCTTTTTTTTTTCTGATGCAGTATGCTACAAAAATATATCGCTCTCATAAATTTCCCTCTCTCTCCCTCTCCCACTCTCTCATCAGTTAACATGAGTGTGTACTTATCCAAACAGCTCTACATATCTTATGGATGGCATGCATGCAAAGATTAGCAAGTTTAAGTGCATATTGATGTCGTAAGGAAGAAGATACTCAACGTAAGAAAGCAGGGACATACCAACCCAAACTCCAGGGAAACCCTCAAGCCTTGATGCCTTGATAGAGAAAGTAGATAAAAGGACCCGGATTATCACTTCTTCAAGTGACCTAAGGTACCAATGCAGATCCATTTTGTGATGCCGCAAATTGAGAATAGGGTACATAACAAGCTAAAAGGAAAGACAGCAGACAAACTGTAAGAAGGCAACTCCAATAATACAATGAGAAAATAATACTGGGCAGTCATGATATGATTCCAAAATCATTTCTAATTAACTTCAAGATATTTTGTGTTGTGCATATATACATATATTTGTGGCAATCTATGTCCACTTTGCCATGATAACTGCAAACAAGATGGTTTCCAACTTTTCTCTTGCAGGAAGGCAAATAATGTTAAACCCAAATAGGTAGAAACACTAAAGGAATTTAAAGGAGAACCTGTTAGATAAGTAACTTTTCAAATATTTTCTATTTCTTTCAGAAAGGTACACAAACTACTTTTTTACTATGCAGTGATTCGAGAAGAAAAACAATATCAAAAAGATGGAAATGATGAATTCAGAAAAAAAATCACTTATTGGATTCCTCTTTTAATGGCATAGAAATATGATCCAGAGGCTTTTTATTTTCTCACTCCCCAAACGGAAAGCTTATTCTACTAAAACGCTTCAAGAAGCATATAAAATAGGTGATCTGAAGTACAAGTCCAACGTTGAAATGGCTAATATTTGAGAACTCTCACTTATATACAGTTTAAAGCTTGAAGCAAAGAATGCAAACTAACAGTCATGAACCCAAATGGCTGAACATTACAGACAAACAAAAAAAGTTCAAATAAAGAACATGCATTGAGCACTGAAACATTTCTGCACAAACAGTTATTTTATAGACTGCAGAAATGAAATTCACAAGAAATTATAATGAGCATATTAAAATAGAAGAAATACCTGTCCAGGCCCATGATAGGTGACTTCTCCACCTCGTTCAGTCCGGTAAATATCATAGGGAGAATTTTGTACATCAAAATTCAGGTATTCCTCCAAACTGCCAGTACCCAACGTATAAACAGGAGGATGTTGAAGAACAATCAATATGTCAGAGTGATCTTCATCTCTTTCTATCAAAGTATGCCTCCTTCTTACCAATGATTTTTGCCAAGACCAGGCCTCCGTATAAGGAACATGTTGCTTGTGGAGATCCAAGAATTCACACCTATTTGATATGGCAGAAATTACTGACATTCCATTAGGCAATAGAATAGGTGAGTAGCATATCGTTAAAGTAGACATTCATCCTGATTCTAAAAAGGGATCAAGAGAATTTTGCAGGTGCTAAAAAATATAGGATCAATTGATGAGGAACTTGCGATGTAAAAAAGAATCAGAATTTAGGAACTACATTATTCAACAAGTTGGACATAAAAAAGTATAGATGCTCCAAAAGATCGTTTCATTCAGAAACTCCCACAACAACCAGCATATGCAAGCCATATCAATGATGTGGAGCTCAAGCCAGTTTCAGGATATGCTCAGAAGACTTCTAGGATAAAGACCACCAAACCACCAAACTTCTATGGGAGAAAATTGATTGCTTGTAGAAAGCCTGTTTGCAATTGGTATATCACAATCAAATAGGGGAATGCTTTACATCCTTCACTGCTGCCTCACACCTAGGGGTGGGCATGGGCCGGGCGGCCTGTGGTCCGGGCCGGGTTGGTCTAGGTCTGGGCCTAGGACATTCCCGTGAGGTTGGGCTTGGGCTGCCTTTTATACCCTCAGCCTGGCCCATACCCACCCCTACTCACACCTAGCATAACTTTCTCCTCTAATGCATCAATGATGGAGAAGAAGCCCATATGGTAAGTGATTCCACAACAGCTTTCATGAAAATAATCAAACTCAAGGTGGCACTCAAAGCCGCTCTATTCCATTCAGTTGCAAATTAACAGAAAAATCACGAGTAATACTTGACTTATAAACCTGCCAAATTTTAATTTCCAACTACCCAGCAATCTCAAAAGTGAGTCTGTCCTGTCAATTGTCCTCCACTATTGGGATTGAGAGCACTCTTTGAGCAATTTCAAGGGGAAAAGAAGCTTCCACTAATGACATGTTCCATCCTTGACTTGGAATAAGTAAAGATTGAATCTTGAAACCCTCTATCAAAATAATAATAATGACATGCTTGTAGAACAAAGGCATCCCATCCCACCAAGGGCCTCTCAAGGTGTCTATAGCAGGATCATCTCCAGCCACTCACTTCAACTATCCTTGTAGCATTTTACCTCCCATCTAATGTTACCTAGATTCTTTATTTTTTTAAGCCGTGTGGAAGTATCAACATTTTTGGATATTTGGACATAGCATGACATCTTTAGCTAGGCACTCCATTTTGAGGTATTCTATTGGCATCCACAAAAAGTGTTTGACGCTTGCACCTTTTTTTTTTTTTTTTTGCAGGGGACTTTGAGTTTTAAGTGTTGGATACTTTAAGCAAAATGTCCTTGTATTTTTAATATGCTTAAAAGAAACATTATTGATATATAAATATAAATAAGTCACCGTTAATTATCAATTTAAGATCCACTACTCAACTTTAACTAAACCTAATGAATGAATTAAACAATTTGCAAACTTATGGATACTTCATTGACTTCATTTATTAACATCTAGATTTCTAAGTTTCCCTTGTATAAGCATCAAAACACCTCATCACATATGTATATAACATATATATGGTGCCTTTGTGCTTAAGTTTTTCAAGGCTGTCATGTCCAAGACTTTAGGACACTTAAGATACATGGCACTCAAGCCAAATGTCTAGGTAACAATGGCTCCTATGCAATCAGCATGTCATGCCCAAGAGCTACATCTAGGTGGGTTATAAGTGCTCTAATCCCAGCTAAACCGGTATTTTATAATAAACTAGGACCACAGAGTATCCCTTTATAATAAAATCCTTCCAACCCATGCCCATATCCTGGGTATGCCTGGGCCTCCTGCCTTCTTTGCTTGAGGCTGCCTTCTTTGCTTGAGCATACAATATTCCAAGAGAATAAATGAAACCCTCTTCTAAGCATAACGCCTCGAATGGAACTTCTTGATAGCTTGTCCACCCATTCATATGTACCAATACAGGACAATGAGCACAAGAATGTGCATAGAAATCAGCACAGATCGAATAAGCTTGAGATGCCAGCCATGCTCAAGGAGTCCTACTTCTATCTAATCAAACTCGATGTCAACTAGTTAAGAAGAAATTGAAATCTATGCCAATGAAGGTCTGTCATTAGTAGTAGCATCTTGAATAGCCAAAATAGTTGAGAAAATAAGTCTCATGTCAACACTCAAAGGGCGGTGAGAACATCACTGCCGGCTTGGAACAATAATATCTTGGGCCAATGCAGAAAATGAGATATATCTTGGGCCAATAATATTATTTGAAATACTCTGGACAGGCAAAAATGCTCCTTGCTCTTAAGAGAGTAGATAATGCAACACTTTCCTCAATTGATTTGCTAACAATATGGCCACTATTTTTTAAACTATATCACATAAACTATTTGGCCTTTAATGGCTCCTCTTCTTCAGCTTTAGTGTTTTAGGGATAAGCAACACAAACATAGACCTCCAAGCATTCAGCGTATGAGTTTGCTTAAAGAAATATCGAATAGCCTCTATGATATTCCCCAGGACAATGGACCAATAGGCATGAAAGTGACTCAGGAAAACCATGAAGGTTTGGTGCCTTCCACCATGCCAAAGACTTGATTGTTGCCTCAACTTCTACCCCAGAAATGTCAGCCTCTAACAAAACTTTATCCTCTTCGAGAACCAACATAAGCACTGTAGGATGTGAAATGGGGCCATAATCTTCTACAGGAGCCCACCTAACTTTAAAGACATCCCATATGACCTATCTAAATTGGCTCTCATTTGCCCAGTAGCATACTTAATTTGGTCAATTTGATTCTTCTAACATATAATAATTGCAACATGATGAAAGAAAGCTGTATTCCAGTCACTTGCCAAACCAATGAATATGGCTTCTCTATCACCAATAATGCCTCTAATTGGGAAAAAATCCTTGCTGAATCCAACTAATATCCATCAAAGCAACTAAAGTCAACTTGGAGCTAGTTCCCCAAAGTCTGCCTCTTCCTATTGCATTTAATAGTACCATCTAAATCCTCCACCCATCGATTGAGATCTCCCATGACCTTCCTATCCCATCATCAAAGAACCAATCTAGTGTGCTTTTCTTTAAGTTGGTAAGTTGGAGTGCCCCTCTTGTGCAGCTGCCATGCATAATGCACCATCTACCATGGTTAAGTAGCATAACCAACAGATTTCAAATCTAGGAGGTTGGGGGAGGAGATAATCTCAGTATGCAATAAAGAAGGATAGTGATCTGAGGAAACTCATGGGAGGTCATGAAGTTAATAATTGGGGAAAATATCACTCCACCTTCCATCCACCACTGTTCAATCTATACAGTTTCAAATATGAGTTCTTCCAATCTTGTCATTGCACCAGATAAACATGCGATCTATCTATCCTAAATCTGCAAGTCTATTTTCACACAAAAAGGAGCCATCTATAGGATGACAGAAATGTTTAGTTGTCAACACCTCAATAGTTCCACAGTAATACATTAATGGGGAAGAAGGTGGAGATTGTGAGATGTCAATGAGTGCTTCATTGTCACCAATCTGTTCTCATCATAGATCGCTAAACTGTCCCGAACCAATTGATTTAAAGCCAACTGAATTATATCGGTCAGAAACTGGATTGGTTCAACTATTAAAGTCAGTTCACACTATTGGATAGGATAGACACGTTCGAGTTTGACTCGTTTAATCACAATAAAAGGTATCATTTCGTATTTGCCCTTTCGAGTTTTGCTCCATGCCTCTCTTTCAAAACCCTAGCTCCTTCCCCTCTCGCCCATCGCCTGTTGTCCATCATAGGTCGTTGGATGTCTGTTGCTCATCATCGGTCGCCGTTGCTCACCGTCCCTCACCCATCCATCACCCAGATGGTTGTCCCAAGGAGGAAAAGGGGATTGTTGATTGCTCATTGTGCCCGATTGCTGGTCTGGTAATTTTTTTCATCCTTCTCCCTTTTTTTTGTTCTCTCTCTTTTCACCCTTCCTCTTCTCTCTCTCTCTCTCTCTCTCTCTCTCTTCCTTTTCTCTTCTCCTCTCTTTGTTCTGCTGCATCAGTTCACCGCAGTTCAGTATGGTACGTACTAGTACTGTACCGAACTAATTATCGACCGACATGAGCTACCGATATAGTTTAGCGGACCTTAGTCCTTGACAAAATTTTGGATAATTGGGTAGTTTGAACATTCTGAGCAAATGCACTTGTAGAGTCCACAAAAACTCTCAAGCGATTATAATTGCTACTTATACCACTATGTCAATAGATTGAAGTAGGATGGGGCAACTATTTGGGCAAAAGCTGCCATCAGAACCAACTCCAACCACTGGAGGCTTTTTCTTAACTTTTGATTTGCCATTCATGCATGATTGAGGAACCGATACCTCTCTTAAGTTAACCTTCTTGCCCTTGAAGATTTTCTTTTTTTAATTAGGGGTACTCTAATTGGTAAGCATCTAAATCAAAAAGGCTTTCCTAGTTTGTTTATGATAAGTCTCCCTATTTTGCAATATTCCAATGACAAAGGAAGTAGGCCCATATTATTTGGTTGTTGAGTTTCTAGTTTGGCCATATGCTCCAACTTAGAGCCCAAGGCATTACCTTCTACTACTCTCAAGTTCAAGTCTCCCATGTCGGGCACCATGACCTCATCTAATGAGAGCTGTGAACCAAGGAGTAAGAGTCCTTCCCTTGGTGACCATGTCTCTTGACATGTGCCAATTCATCCAATAAGCTAGGTATATAAGGTCATTCTTGAATATTAATAATTTGAATCATCCAAGCCAAGGTTTTCAAGTATTGACCCTTACCTTCCAATATCAGGTGTACTATACCAGCCCAATAAGGTACCAATATGGTACAGAGGACTTGACATGATAATGTTCTCATAGATGATACCACTATTATCTCACATCCAATAGAGTACCGCATATTAGTATAAGGTTATATTTTATTAACCTAAACCTTACCCGCACCAGCATCAGTATTGAGATTGAAAACCTTGGTGCAAGCTAATATTTTATAATTAAGAAATACTTTATATTTGTGAATCTAAATTAGTCAAAGTAAATAATAGTGATATTTTGCATCCTATTGCCAAATCAATAAGCTTCTAGGAAGGCATCACCATATTGATGTCCTATATACAAGAGTCAGTAGAACATTGAGTTGCATTGGTGATTAGTAAAGGTGTTGTAACAATTTCATTATCTAGGTATCACAGATTAGGACTTCAATCTATTACATTATGATCTGTATATATTAGAGTTATAAATCACTAGCATGCTCCATAAAGAGTTGAAGATGAAGCTATGATGGTCCAATAATATCCCATGCAGTAACACAAATATTGCTGAAGCTAGTTATAATGTGCACACAAAGCCCTAACAATTCCATGCACATCATCTCCTTCTAGTTTTATTCAGCACAGGTGGCATCTTACAAGTGTCCAACTATCACAAAATGTCCGATAGTTCAACACTAGGATAAACCAACAATATAAATTGTAAAATATATCTAACTTTATTAACTAGTAGATGACGTTAATCAGTTGATTATGCATTTTTAAAAAATATATATTTCACATATATTACTTCTAAGGAGAAAGTAAGGTTTTGAATTAAAAAATTTTAGGTTAATATCTTTCAACACTAGAAATAGCCAATGGCTAGAGTGTCTTGTGAAAGAACTACATGCTGACACTTCTGTGAAAGGTCTCATGGTAAATAATGCTGTGGTGTGTCGATGTGCCCCAATATGCCAGCACTCTACAAATATTAAAACTAGTTGTCAAAATAATAATAGTTTGAAGGGAATTTTTCAATTCATAATTTGACAACTAGATAAGATGTTTTAATATAAATTTAGAGAATACCATAATTCAATAATGGGCCACTAATTTGGTTAATCTAAAGAGGGTAACAAAAATAGTTAAACAAACAAACAATAACAACAAAGTCTTAATCCCAAACTAGTTGGGATTGGCTACATGAATCCTTTTTTTTCATTCAGCTAACAAAAATAGTTTAAAAAAAAAAAAAAAAAAACCATCACCCACAACTTGACCAGCCACTTAACAATTTCATAAGCTTTGGATAGATTATTCATTTTGGACATGGTTGGATACCTTTTCAAATTTTCTAGATGATTTGGTTCTGAATACATTTTGTTGAACCCTTGCTCTAATCCTATTTTTGAAACCTTTTGGGAAAATGTAGTACAAAAATCTTAAATACATATATAAAAGTAAGAACAAAATTGCAAAATCAATCAAAATGGGATTGACAAAGAGGAAATAAATTCAAAGTCTTCTTTAATCACCATTGTCAGCAAAACTCAATAAATAGTATTTTAAGCCAACAAAAATACCAACATCAATGAACTTATGTTATTGTGCAGGGATGATCATGTGCTACAATTACTAAAAAAATGCCTGATAAAATGGGAAATAGGGGATGAATACGTGTGAAAAATATTAAACTAGATAATGGAGAAATCTAAGGAGAACATGATAATAAAGGATTTGATATATTGCTTGTACCAATATTTCAACCTTGATATGAACAAATAGCATCGAGGAATTCAAGAAGCCAACAGAAGTTGAACTATATTTTTTATCATAGCTATGACAAAGATGAAGAAAAAAATATCAAAAGGTCAGTTGAAACACACAGGAAACCAACATGTGAACAACCAATTACGCAGTATTTGGTCCTGGGACAAATCAAATGAAAGGCGAGTATGTATCAAGGAATTGAAAAGGTAAGAATAGCTTACCTCCTCCTTACATGATGACTTATTGTGGCAACTTCTTTGGCCTCGCTATGATAGGCTTGACCAACCTTTGAGAATCCCACAAAGTGATAAGGTTTATGTTGCACATTCTCTGAGCGAATATGAGGTGGAGATGGAAGCATAATCCCAGGATTTACCAAGCTCATCATGTTTCATCTACCTGTACCATGGCACACAAAGAATTCAAAATAAAGAACTAAGGAACTAATTAATTATTTTAAAGTGAAATGGTTGGTTACAGATTCAAAAGAACTTAAATTTAAGCTATTTAGCAGCAAGTGTAGAGAATCATTACATAGAATGAATCTAATAAAATTCAAGAGAAAAAGAGTTCAGCAGCTAGAATGTTTGTGCCCAACCGATCGATAAGAGTTAAAAGTTAGATTGTCGGAAATAGAGTCAAGTGTGATAATATGGAAAAATAAAACAAATCCATGCTGGAATCCATATAACAAAAAGAATCTATTAAAAGGCTGGAAGAAATTTTGTCTGATGTAAGCTTAAAAATAAATTCATGGATCGGCACGATAATGAAACAGAGAAATTTAACTAACGATTGGGGGAAAAACACCAGAATTTGGAAAAGATTCAACCGCTAACAGGTGCCACACCTGAAATCTCTGCTATTGAATCTCCGGCTCGAACTCGGTACTCCTAGCCGTGCGGTGGAAGAAGAAAAAAAGTGGGAAGAAAAGAAGAATCAGAGAGAGAGAGAGAGAGAGATTGGGATTCGTAAGAAAGGGGCGGGGAAGCCGAAAGGGAGTGAGCGCGCTTGGGGCTCCGCAAGAAGGGGCGGAGAAATCGAGAACGCGAGGGCTCGGAATTGGTTCGTCGGTTTTTATTAGAGATAGTAAACAAACACATAAATATATACATATAATTAAATAAAATATGATTAAAAATTATAATTAATTATAATTAAATTAAATTAAAATTACATTAGTATTTGATTATTCAAAAATATAATCTTGAAAGCTACATAAATAGGCTAGTAATAATTGAGAATATCTATACCCTAGAATATTTTGTAATATTTTAAAATTCATCTTTAAAATGCTGCTATTGGATTTCCTCGATAATATATTTATCCAAAATATTCTTACAATATAAAATATTTTTATTAATATTTTTAGGTACTTCGAGTTTCATAAATCTTCCTCGAAACATTATCTTCTCTATTTGTCTAGGAGAGCGGCAAAAGGTATTTAAACACCTAATTTTTTTAAACATTAGACTCTTAAATTTTTTAAAAGATAGAGAACTTTAAATATTTTGAGTCATTATATGAAATACGTGAAATAAAATTTCATGATGGGTTCTTCAATAATTTGATGATTATATTAGGATCCAAATTTCGTATTTTGATATATTAACCATAAAACTATTTTGTGGTTAGTATTTTGAGTCATAAAACATGAAATTTAATAATTCTTTTTATTGTTTATTAGTTATATTAGAATCCAAATTTTGTGTTCTTGATTTCATCACCATATAACTATTTTATGGTCACCTTTTCTCTAAAATGGTTGCATAAAAATCTAGAAATAAAGATATAATAATAAATCACTCCAATATTTATTATACAAAATAAATTTATAATTTTATATTCACATACAATGTTTATGAAGATATTTGGATGATGTAGCTTTAAAAATAAATCTAAATATCAACATGACAATGAAATAGAGAAATTTAAATACACGACTAAGGGAAAGCACTAAATTTGGAAAAGATTCAACTATAAATAGAGCCATAGTTGAATTGTTTGTTATTGGGTCTTTGATACGAACTCGATACTCTTAGGCCCTATTTAAATAGTTATTGAAAAACAGTTACTTTAAGTAGCTAATGGTAAACAGTTGTTGTTAGCTCTTTCCAACAACTATCTCAAATAGAGCCTTAGTCTTATGGTGGAAGAGGAGAGAAAAAAAAGGTGGGAAGAAAGGAGATTCTGAGAGAGATTTTGATGTTCCTTGAGAAAAAGGGTAGAGAAATCGAGAACAGAGGGTTAGGTTTTAGAATTGGTTTGCCTATTGAGATGTTCGAACTAAGACCAGCTTGCAAGTGCTTATATTTGGGACCAATCTAGCTTAGCATTTTACAACCTCGTAGTTATTTGAATCGAATTAGACAAGATCTGATAGAGGGATCGGATTAATAGTTCGATGATCTAATTAATAAATTAACAATCGAATTATATAAATAACTAAAATGTAATTAAAATTAATAAATATGATCCAAATTGATAAATAAAGATGATTTTTATGTAAATTTAATTAATTTGATAGCTTAAAAATATAAATCCTTAAAATTAAGTTATTTAAACTAAAATAGAATATAATCTCTACACTAATACTTGAAAATAATATTTTTTAAAATATTATTTTAATTCCTTTAAACCAGTTATAAAAATAGAGATGAAAGAGAACCATATTTGATAGAGGAGAGGAAAAAAATGAATTATGCTTAAAAAAGTAAAAAAGTTCCTATAAAGTAATAATGATATTTCATTAATAAAATTTATAACTTAAAAGATAGTCAACAATGATGTGAGAGTATCTATATCCTTCCACTACCTTTATATTGTTTTAAAATTTATTTTTGAAATATTACTTTTGAACTAACTCAATACCTCTATCCAAAATATCCTTTTGAAAATAAAAAAATGTTGCTAACTCACCTTGTCCAAGTTTGATTTGGATCTGAGTAGAGTCATGAGCTACACTTTTATACTTCTTCTAGTGCTAGACCAAATGACCAGTTCTCCTAAGTATTACAATTATAGTTCATTTTGCAAACTTGATAGATAGCGATCTTATTAATAATTTCTTGGATGTTAAAGTGCAGCCAGACTCTAGAGGTCCTGTGTCTAGCCCCGGACCTAATTGTTGATGTCACACCAATGGCACTAATGGTCTCAAGGACATTGGTTCCCGTTTGTAACTGGTATATGGTTGGTGCTGAGTTCGAAATTCTTTTGATCATGAGATGGACAAGAGCTATTAGCACTAAAGGATAGAGAGTACAGACTAGAGAGATTAGGACAACTAGCTAGAGACTAAAGAGAGAATAAGAGAGCTTATAAAAATTAGGAAAGTTCGTAGGAAGATGAGAAAGACTTATGAGAACTTAGTGAAGCTTTACATAAATTAGAAAAGCTTATAATTTGGTATAGGATGAGAAAGAAGGGTTCGAAGTTATTTATAAAGGTTGGAAGGCATACTAATGTGCAAAATAACTTTGAAAACTAGTTGTTTATAACTGTTGCAACAGTCAAATAAATCTTTTTAGGTAAATAAATCTTTTTATGCAAAAGATAAAAATATTTTTGAAAACTAACTATTTTTTGTTGTTAAAAAAAGGTGAAATGGCCTTTTTATTTGAGAAATAGACATATATATTTCCAAATTAACCATTTTATGGTTGTTAGGGGGGGATATAATGATCAAAGCTCAAATAGGTTTGGACGTGATAGGCATATGCCCAATGAGTTGTGCCTAGTGTGCTGCTGGGTGTCGTACTTGACGGGCTGCTTAGCCGTCGTGGCAGCTCAGCGACAGGCGCGGGTGTCCTCTCGGGTAGGCCCGTATAAGTACTGTACCTCGCAGGCCGGGCCGACCCGGATTATGGGCCATGTTGGGCGGCACGGGTTCTATACGTTGTGGGCTGAGCCAGGCCCGGGCTGGCCTGGCCGTTTGACACCCCTTAAGGTAATTTAAGAACCTGACGTGTTTGAATCGACGACCACAAGAGTAATCTATTTTGACCGTCGACAATTTGAAATGCTTCACTAATTTAAGACCAAACGTTCGAGTTGTTGTTGCAGTACAGCTCGGGCAATTCTCCACAAGGATCATACAGATACAGAGCAAAGGTTTGGAGTTACGTGATTCAAGGAGATCAGCTACTTTAGTCTTGTCCTTCGTCCCTCTTTCTTTAAATCAAGAGTAAAAAGATGTTAAATAATACTTGGGCGCCCCAGGTGTCCACAATTTTCCGACCATTCGTCTTCTCGACGTTCGTTTGATGAACGTTCTCAAGAAATAGCAGAGAAGGCACGTTAGTTTTTACCGAGAAACCAAAGCACATTTGCATTCCAAGAGGCCACGGAACGCGACCCGCTGCCCGTTCCTAGTAATTCCTTTCAAGAAAGCCTACCGAACGACATAACAAGCTGAATTGAAAGTTCCGTCCGTTTACCGCGCTATTTAGCTTGAATTCAGAATGCGCACTCCTCGAGTCTTTCTTATATTTCATCTCCTCCCAAGACCAAAACACACGTAAAGAAAATCATATATATATATATATATATAGTCCTGTTTACCTCTCTTCCTTCCTTCTACCAATCAAATCAGATCAATAGTTGCCACATCCTGGTTACAAAGTAGAAAGGAAGAAAAACCAGATTACCAACCGACGTCCATGGCTTCTATCAAGAGAAACCTTTTGGTCCTGATGACCATTCTCTCCTTCTTCTACCTCCTGTGTTCCCAGCCAGCCACAGCAGGAAGGCTTCTCAGGGTAGAGCAGCAGCCCACAAGAGTTGGTTTCACGTTCCGATCCCTGGCACGAGGCTCGGCACCACCTCCGTTTTCCGGTTGCACCAGTGGATCAGCCAAAAATGGCGGATACTGCCCGCCGCCTTGAAATCACGACGAACGTGACTGAATCAAATTAGAGTACTTAGTTGTGGCCTCGAGTTCATAAGATTCCCTGGCCTCGAACGACAGACTTGGATGTCATCGAAGTTCCTGCCTTTTTTTTCTCTCTCTTCTTTTTGTTTTTCTTCTTTGTTTCTAATCTTAAACTTTAACAAAATTCTTCAGGCATTTCGGTGCCCATTGTTGCCTCAAAGAAAAGAGTGAGACGAGAGAGAAAAAATAGAGTTTTAGCTCAACATATTGTATGCTTGAAACAAATCTATCATAATTAGCGAGGTCATACCAGTGCATTCCATCTTGTTTGTTTCTTCATGTTCTTATACGGGCTTGAGAAGGTCTGAGGGTAGGTGTTTATAGGCCTCTACATAGTGTGGCTTCTTGAACTAAAATTAAACTTTAGTGGACAAATCTCTGCAAAAAGATAGGATATTGTATCCTTGTTATACTATTCGGTCGTTCATGGGTGGTTGCTTTCTTTAATACGTGGTCTAATTATTGAATTATTCGTTTGAACTACCAATGACAATGAGACAAGTTATAAATGTCCAGGTCCTAAGAAGCACTTCAAGCTCCATAAATTTCGCACAAATATCTAATCTTGTGCCTAATCTAACGGCACATTGGGTAAAAATAGCCCCACTCATTTTCAAATTTGATAAAAAGCAATGTAAAGATTTTTAAGTGGCTCATATAAAAAGATATAAGAAAATTCTGTTTAATATATAAAATTAAATTTCTGTTTAAAATATAAAATCAAGAAGTTTGAACTGCTGCCATAATATAATGATTATTATAGAATTGTAAAGGACCCCTATGAAAGTTGGGGCAAGTGAACACCAAAATGATAACAACTGTTACAAAAATTTTTGTCTAAAGCTCTTCAGGGAAAGTTAGAGATGGATGCCCTTCTTTGGCGCCCATCTACTGTACGATCGTTTACTGCACAAATCTTAAAGCACAACACAATCAATGATCTACTGCATAGATCTAAAGATTTTTCAAAATAATAAAGGATTTTTTTAGATACATACATACATACATACATACATACATATATATATATATATATATATATATATGTATATGTATATGTATATTTCTTCATTCTTTAAGAGGGAGAATAGGGATTTGGAAGTTTAGTTGCACAATAGAAAGTTAAAACAACAGATATGAAAACTCAAGCCATATGGCAATGTTTCTATGAGTCAAACTAGGTTAAGTTGGAGTATGTGCATATGCACATCATTGTAAATCAGTTTATTATATACTTTACCTTTTGAATTAGGCTTCCATGTAGAGTGCATCTGGAATTAGATGCTAGCGCGTACAATGCATTCCGTCTCGAATCATTATAATTACCAAAAGATGTATATGCATCTAATAGATAAGTCATGAGTCCACACCTCCTCTATAAATAGGGGTTATTGGATCTACAATCAGATATGAAAAATTGATTAAAAATAATTCCAAAGTCTCTCCTCTCTTCCATAAAGTCTCTTCTTTCTTTTGCAAATCAGTCTTTTTTGCAAATAATTCTCTTACATACTTTGTTCAACTGCAAAAGATAGCGCATCTGATTTTCAACAATTCAGTTCTTTCTCAGAAGGGTATAGAACTCCTCTTCATTTATGCAACAGTAGAAGAGCATGCTTCTTGGTGTCTTGAAGGATATTCATTGTTACTTAATACACGCCCTTCATCGTAGGGGCAAATAAATGTTAAAAGGAAAGTGATCTGCTTACATGTAGAAGCCATCTCTCAAGTGAAGATTCTAGTTAGTACAGCTTTCTTCCACCAATTCTCACTAGCAATCTCAAAGTAAAATGGTGAATGACATGATAGTGTATGTGCACGAAGGGATGGGTATCCTTCTTTCTAATGCAGAGTATACATATTAGTCTCATTCTAATCACCATAACATAAGCATGCTTTTTTAATCATTGTGCTCACCTAAATTCATGATTGTCATTGAAGAATCACGTACGCCATTAATTTGAGATGCATGGACTACAGGTGACTGAAAAATAAAACGAAAAACCAATATTCCATGCAAACAATTTTCTAGAAAAGCTCCGCATATAATTTTTGCTATGATGTCAAGTGAAGATTACCAAGCTAGAGGCAATTCAAGAACTTGGCGGGTTTGAATCGGCGACCACAAAAGTAAGCTAGTTTGACCGTCAACAATTTGAAAAGCTTCACGAGTTTAAGATCAAACATTCGAGTTGTTGTTTCAGTACAGATTGGGCAATGCACCACGAGGATCAGACCGACGGATACAGAGCAAAGGTTTGAGTTACGTGTTTGAAGGAGATCAACTACGAAGTCTAGGTTGACTTGGATTATTTGAGTTGACTCGAGGAAAGTTGGCCAATTTTCGTACTTTAGTCTTGTCGTTTGTCCCTGCTTCTTTAAATGCAAAGTAAAAAGATGTTAAATAATACTTGGGCGCCTCAGGGATTCACAACTTTCCGACCTTTCGTCTTCGACGTTCGTTTGATGAACGGTCTAAAGAAATAGCAAAGAAGACGCATTAGTTTTTACCAAGAATCAAAGCACCCTAGCATTCCAAGGGGGTCATGGAACTCGACCTGCTGCCCGTTCCTAGTAATTCCTTTCAAGAAAGCCTGCCAAACGGCATAGCAAGCTGAATTCAAAGTTCCATCCGCTTACCGCGCCACTCGGAATGCGCGCCCCTCGAGAGCTTCTTCTATTTTCTCTCCTCCCAAAACCAAAACACACGTAAAGAAAATCATATATATAGTCCCGTTTGCCTCTCTTCCTTCCATCTACCAACCAAATCGGATCAGTAGTTGCCACAACTTAGTTACAAAGCAGAAAGGAAGAAAACCAGATTACCAACTGGCGTCCATGGCTTCCATCAAGAGAAACCTCTTGGTCCTGATGACCGTTCTCTCCATCTTCTACCTCCTGTGTTCCCAGCCGGCCACAGCAGGAAGGCTTCTCAGGGTGGAGCAGCAGCCCACAAGAGTTGGTTTCACATTCCAATCCCTGCCACGAGGCCCGACACCACCTCCGGCTTCCAGTTGCACCAGTGGCTCAGCCAATAATGGCGGACCCTGCCCACCGTCTTCAAGCACTTGACGAGAATTAGTTGTGGCCTCGAGTTCATAAGATTCCCAGGTCTCGAACGACAGACTTGGATGTCATAAAAAGTTCCTGCTTTTTTTTTTTTTTTGTTTCTCTTCTTTCGTTTTTCTTCTTGTTTACTTTAATAAAATTCTTCAAGCACTTCGGTGCCCACTGTTGGCTCAAACCAAAGAGCGAGACGAGAGAGAATAAATAGAGTTTTAGCTCTACATATTGTATGCTTGAAACAAATCTATTATAATTAGCGAGGCCTTACCATTGCACTCTATCTTGTGTTTCTCTTCGTGTTCTTATATGGGCTTGAGAAGGTTTGAGGGTAGGTATTTACAGGCCGCTATATGGTGTAGCTTCTTAAACTATAATTAAACTTTAATGGACAAATCTCTGCAAAAAGATAAGGACATTGCATCTGTCACACCTTAAAACTTAGAGTGAATCCAAATTATGACAATCCATTGCACATAGAGCATGCAAGACGTCAATTACAATAGAAACTAATCAATGGACTAAAGATTTTATTCCATAATCTTCCTATCAAACAAATGTTCATATAACTAAAAAAATAAATAAAACATCTAACATAATGGTTTTGTTCAAAAAGATAACTAAGAAGCTAACTAAGAAGAATGCCGGACAGGTTCTGCTTCTACCCAAAGTCTTCATTTAATTCTTTGAATCTAAAAAAAGTAATAAGATATTTTATGAGCTCATGCTCAGGAAATAGAATTAACTATAAAACAGTAAATCAATTAAATAATAAATATAATAAGAGTGTAAGATTGGTATTCTATCATGTACATTTTCACATGTTATATATATCTTAAATAAGTGAATAATTAGCCTTTTATGAATAGTCCATATCTTCATTATAAAATTTATCATGTCATTAATGCTAACAATAGTCATGTCATTAATGCTAACAGTAGTCATGTCATTATAACATAATTTCTATATCATCAATATTAACAGTGTTCATGTCATGTATAGTGTTTGTGCCATCATTTACTAGCAATTTTCATATTATCACTTAATTAATTCTTTACAGTCACGGGCCACGGTCACATATATTCTTATGGCAGAGTCATTACACCACATTTAAACCCTATGAATGGGGGTTGGATCTTCACAAATCTCCTCTATGAAAATGAGTCCAAATATCTGCCATCATGTTATCATATCATCATATCATCACATAGCCGACCGAGAATTCATATTTTACTTAAATCTTTGAGTAATAATTTATTTTTTATCAGTAACTGCTTATTCATGTAAGCATACAATTTTATTATTTCTTCTTTATTATAACATGGAATTAAGGTAAAAATATCATAAAGTTTCCCATGGTAATAACATAATAAGATAATTTACAGGATTCAGTGGTTGCATTATTTAATTCAAGCAAAAATCTTAACTATTTACATAGGAAATTAATCAGTATTATTCCTATTTTGCATATTACAACAATAATAGCAATAACTTTTAAATAATAAACATTAATTATTTATATATATAATAATAATTAATTATTTTATTTATGTAATTTATATAATAATATAAATCTAATTTATAATTAGTCTACTTATCTACTTTGCTAATTCCAAAAATGAGGGGTGCTGCTCATCTACATAACGAGTTTTGAATTAATTTTTATAACTATAATGGCTAATAATCTTCAATCCAGGCTTCGTTAATAAACAAATGGGGTTTCTCCTAACTTAGGGATCCTAACTTCAAACACTATGTTAACCCAAAATTAGAACCCAAACCTTATCTAAATAGGTTAACAACCAGAAGTTTAATTAGGTTATACCCAATAATCATGGCCCATTAATCCATATTCGTTTCACCAAATGAACCGGCCCATAAGAAGAACTAAGTTCTTCTTGTCTTCTTCTTCTTAGTCTACCCATATTCCGAATACCCAAGCCTTGAACCGGACCTTTGCTAGTCCTCCGGCCGGCCATGACGTCGCTGGACTTCGCCCCACCACCGGCCACAACCGGAGATTGACCTGAATAGGAGTCTAACTAGCTCCTTGCCGGGTTTGGCCATCAAACACAGCCGAACGTCAATACTTTGTTTCAGGTTCTAAAATAGAGTATTCTATCAAGTTTTAAGGCTTCTAAATCAGCATAAATCCCATCAAAACTTGGCATAATCCTAAGCTACCAGATAGTGGATTGAAAGAGAATCATACAAACTAAAATTTACAAATGCAAAGTATGGTCACCTCGGTTAACTTTCATATGCATTCCTTTTTTATATATATATGAAAAGGCATTCTTCAAATTATAACTCTAATAAGAATCAGAAATCCCTTTTTCCATCCAACCATGGTATAATACATGGGCAACGAAAACCACTTGCTTTCAGCACGCAAGCGACCTAATCGGACCGAAATACCGCCAAAATATTGTCCGTATAACCCGTGGATCTGCCATTATTTTCCTTTCCCAGTTTTCTTTGTTTGTTTAAAAAAAAAAAAAAAAAAAAAAGGAAAGAGACGCGGGAGTGTCGGAGACGTTATATATCCGACAAGACGACCAGTCCAAATCGAACGGTTAAATCCACGGTGACGCTTCCTCTAGCTTTGGAGGTTTCGAACCGGATACCAGGATTCCGATAAAGCGGCAAGTACCGGCGAGGACATGGTTGGATGGATCCAGCCAAGCAACGGGACCAATGAGTGTCACCCAGATGGCACGTGTCGTCGCTACGACGCCCGAAGGAGAACCGAGATCGGGATCTTAACAATAGTCTCCTGCCACGTTAGACAAAATGTCAGGGGGAAGATCATGGTGTAGCGATACTCCAACGAGGGTGCCGCCCGCGGTGAGTCTTTCGCTGAAATCCAGGCACACACCCTCGGCGACGAAGAATCCGGAGAAGAGGACGCTATACCTACTCTCCCTTCTCTCTTGGACTCCAGTTCTATCTGTGAAATTTGGAGAGAACAAAGGGAGCAAAAAAAAAAAAAAAAAAAAAAAAAGCTTGGGAAACATGTGGAAGACGGACCGGCTGGCCGAAGATCTGATCGAGTCGGACTTCAAGGAGCTCTGGATGGCCGCGAAGAAGCTCGCCAACCATGCCGTCGAGCTTGGCAGCGGCCTGGGCTTCGGCACCACCATCCTCAAATTCCTCGCTTCCGTGGCAGCAATGTGAGCTCGCCTTTCCCTGATTTCTGTGACCACTTTCCCTTGTACGGATACTTTGAATGGGAACCAAGTTGATTTTGGACACCAATTGCTCTCTGGCTCATGTTGCCACTTGCTAGTGCGATGAGCCCATAGCAAGAGCATGATGATGAGAGCTTTGAAGACATGAAGGTCTTACCAAACACAATCAACCAACGTAAGACTTGCCGCGTTCAAATCCTAGACGTCCATTAGTGATTCAGTAGGATGGATTGATGATGCTATGAGCAGGAAGGGGATAATTTGAATTGTAATTCCAAAAGTGGGTATGAGCTGTGGATGCTTCGATTTTTTGGCAAATTTTCTTTGTTGATTTCATAAAAGGGCCCAAATGGCCTTTTAGGGCATGTTATTTAGATCAGGAGAGGAGAGCATGGGTCAAATTGAGTCAGTTCTAAATTGAATTCTAGAATCAACTTAATTTTAGTTTTTGGATATTAGATCTAGAGCTGATCCAACCATACCTTGAAATTAACCCAGAACCGAGCCAACTAAATTTGTTTGATTCTAGGTAGAAACATTTTTTTTTTAATCTCTGATATTTAATAGTTAGAATTTTTTTTTAGTTATATTTAATAAAAAAATATATACATTATTTGTTGGCTAATTTAATACTTAGCCATCAGATTGGATTGGTATTGGTTCTTAGGTCATCCTAATCCGTTGCTTGCCCCTAATTTAGAGAATAAAGGCTTAAAAGAAATGCAAAGCCCATCAAATCGCTACTGAAGGCAATAAATTTATATAAATACAAAGTGCTAGATGGCATGGCTATTGCTATAATCAGTATAGCAGGACACATGTTAATAGATAAATGACAGAAAAGAAAAAGAAACACAAATAGGCAAGCTGCATGGAATGAACTTTAACATACTTGAAACGTACACATGCACGTTTACACCCTTCAAGTCATGGATGTCATAAAGTATTCATCAGATCTCATCAATTGGTGAAGTTTGATGCTCCGAATTTATGATTGTGAGACTTTCCACTAATATATCTCATGGGATCATTCTTATGAACACCATACCTTTGTATTACTATCTACTTTTCAATTGTTTGCTTTGATACTTAGTAGATGCGACTTAAGTTCGGACTCTTACGAAAGTTTGGTGATGGATTTGCATAATGAGAAGAAAAAGAAGGGATAATGAGGAAAAAAAGGACCTTGTGGAGAACTCCATCTTAAGATGGAGTCTCTAAGAAAATCTGAATTTATGAGATCATTTTTTCTTCCTCTCTTACAGACTTTCCTTTAAAGATGCATGTATGATTCCATGACCTAGTTAGGAACAGCAGGGCTTTTATCCATCACAAATATATTGCTAATTATCTCTGTAAATGATTGCTGTTTATACTATTACATGTCTCTTTCTCAGCTTAATCCTAGGAATTGCAACTTTCTACTTACATATTGAGAGTATTTATATATTATAATTAAATAAAACTTCTAAAGCATTATTATTTGTTCTTTCACAGGGGAACTGGGGCTAGGTTAATTAGTTATGACTTGCTTATGGACTGTTCTGCATCTGCTGGATCTAAATGTTCTGACATCTGATGGTGATGCTAAGTTGTACTGAGATTAAAACCACAGTATATGTACCACAAAATGCTTGGTTGTTGTGGCTTGAACAATGAAGGCTGCAATTTTACTTGCTTTTGTTGACGCTTGGTTGTGTTTCTTGGATACAGTAATTTAATTGGATTGAAGCGAGAGACGGTGAATTCTAATAGATATTGCCATAGGCTTTATGTTGGTGCTTATATGATATTGCATGCATGTTTAATTAGAATTTATCTTACTTTCATGCAACTTTTCTTCCATTTTTTTAACTGAATAGGTCGATAAATGCACTTCAAAGTGTTCAGAATACCTGCAATCTTCTGTATTATATACAGATATTGATATATGTGTCCAGCCATTTATTTTAAAAGAAATCTATGAAAAGTGCTTGTTTGTGTGGCCATGACATTGTTTCTTTTGATTTGAATGTTTTAGCTTAATTTTTATTTTATTATTATTTTTTTTTTTGGGTGCTCGCATGTGTGATCTTACTGCAGATATCTGTTGATATTGGACCGGACAAACTGGAGGACAAACATGTTGACTGCACTTTTAGTTCCTTACATTTTCATGAGCTTGCCATCGGCGCTGTTTTTTTTATTGAGGTGATAATCCTTTTCTTTCTTTTATATTGGCATTTTTTGTGGATGAAGTGGACACGAACAACTTGCTTATGGTACCATTTTAGTGGAAGTATAAGAGGATTTGGAATTTAATTGCTGTTAGTAAAAAGATATGTTCCAAATAAATCACTTTCTCCACCTTTAATCAGCTTTACGGAATGCTTGATAGATAAATGGGTACATCCCTGATAGGATTAAATTGATGTAAATGAGGCGTAGATATGCCTTTGGTGTAAAATACAATCATCAAATACCATTGAGATTCTAAAAAGCATTTAAAAAAACTATAGTCAGACAGGTAGCAAGGACAATGAATATATTAGATATGGTTGGTTGTCACACATAAAGAAAGGATAGACAACTTTGTATGGTATGGATGGCAATTTAGGCCAAAACTCCCCTTTCTATGGAGGAAGTTGCATAGTTGAAGAGCTGCCTGGGTGTGGGTTTATAGAATGGGCTACAAAAAAAAAAAAAGAAGGGAAATCAAGATTTGGAAGGACACTGTGAGAAATGATTTAGTTTTTCATTTAATAGTCTCACAGGTTTTAGCCTTGGTCAGAAATTAATTGAGGACACATGCAAGTGGCACCAAACAAATTGACAAGTCTTGTTATTTATCAGATAGCTCCAATAGTTTGATCTTCACTTTTATTTAAATATTTTGCAGAGGGGATGTCGGTAAATGGATTACGTTTATAGCTGTTGTGCTGCGACTCTTCTTTCCTCAACGCTTCCCGGGTATAGTTTTGAATATCAATCTAGCTTGATCTACCATGTTCCTGCTTTTATTATGCCCACAGTGGCCCAAACGCTGTGAAGGTTTTGATTATCTGTGGTTGTATGGTGTTCATCATGTTTACATATTCACACACTGGTAATTCGTACTATTACTTTCTTTCTCTCTCTCTCACTTTTTTTTTTTTTTGGACAGATGTTCTATCTCTCCTCTTTCTCATTTGCCTATCAGTAAATCTAGAAGTGCAATGTTGAGATTTATTTTTGCTGGCTTCTCATAAGTTATGCATGCCTGCTTGCTCTATATGAAATTCAAATCTTGGAGTTTAAAAAGGATCGGTCATGCATGGAATTGGACTATCAGATATTTAAGCAACTCATTGCCCAATAGGAAGCTTTCTCTTTTCTTTTTCCTTTTTTCCCCCTGTTAGAAAATGGCTTGTGATCAGAGGCATTAATTTTGTTCTTTATGTCAATGGACTCGCACATAATTGCAACCATATTAATTGAACGTCACCCATCTACCTGGGCTTGGTTTTTCAGACCTGTTTGCTGCTTTTCTCTGAAGCATAAGAGCATGATCAATTACATACCATAAAATCTATCGCTAAACTAACAATCATGTCCAATTCTTTCGACTCTGAGTTTAGTCCTGTATGTAAAAACTGTCTGCATGTATATACCAGAGAGAGAGAGAGAGAGAGAGAGAGAGAGAGAGAGAGAGAGAGAGAGAGAGAGAGAGAGAGAGACTAACCATTCAAGGATGAGCATTTGTCCAAGCTATCTTGCGACATTGTGCATTGCGGCCTCTTCACATGAAAGTATCATTATATGGCACTCACTTCCCATGGATGCTT
This sequence comes from Metroxylon sagu, assembly GCA_017589505.3. NCBI lineage: Eukaryota > Viridiplantae > Streptophyta > Magnoliopsida > Arecales > Arecaceae > Metroxylon > Metroxylon sagu. Next base: position 445,915 of record JACVBY030000474.1, on the reverse strand, counting down.
CTGAATCATCTTAGTGTTAAATTTCTGCTAAATATCTACATATGGCTGTGTTCAAAACTTTTGATTCACAAATTTCTTGGATCATGGAGAACTGGTGTCAGCTTTCTGCTATGTTATATTCTATATGGGTTTGGCACTAGATTCTTTGAGAGCTTTGCTAACTGGTCCACCTTATCGTTGCAGACATTGATTCTTTCAAATGTGTTGTTTTCTTTTCTAAAAAAATTGTGTTGATTATCGTTGACTCGTTTATTTGCGCTAGTAATTATTTGAAATGTATAGACACATGACTTTAACCATTTCTCTGATCTATCTGTGAATCCTTAAATCCCACATCCTCCCATATTGAAGTGCCCTGACACCGTGCACTTCCCACAGGCTGGTTGGAGATGCCTGGATCATTGATCCTTCTTCTCGTGGTTGCCCCTGGTCTCTTTGCTTACACAATCAGGGACAGTCTGGTTGGCATCATCATATGCTTAGCTATTGGCTGCTACCTGCTTCAGGAGCACATCCGAGCATCAGGAGGCTTTAGAAATTCATTCACCAAGAGCCATGGCATATCAAATACTGCAGGTATTGTTCTTCTGTTGGTTTACCCTGTCTGGTGCTTGGTGCTGTATTTTCTGTAGGCTCTTTTCATTGCAGCTCTGGATGGTCTTGTTTGCCATTGTGACAGTACGTTAAATATACTGGATTGGTGTGTACTTATTTGTTTGTAAAACTTGAAATCTGTTATTAGAGTGATGTAGTTTTGAGATTGTGAGTTTCCTGCCAGTTGTATTTGTAAAGGACCACCACAATATTGAGATTTACATTTCTTAGAAGAAATGGATTTGTACTCCACCGATTTTTTTTTTTTTTTTTGTTCTGGAGATGGAATCATGGCTTGCGTGATTTTTTGTTAAGTTTAAGCCAGAGCCAATGCTGACTCTATATGCATTGGATTTGAATTTTGTGGTTGACCCATTCATGTTCTTGTTCCATGTCAATTGGCGCCCCTGTTCTGTTTAATTGGGCAATCACCGGTTACCTACGTTGTCTGAAAACATCTTAAAAGCTCTGTTCTGGATTAGAGCTCATGTGGTGGACTACAAAGCTATTAAATTCTTCAATTTTAGCAAGGATGGCAGTTTCATTCTTCATTCTTTTGAGCTTGGTTCTCCATGCTATTTGAATCCTTGCCACCTAAATTCAGACTGGCGTGGCATGCAGAAGATTTAGTAGCATCCTATAGATGACAACAATTAATCCTGGCTTCTTGGAATTCCTTGTGGTCATCAACATAAGAGATTGGCAGGTATTCCAGAATCAATGGGGGCGGATTTTGATGCTTTTGGTTTTGCTGAGGAGAGGATCCGAATGAAAATCAGCAGGCCGTGGAGAGGTGTTTAATACCACAATCTTAAAATTTTTAATATAATAAATGATCTTTTAAATGGACTCTGAGTACTGTTTCTTGTTGTTATCAGGGTTATTCGTTGAGGATGTTCACGATTCAAATCCTGGATATCGTGGAAAAAATATGAAAGCATTATTCAAGAACTGTAGTCTTTCATGACTGAGATCGAGCAGCTAGTATCATACTTTCCTCACCATTCATCTTTAATCTAAAGATTATCACGTATTTCAAAAATATATCTTATATTTTTCGTTAAAAATGAAAGTATTATTCAAGAGTTGAGGTCAAATTCAAAAAAGTCCTTTCTGTAACATTTATTGGCAAAAACCATACAGGCTGAGGGTCTAAACAGGCCTTAAAATAACATGGCATTGTGATCTTCTGGCTTAAATTACAAGTAGAGGTATCAAAGTGAAAAGGGTCCAAAAATCTGATCGTTTCGTCAAAAAAAGATCCACAAATCTCAATCACATGTGCCCACAATTGGACAAATTTCACACCTCTGATCTATCAAATACTTTGCCCAAATTTTTGAGCATTCCGATGATTGAGTTTTTGACTTAAACCAACCAGCTTTAAAATTATGACAATAATGAAGACTATCCAAAATATATATAATCATAAATAACAAAAAAAAAAAGTTGATACTCTAATGTAAATATAAGTATATGTGAATATAATATTATATATGTAAGTTTAAAAAGTTATTTTTATAAGAATGAAACTTAAGTATAAATTTTTATTTACAGAGCATTCAATTCTCTTTCTATCTTTTTTTGTAGAGATTTTGATGAAAGCTTAGATGGTTGTGAAAAAGCGAAAGAATTGGCTGGATTTTCATTGTCCAAATATTTTTGTTTTGGAGTGCCTTTCGTGTTAAGCTAATTATAATCTCCGCTGGCTTCTTAGAAAAAAATCCAGGTTACATCAAAGCATATTGCATGGAACGCAGGCAATGGTGTCACGGTCTAGATCGGAAAACGACATTTTAGTGGACGGTGCAAGTCGATGGAGCAAACCTCAATCAAAAGCAAGTCACATGCAAAGCTTTCCAAAAAGAATATTCCTCGTATCCCTTTGAAAGAACTTTCTTCAAAAGTCCAAACACGCTTTGTCGGCGGATTTTCTCCACCGTCCGTCCATAACGTGAAAACACCGGCGTTCAATTGAACGGCAGCATCAGAAATCTAAGGCAAAGGGCACGTGTTCGTGCCTGAAATCTCGTGGACCCACACGAGGGTGCAAGCCTTAAATCACCGCATGCCGCTACCCAAGTCGGTCAAACGCAAGCCTTGTCTCAAATCCCAACTCAAATTCGTAATCCATCCAGAACGTAAGATCTCTGGAATATTCTCTCCGCGTCCCTCCATCAGCTGAAAATTTAGAGCAGCAGCAAAGAGAGAGAGAGAGAGCTGGCTATTCTTCCCATCAATGGCGGCAGCAACCACCTTTCTACCTTTATCTCTCTTCCCCTCCTCCTCCTCCTGTTCTTCTAGGCTCGCAGTAAAAAACCATGCGAAGAGGCTTCCTGAAAGCAAGAAAGAGAGGAAGAACCCGAGGGCCTCTCTATCCTCGGACGAGGTCCTCATGATCTCATCAGAGAAGCAGAAAAGAATGAACTCCCAAGAAGGATTCCGAGGCATGGGAATCGTTTCAGAAGCATGCTCTTTTACGGCCTGTTTGGCAGGCTCAGCTCTCAGAATGCTCAAACCACCGTGCATTCAAATTCGTGTCGAAAACGTAGGCTGGTCTGCTTTGCCTTTCTTTTGTTTGTATCTTCTTCTTAAAACTAACCTACGGGGAAAGGATAAATGTGTTGACTTAATGCATGTATCGAGATGCAGTCTATCATCAACTGCCGATTTTTCACACTGATTGGTGTACTTGGCTCCTTGCTAGGTTCGATCTTGTGCTTTACAGAGGTATGAGGTGTTGCATGGTGTCTTTTTATGTTAAGAAAAGCCTTTGATACTTATAATACCAATCTCTTGGTACATCTAAGTAGATACCCTTAGGGGTTGGTTGTTGCAGGGTTGCTTTCTTGTGCTAGAAACGTATTTGTATTACTTCCATGCAATATCAATGAAGTTGGACCACGGAGATATCATGCAACAAATGATTGAAGCCATAGGTATGGCCAGTATCCTCTGAACAAAGATTTTGGTTAGTTGTGTCGTTTTATGAGCAACTTTTCGTTCTAATTTGCAGGCATGTTCCTTGTTGGAAGTGCTATGCTCGTGTTTGGGATGGGGATGTACGCCTTGTTCATAGGTTCTAGAGGAATCCATGGACAGGAGGACCACGGGTCAAATCATTTTGGGCTCTCTCATTCCAGAGTTGACCAAGTCTCTGATCATGTTTGTACTTCCTGCATATTCTAAAATATTTAAGATGAAAATATATTTTTAGTCCTTAAATTTTTATTTAAACTTTATTTTAGTTCTCAGACTTTTAGACAGTTTAGCTCCTCATATTTTAAGAAGATCGCATTTCTAACTTTCATTAGGATTAATTAAAATTAAAATTAATAAAATTACTGGTAAACATATAGATTGATTGGCAAAAGAATACTTCAGCTAATCTATCAATATTAACTAACCTTATATTGTGGAACATCAAGAATGTAATATTCTTAAAACTTAGAGGGATTAAATTGAAACAAATGAAAGTTTGAGGATCAAAATAAATTGAGTGAAAGTTTAAGGTTTAAAATGTATATTTTAGCTAAGTATTTAACATCTAATATTCAAAGAATCTTGATGATGCTTCGAGTTAAAGTGATACAAGGAAGTCAATTGTTTCGTAGAAAATTTTGGTTGAGAAACTTTAACGGTTTAAAAGTATTCAAAGAAGGCCAATTTTATCAGCAAGCTAAGTTAGCACTCCCTACGTCATACTCTATTGTTCATTTCTGGCATAACTTTGATCATAGTAAACAAAGCTACATGACTGTGCTGCTCAAATAAAGTTTAATATGATAAAACATTTTTAATTACTGATTAATTTGTTAGAAAAGAAATTTAAAACTTGTTTGGGGAAAAAGAAAAAGTTAGTTGAGTCTAACCCATCAATTTCCAAATAAATAATGATATCTGTTAATTATTTTGCATCAATATTTCAGAATCTCCCTGCTTGCTCAGAGATGAAGTCGGTCTTACAGGCAAAATCAAGAATTGGGCATGCAGTGCTCATGCTACTTCAAGCGGGAACGATGGAGAAATTTGAGAATGTGCCCCTGGAAACTGGTCTGGATCTCGCTTGCTTCGCTGGAGCTATTCTAGCGTCATCAGCATGCTTGTTCCTTCTCTCACAGATCCATTGCAAGCATTCAAACTTCATAGGGGCCGGAGTTGCAGCTTTCTGAACCTTTTGGTAGGAGCTTTCAAAGTCCATGTTGTGTTGTGGAAGGAAAGTTCTGCAGGAGATTGGATTTTCTTTGTAACAAAGAAATTTGAATACAGGAGTGAAAGTTGTCATCACATTCATACATCATATTAATTAATATTTACCGGGATAAACCGGATTTGGTGGGAAGAAATGGAAGTTTATCGCATGTAATTTACTTTTTGGAAATTTCCCATTACCACTAGCCATAAGATATCGGAACATAGTTGGAGGTCTTCCAGCTTGGAAGGCCTGATATTAAAGCAGCTGGACGCTTGGTGCATGGCTCATATCTATTGATTCGTGGCACAAGTTTTCCTTCAGATTCTATCTATTGGTATATGGCGCATATAATGCATGCATTTTTTTTTTCAAAATTGATAACTACTACAAACAATGGAATGCTATCATTTTTTTCAAAATTTTAATAAAATAACTAGATAAAAAAGAACAGTAAATAATTTAAGCCTTCAATCGATTAAAAGCCACACATCCTAAAATTAAGTAGTGCTGATGGCAGGAGAAATGTGATGCAATGGACACAGGAGAAATACAAATAGAGTAGGAATATACAAATTGATGCAGGATCATATGAAGCGTGGCATCATGGACTTCTAGTTTAGTTGGAGCAAGAGAAGAGACTTTCATAGTATTGGCTTGTAGGTAATAATCTTAAAGTTTTTATAATAATTAGAAGATAGGTAGATCCCTTTCAACTTTGCGCACACATTCTAAGCATTAGGAAGTTTATGAAGAGCACAAACAACATTTTCAACTATCTTCTACTAGATTCTAGCTTGTTTTCTAAGCTTATTTTATACAAATTATATACATCTTGATCTAGTCAAATAGTACCAATCAAAATAATCTTTGATAAATATCAGCTAATTAATGAGATAGTCTCCGATAAATATCAGCCTATTAATAGGAGAATGTAAATTCAAGTCTCTTTTAAAAATATTTTCATTAAGGTCATAAATTCTTGGTTGAACCATTAGAGACCAAAGAACTTCTGTAATTTTATTATATTGCTATATCGGAACCAGGGTTGCATGTCATTGTGCATCTACTTGGACTATAATGATATACAAAATAGCCATCATTAGATCAAATTGATGCACCAATTGAATAATATGGTCTTCAAGAACAAGAGAGTCAAGCGTAGCTGCCAAGATTTTGTGTCACTATGTTTGATAGGATGCAACCAAGGCACAGTTACATACATAGCTTTAGATGTATGGGAGTGCGTTATCTAGCTTTATTTCCATGCATTCTTACTTTATTCTAGCTTTATTCTCTCTTTATTCCAGACCACAAACTTCTCAAGAATGCAGATGGAAACAGGGATCTACTCCTGATCATCTCGCCACTATTTGGAAAGAGGGATGGAGTGAGTCGGCGTAGAGGCTCGTGGACATCAACTAGAGCATGTTAGGATGACAAGTGGCAAGAAATTTCGAAAGATCTTATTAGATCTAAAACAAAAGAAGGGAATCAGAGGAGAAGAGAAAGAGGTGGTAACTTCCTGGTATGAGTTGGCAATTGATCTATAGAGGAGGTCAGAACGCCTGGAAAATAGTGAAACAGAGGAAAAGTAGAGGACACCTACCAATAGGTTGAAGGAAACCCAGCACTCAAATCTATTTTAGTCGATGAGGAACAAGTTATCTCAACAGGAAAAGAGGTGGTCGAATATCAGTATTTCTAGTGGATAAAGAAAATTTGGAAGTGACAGTGGAGAAATCGAAAAACAAGGGACTGAGACCGTTCTTAATATTAAAGTTTCTTGAAGGCATAGATAGCTTCCATGAGAAGTACAAGAGGACAAGGTCGTGGTGCGGCTGGTAGAGGATATGGCTGGATTAGGAGAGATGTCAAAGATGGAGGCCTTTTGCACTTGAAATTTCTCCTTGAGAATAGAAAGAGATGAGGCATCGACGAGTTTCCTGAAATAAGGCCAGTAGGGTGGCAGTCGACAAGCACGGGACAAACCTGGTTGGATGATGCCAAAACTTTTGAAACGAAGGAGTGGGAAAATAGAAAAGTTGGTTGCTCCTCTTTCCCATCTCCCTTTTTTTTTCTATATTGACTTTTCTTTTTTGTCTTTGTTTTTCTTAAATAATTTAGAGGGGAACAATGGAACGAGGGCTTGGTGGTTTTTTTTTTTTTGTTTTTTAACGACTGTTATAAGGACTTGTGTGAGAAGAAGGTGAAGAGAAAAAAAAGGAAGGAAAAGAGATCAGCTATTAGGTTAGGCTCTGATGTTTTTCTTCTCCAATGAATTAAGGTTTAGCAATGATAGAAATCAAAGTAAAAGATGATGAAGCAATGGGTGTTACCATGTTTGATTTTAATACCAAATCTAATGCAAAATCTTTGAGTATACACCCTCAATCTTTCGAAAATTTTTTTGAATTTTACGATCTCACATCAATTATCTCTTACAAAATCATGGTCATACATCATAACAAGTAAGAAAGCTCTTCAAGCAAGAACATGAAGAGAGTTTAAAATTTGATTAGTGATCTTTTAATGATAATAAAATGCAACTAAGACCTATATATAGAGCACATATTACCCTTATATTTAAGTCATGTTCAAAAACAAATATCTAAAACTATTAAAATTAGAGTATCAATCATAAATTTATTTTAAAATAGTCTTAAAGAAATTTAGAAATGAAATTCTAGAGAGATGAAATTTTAGAGAAGTATATTTTAAGATTTTCTAGTTTGACTAGAAATTTTTTTATTTTTTTAACTATATCACAATCAAATTAAATACATTTCATAAAAAGACACATCACAAAGTTGGTATTATATGGTAGAATAAATATTGATATTTCATTTATTATTAGATACACACATAATGCGAGCATTGTGTAACTAGAATCATCTAATTTGATTGCATATTTTTTTATTAGTTCTCATTAATATGACAAATACACTTTCAACAAATAAACACAAATTTCTAAAGCCTTTCAAAGGAATTGCTAAAAGAAACATAATGAAGTGGGATGCCAGTAGTTTAAGCACTATGGATATAGAACAGACGGATGGACAGTGAAGAAAAACTCTAGTTTTTGTTTAATCATAAAACCTATATAAAAATAAAATATTTACTAATTTTTTTATTCTTAAAATAATCCCATTTATGCTAGAATTCCTTGCCTTCCAACCTTGCTATCCGGTACCCTGTTATCTCTCTCCACTCTATCAAACAATACCCTTTCAATCTCAACACCAGAATTCCTTACCAATCTTACTTTGTTATCACTAGACATTTTTTGCCAATATCCACCTCCAACAATCCTATCCTCTTTCCAACCATCCAAACTCTTAAGGTTAGAAATTATTTAATTTTATCAATTTACCAATTCACAATCTTTTGGTCACAATAATCATCTTTCAAAAACTAATAGATAATTAATTTAGAACCTTTTTAAAATTTAAAATTTAATTGAATTGCATTATATGCAAAATCTTTAGACACATGTACATGCAAATCAAATACATGTAGAAGAAAAGTATAATCAAAATTTATAATTGTTCGTAACTTAATTACAATTTATCAAAATCACATTACTTGAGACATTTGCATTAGAATTATAATTCTCAAAATAAAACAAAACATCTCAAGTAATTATCACATTAAATAACATCAACGGAATAATGATATTATATTAAAATTATTATGCAATTATTATAATATAATATTTCTATAACTATTACATTGCAATTCATGTCAAAATTGTGGTTTAGAAATTTATTAGATCAAACAATAGAAGTCTATCACACCCAACAAGGAACCAACAATTTTTCTGAGGAAAGATTTTTTTTATAAAAATTCTATAATTAATATTTCATGATTTTTGAAGAAAACCTAATAATTTGAATCATTATAGTTATAATTCAATGACAATTTTCTTCCAATTTTAGAAAATTGCAACATTTCATAGAAATATCAAATTCCCATGATTGAATTATTGGTATCTAACAATCCTCAGCAAAATCTAAATATCTGTTAAATCATAAAGAGGCTGAAAACTAACAAGTTTTCTTCAATTTATAAAACTTTAATCATATTAGCTCATCAAAGAGTAGTTTATATGGTCAAGATTACTCTCCTTATATTCAAAGGTGTTGATCACTTCTGAATTAGATATCACTCGCACTTTTACACAGTAGATATAAATACAACCCAGAACTAGACTATTCCTGCTACAAAGAGGGTGTGAATTGATTGTCCAGTACCATGGAGGGTTAGGGTGTTAAATTTGTGACCATTCGACCGCAAGACCCCAACACGCCTGGATGATTCCATGTGAAGCCAGTGAATCATTCCTCCTCTCACCTTCAAAAACACTTGTGACTCTCCTGTTCAAATAAGGTAAACAGAAACCAGCCAAAAGGGCAAGCGAGTTCACCCCCGCTGGTGCAACCATAAAATCCTGCCTCTTAAAATTGTAACAAACATGGACCATGCCAATTTTCAAGACAAACTATAAAATAGTGCTCACCATGCACGTAATTCGCATGGATTACCAAAGAGAAAAACCAGAGAGATAACAACTCCAGAAGATGGCATGCCAAACATCAGCAGGTAACGCGCTCTATTAGCAGATAGAGAAATAGAGCATGACCATGATCATGATTTCAGCTTCGTTTTTTGACGAATAAGGTTTTCTACCAGACCTCAATCCAAACAGATTTGGCAAACAGCGAAAACAAAACCAGAGAAACAAGAATGAAATGTGTAGAACGAGAAGCAGAATGCCATATAACCAACCTTAGCAGAGGAATCGGTTATTTCAATGAAGATTTTCCATGCAATGAATAACGGTTAACCGTCATACTTGTTTAGGATGGAGCAACAACAATCTTTGTAATTCTTTCAAGTCCAAAATTTCAGTAGATTATACATTTGAAAGAAAGGAAATTATCATATGCACACCACTGGTTGAGGAAAGGTAGATCGGCCTCCAAATGTAACAGACAATCAAACATGAGTTCCCGCAGATTGTCCAACAAAAACAAACAAAAAAATGAAATGAATAGCACAAGAAAAGGAGAACAAAAATGGGAAATTACATTGTCTTAACAACTTATTACATTGATATGCACATGTATATCTACATTGAAGCAAGAAGCCGTTTCATTTCTGCCACTGATAGGATGGTCTCATTTGGGTAGACCTGGGCAACCAGCTGTGCAAAGCTTCCATACTTCTCCAAAAACTCGTTCTGCAATGTTAAATGGCAAATGTCAGATGATTAGTGCAATATTCTCTGCGCATCTTCCCTTGAAACATTTTAAGCTATGTTTCTCCATTTAGCATCCATTATATTTTTGTTAGATGTGATTAGGGAAAAGTGATGGATTAACTGCACTTTCAGTCCCACCACAGTGATATGTTGGTTGAAAGATTGTTTAAAGCAGAAGATACGGTAATTTATAGCATTTATAAGATAACAAGAAAACAAACAGAAAGAAATAACCTATTGGCATCCCGGCGTGGCACACCGTATCAATCTCACAGATATGCCAGTATGTCTTTGACTAATGATGTTTGGAAGAAAGATACGGGAATTCAGGGGTCCAATGATAAATGGCATGCCCCCGGATACAAGAATAAGGTCCTGTTTGGACACCAGATGATTTTACCCAGAAACAACATTCCCAACTCTACAGGAACTCCAAAGAGGTCGCAGCTTGCTGATGATGGTTCCAATCCAGATAAATTTGAAATAATGCATTTCCAATCCAGATAAATCTCAAATGATATGTTTTGCTAAAATAGACTCCCAGGGTGGTCTAAACAGAGGGCAATCAAAGGGATCGCAGCTTGCTGAAGATGCTTCCGATCCAGATAAATCTCAAATAATATGTTTGGTTAAAATGAGGAGATATCTTATACCTAAAACATTAGGGATATTAGACTCCATGGCTCCTCCCCATCCCTTAAACATCTCCATTGACTAAGCTCCCTTTCCCAGAGATGTCTCGTTGCAGAATATCTCATCAATAAATAGTATGTTCTAACATCCAAAGAGGCCCTAAAATCTTGAAAGATAAACCATAAAAAATACCACCTAGGCCCACCTAGAAATGCTGAATGGTGATCGCAGTATTCTTAACATGCCCATTCACCAATCAGTCCAGTTGCCTCTTGTGGAAATTTAGACTTATATTTTTCAATTTTTTCCCCTAAATATTTTGCTGTCAATTGAGAGCCCGAGCCATGCAAAAGGTTTAATATACAAAGAAAACGGCGTATATGCATTGATTGGTAGTCTGCTTCATGTTGTACCTACATAGAATCAGGAGCTCATAGTTGCACTGCCAACCCCATAATCCAAAGCTCATACTTGTTAAATTTACAATCATTGTGCATTTCCATGTTAAGCATTGAATGATTAGCCAACAAGACTCCGATAGTAGTGAACTGGCAAATATCTAGGCAGCGTGATCAACATTTATTTTCCATTTCATCCCATCAAGGGTAAAGCATTCCCAAGGCCTGCACAGCTTTTATTCAATTTCTTATATGATATTATTAAACAACCTTTCATACAAGTGCCATAACATCAGAACTTGGAAAAGGAAAATTTTCAAAAACGACATATCCTAATTTTCTCCATGGTCTCTATGCATGAAGTTTACTACAGCTTTTGAAAATCTGATACTTAAATGAGATTTTTCCGTTTTAAAATCAAATATGTAACCATAACCTTCAAATCTTGTCCCAACAACATGGTTTCAATTTTATGTTACTTTTAAGTCATAATAAAATGAGTAAAATGACAAAGAGGCATTGAAGTCACATCAACAATGCAAAAAACAAAGAAGTTTCTCAATTAATTGTCAAAAAAGCAAAATTGAAAAAAAAAAAGAGGGAAAGAAATGAGAAAAAAGATGACTGCCATCCTAGATAATGTGGCAGCTCTTTTTTTTTCCCCAATAGCAGGATTTATTTTTCCAAAATAAACCAGCATTCCTACAATGTTCATAAATGACTCAGGTTTGCAGCCTTAAATTTGCTTTTTGTAGAAAAATTTGCTTTTAGAGACATCTACGTGAACTACTAACTTTTACAATAGAAAATTTTTTTATTGCATCTCACAGATACGGATAATTAACAAATCAGAGAAGATGACAAAGAATACCTTGCATTTATCCCACAAAGAAGGTAACAACTCCTCAGAGCTCAAATTCTTCTGTAACTTCCTATACATGGCATTGATCGACTTGTCAATCTGCATTGGGAAAATTTGACCTCAGATTGGTGTTCTGGACATTACAGTTGCTGAAAATTTGTATTATGGACCCCAGCAGAAAGTGGGAAATAGCAGGTTGAAAATTTTCATCAGCATGAAACAGGAAACCATATGTCAAAACAAGCAGGAAATATGGACACAACACATCTAACACCGCAGAAAAGCCAGAGACTAATTAGCAAAAAGTTTTCCACTAGTTTCTCTTGCACTTAATTATATAAGGATGCCATGCACTTTCAGCCACCTTTTCTGGAAATGAAATCAAAAATTCATTTAGAAATACTGAAACACTTTTATCTCATGAAACTCTTAATATGAGAGGGAAAATATGCTTCCTAGTAACTATGCTGGAGATCAAGGAGTATGAAGATGTGCTCTGACTTACACCAGATAAGCTGGATTTCAACACCTTCCTGAGATCCATTTTTGAAAGTCCAAGCTGGAAAGATATCTGTGCATTTGAAAGCAACTGTCAGACACAACAATCAGCAGTAATAATTACATGGTTTGTAAGAGCTATTTGTATTATCATGAAAGAGTCAATATTGAATTAATAATAAGCACAAATGGAATGAGGGCAACAAGGCAAGGATCTGCAATGATAGGGGTCCTTAACATTCATCATCACAAGCATTCTAGTAAAAGAATGGTTTCAAACAGCAAACTGAACCTAATGGCTTCCTGAACTAAAAAGTTCGGATCTAATATGAAGAATACCATAAGAAGAAACCTTCTGCATAGACTTTTTGGAGTTGAACTAGGAGTTAATTAAGCCATGCTGAATAATTTAAAATGGACACAACTATGGTTTACAACTAAAATAATGATCTATTAAGATCAATTCTAAACCTGAAATATTACTGAGCATAATTGTATATGTCAAGAGATGAAGAAGTACGGAAGAGATCATAAAAGAGGCTTAGAAGGTAGGGTATTATTCTAAATACATCAGTAATGGGGTGCTTGGAGTGAACATTTCCATGAAGTGCTATGAATTATTCCCATGAATCTCATTTGCACTCAATATTGGGAATATAAGATTAACAAAGGAAGGAGTGTTAATTTTGATTCTCAGGATTAAAGGATTGCTATGGGAATTTAGCTCCTCTCACTCCAAACAACCCGTAACAAGGTCAAACTTATGTTTTTTTAAAAAAAAATATTAAATCCACAGTCTAAGATCCCACATACACATGACTAATTGAAAACAGAAAAAAAAAAAATGTTAACAAAGTATATCTTTTTATATCATAAATTTATTAATAAGGAATTCACTTGTTCATCAAAAAGAAAGCTCTATCATCTGATTAAAAACCATCATCTCAAGTCCAGCTAATTTACTCCTCAAGATGAACAATATTGGGAAGATAAAGGTTTAGGAGCCTTGGGTATCTTTATCTTTCATATCATGTTACACACCACCTTCAAAGCCTAGTGTGGACTAGTTATTTTGGTATTTTTGATCCTACAACTTCTTCAAACCCTCCTCAGACACCCATCTTCTAAGCCCTTTACTTCATGATACTGAGTAACGGCTTCCGCATGAGATAGGGTGCAGAAAGAAACAACATGAACCAGTTGTTGCACATGATTAGTTGCACAAGATGAACATTGTTTAGCAAACTCTGAATATACTATTGGCATAGGTTCCTTGACATCAGACACCATAGGATTTTAAATTTAGAAATGAAATTCTGTGTCATGGAGCTGGTCATTAGTAAGTCCAGAAAATTTATTCCATTTTAGAGGCTTAATAGACGGCCTTTCCCACAGCCTGGTTATTGGCCAATTAAGAACTTCTATGTACTTAGATTTAGCCTTGTAAACCAGTCTAATTATCCATAAAAAGCCCTATGTTTCTCTCCGATCATATGCAGGGTTGTGCGGTCAACAGAGTCTCCTCTCTTTACTATGATATAAACTTTGCTATTTTTAATCAGATTTGAGGACAAATCTTCCAAAATGAAAACCCAAACAATTGAAAACGTGCCTGAAACACTGAAACCAAAATATACAATTTCAATCAGAATCAATCTGACAACATTGTTGGTTTTAGAGATTTCAGCCTCTATCTTATAGAAAGTCTCTGTGAACTTAGGACAATTGTTCATAAACGAAAGAGCTCTACAACTGATTACAAAGTAAAGAAGGCAAATTCAATCATGAAATCTAAGAAAGAAAATTAAACAGACATTTAGAGATCTCAGCCTGTTTATTATCAAATGTCCTCATGAATGAAGATGAATCTTTCATGAACAAAAGAACATCACGACATTTTTAACATGCAAACTAGAAAAAGTGAAGCCCAAAAGTGATACATTGAAGAGTGAAGCCCACAAGTGATACATTGAAGGGTGAAAATTTAAGGAAGAAAAATAAATTAGAGACAACTCAATTGCAGCAGTTGCTGAAATCAGTTTCACGAATGAATGCATTTTGCTTATCCAATAAATGGCTTTTTACCAGATTGCTACTCTACTATAACCGTAATAGTACCGATCAAGTTTTATCCCAATTATTTGGAATCAGTTTTACAAAGCTGCATCATAGAAATTTCCTACAAAGAGCTATCTCTCAAGTGTCATTGCAAGCAATTCCAAAATCACACAACTTCCATCATGTTACCTTAGTTCTTCCTCTCCTGTTTGCTCAATCTATTGACAGAGAGTTTGGTACCTTTCCTTATCAGAGCCAATTAACTGTCTACCCAAGCCCAAACCAGGCACTTCTAGTGTGTTTGAACCTGGTTGTTCATCTATGACCACTAACTTGTACTTCCACATTAGGTTGTTTAAGCGGACTGACTTCAAACCATTTTGGTTGTCTTCCATTTTTCTATGAGTAGATGTGTTTTTGTTAAATATCTAGAGGTGCTCTGTTTGTGCGGCATGAAAAATAAATGCATCAGTTCTAAATGTATTAAACATTCTTGTTTAGCATGCCCAATCATTTCGTAAGGGCTGTATGTGTAACTCCACATGCAAGCATGCAGATATTTGGATTACACGTGGTAAGCTGAGGATAATTTTTAACAAAATTAAGAATGGACTGAGAGCTGAAGAATGTTTATAAAACGAGCCCATACAAGGAACATCCAAAGGTCCCAGCTTAGGCTTCATATGCTGAGGGCAATCCATTGTGTTTGAATGATAAGAAAGAAAAATTAACTTGTAAATCACAAGTAGTATCCAGTAGGAACTGTTTAAAATTTGTGCAACAATGGATAAAATATTGCCTTGATAGAAACTCAGAAGCGTACAGATATAACAATCATGCAGGATTCCATGATACCCTCACCTCTTCAGGAGTAATTGTGTACATCAAATCCTCAATTTTTCGGGCAAACTGAAATAATCTTTCAAATTGCTGCAAAACAAAACAAAATTATAGATATATAAGACATGAACACCTATCAAGTATAAATTCTCATCTGGAATTTCATGGGGAGCTCATTAGTGTAAAAACCAAACAGATCTACAGAAACAATATAAACTCAGAATTTGCTATTGCAAAGAAGTGATGGAATTGACCAAATCCACAAACAACACACTTACAATGTAAATGATCATATTTATATGGCGTATGCAGGCCTGTTCGTAAGCTTCAGTAGCCTGACGATAGAACTTAACAAGTGTGGGCACAGCATTTGCTAAATCATAAAGACTGCATCCAAATATAAGCTTTTACAGGTTCATACGATATCTGATCTAAAAGTTTGACAGAATAGATCAATTGAAAATAACATCATAAACCAACAAGCAACATACCATCAATTTCAAGGACAAGAAAAGATATGACAATCTGATTTTACAATTACCTGTTCTGGAAAGCTGCATAGTTCTCCAAAAGCACAATATCAGCATACTTTGGGTCACTTTGTGCAATTTTCTCCAGAGTCGCAAACATTGTACTAACCTGTTTCAAGTATCAAATCATAACAGTGCCTTTTTCTTTTTTTCCTTTTCTTTTTTTTTTTGGGTGGGGGGGGGGGGGGGTGATGAGCAGACACAAAGTATAAACTGAAAGGGAGTGTATACACTCACTAGTTTTGTGTATGCCTTATCAACCAAATCCCTGGATTGCCCCTGGATGTATTGCTCCATCCGAGTTACAAGAGTAGCAAATCTGCATAATAGGGAAAGAAACCCAAACTTGTAAAAGATAAGCACACAAATTAAACATTTATATATCCAATTAAATGAATACCATAGGATAACAAACATACGATAAAAATAGTTAGAAAATTGTAATTTATTAGCTAGACGATAAAAGCAATGCAACCTGATGCAGCAAAAGGGCCTCAAAAGATCTTCAATGCAACACCTTTTGCTGGGCTCTTGCTGAGCAAAAGAAAACCAGCCAATGTCAGTACAAATTGGTCTTGTCTTAGGCTGTAGATTCAAATTACAAAAGGGTTCCCGTTTTCTGATTTTTAAGGATACTATAGATGTCCAACAGCAGAACCCTTAAATTTGGCTGCTGATTCCTACTATGAGTCCTAATGTAAGTCTAGTAGAGGGACCGGCCAGACAATAAAGAAAGGGAATTGTTTACAGAATTTTATTTCTTCTTTAGGAGTCCCTTATATTAGTCAAAAAAGTTTCTGACTATTCTATGCTGTGGGAGATTTCGGTCAGCTATTAGTCTAGATTTATTTTGTTATTCAAATATCCTATTCAGTGTAGGAAAGCCTAATGGTTAAACTAAATATAAAGTACTTGTGCCCAGCTGTTCTTGCGGTGGAGCTTTCTGCTTGAATTACTGCAGAGAGAGAGAAAACAAAAGGGCGGAAATCTCTTTTCCCTTCTCCTCTTTACTCTTATTCTATTTCTACTTCTTCTACCTCTCTTTATTCCTTCCTGCTTCTTTGCTCAAGAGCTTTCTATTTGCACAGCAGAGTTCTGCTGATTATCGAATCAGAAATCAGATGTGGTCAGTCCTGAGATGCATCTTATCCACATAAACTCTGCATTCAGAATATAAGCCTTTTACAGTAATTGCAGGGCAAAGACCAAAAGTCAGAAGATAATCCAGATCTAAATTAAAAATGCTGCTGCTTATCTTTAACTAAGTCCTAGTTTGCCACCAGGGTTATTACAGAGTCTACATATGTAACCACATAAAACTATACATAAAAAAGAATTTATTACAACTTAATTGACTATCCAAGAGCTCAATTCTTTTAGAGACGGCTGATGTCACTACAGCACCCTGCCAAGCATCAACCAAAAAGAGAAAAAACTAACAATATCTTCCAAAGCAAGCTTTACACATCTACTCAAAGTCCTAAACATTCCTAAAGAAAAAGACAACACAAGTAGACCAAAGAAAGCAGATATGTTACAATGTCATGGTTTATATATTAATGGAAAAAATGTAAATCAGAGTTATCAAAATAAAACACACAGATGCCTTACCAGAATGATCAAAATAAACATATAAGAGCAGGATTGCATTGAGTTCTACCCTAAAAGAAAACATAATTAGAATGCACAGCACAGCAGGGTACAACAATAAATTAATATGAAGTCAGCAGCATGAGTGGCTGGCAACATTATTATCCAATAGGTTAAATGTCTTTGACTTAGAACTTCAGATCAGGTCTGGATTAGAGGTACAGCTATTTTGAATTATTATACTATGTTGGATTTGAAGGGCTGAGATACACATGTATGATATATAATGGCATGTTTGTATGTAATATTTACTAGCAACCATGAAATTGCAAATGAAACTCAAGTAAATCTCAACATATGCAACTCTACCGTACCTTTTAAAAATATTTTCTTTAAAAAGCTATCCCTGATATCCAGATGGAAGCCCAAATATTAATGCATTTTGATTTGATTATACATAATATAAAAGAACAAGAAATAAAATTATAAGACCATGTTAACTTCTTTGCCAAAATCACCCTGAGATCCCCCATCCTTTGTTTCCTTTTTTTTTCTTCTAGCAGCAATTTAGCTATTTATGGAGCAACAACCATCCAAACTCTAATCATGATCTAACTCCAATCTACTTTCTTCTCTCTCCCTCTCCCTTCCACCCCTTGGCTAGGGGTTCAAACTCCAAAGCAACAAAAGAGCTTTTATGGGGAAGCGTTGGAAATCTTCCTCTCCCCACACTCATCTCTATAATCGTGAAACTTAATATTTTATTAATTCAATTTTTTGTTTGGGGTTGTAAGTGCTAGTTGTGATCATGTTTAGAACTTTGGACCTAGTAACCATAGGGTCGCATGGGGTTCAATCAATTCAAGGATTGGCCACTCTTGCAGCTCTAGGTCAGATAAGCAGGTTAGATTAGGTATGAACGTCAGATCAAGCATATAATCAATTTCAAAGTTTTACATCTTTTAGGACCAGAGTATCCTGAATTCTCAACGAAACGACATGTCCCATTTTCCCACCTCATCCCATTTCCCACCCCATCCCCGTAGCCATTCAAGTCAAGGATCCCAGTAGGTATTCTCCACCTCTCTCTCCTTCTTTTTCTTTTTTTTATTTATGTTTTTTCTTCTTTCTTTCCTTTCTTCTTTTCCTCCTTTTTTTTTTTCCTTCTTCCTTCCTTCCTTTCTTCCTTTTTCTTCATCTTTCTTTCCTTTCTTCTTTTCTTTTTCTTCTCCTTTCCTATCCTTCTTTCCTTTCTATCTTTTTCTTCTCCTTTCCATCCTTCTTTCCTTTCTATCTTTTTTCCTCTTCTTGTTCATTCTTTTCTTTCTTCTTCCTAGGGGTGGGTATGGTCCGAGCGACCCGTGGGGTGGCCCGAGCTTAGCTCAAAAAATTTTAGGGCCCAAGCCAAATTTTTGGCCCAAAGGACTAGGCCAGACCCGATTTTTGAAGCCTGTTCAATTTTCGGACCAAGCCCGAGCTCACGAAAAACAAACCCAGCCCGGCTTGAAAACTAAATATTTTATTTTTTTTATTATATATATATATAAATAAAATGGGTTTTTAAAAAATGTTGAAGATGAGATTCAAACACAAATTTTTTGGGTTAAAAACAACCCCTCCAACCACAATAGTCCTTGGTTAGTATTTTATTTTTATATATCTTATATATGTTTGTATCCAATGGACCAAGTTCGGATCGGGCTTGGACTCTCAAAGATTCTTAGCAAGCTAGGCTTGGTCCAGCTATAGCTACCTTGAGTCCGAGCCTAGCTCGCCTGGCCTAATGCCTTGTGCTCCTCTTTTCCCCTTAGCCCGACCTGACTCAACCTAGCCTATGCCCACCCCTACTTCTTCCCTTCATTTTTTTTCTTTTTCCTCTTTCCTTCCTACAGCTCGGTCCAGCTATAGCTAACTTCAGTCCGAGCCTAGCTCGTCTGGCCTAATGCCTCGTGCTCCTCTCTTCCCCTTAGCCTGACCTGACTCAACCCGGCCCATGCCCACCCCTACTTCTTCCCTTCATTTTTTTCTTTTTCCTCTTTCCTCCTTCAGTCCTTCCTTTCTTCTTCTTTCCTTCCTTTCTTTTTCCCTTTCTTCCTTTTTCCTTCCTTCTTTGTTTCCTCGTTCTTCTTTTCTTTCTTGAGTCAATTAACTCAATCCTATATCTAGCCATAAGATTCATGTATAAAATTATGAACCAAGGAACCTAACATAGGACATCAACATATGCAACTAAATCATGGAGCAAGTGTAAAAGCTCAATTGCAGACAATTTATACCTTGGGATATAAGACAAAACTCCCATTTGCCGTATGTTACGTTCATTCCTCTCAATCCGATGGCAAGCTTCATCAACAAACTACAAATGAAGACAAGCAGTTGCATGAGAGAGAGAGAGAGAGAGAGAGAGAGAGAGCTTCATTTAAACAAAAGACATGCACAATCTTCTAGGAGAATTGTAGACAACACTAACCCTGCCAAACTGCATCGATATTTTTGATTCCAAGTCATCAAGCAACTTACGCACAAATCCTGCAGCATCGGCTTTCTGACCAGAAAGGTAGCGCTCTGTGATACCATGCATTGATATGCAGCGCAGAGGATCAATCTTGTATGCCCAATCTATCACTGCGTGGAAGTCTTCCTAAAAAAACAAAGAGAAGTGTATCGTATTCTATGAGTTGAAAGAATATGCTTACATTTCTAGAAAAATTATTGCCTAAGGATAAGTTTAATCAGAGTTAATATATATGAAGTACATATAATTTTTGAACTGGAACCACAAAATAACATTAAAAATTTGAAAAAATGTCAGTCGGATTTTGAGTAAAAATTAAATCATATGAATATATTCAACTTTGACTAAACAGAATGAAATCAGCATACTAATATAAAAAAATAAAATAGAATACAGAACAATCAACTCAAACCAAGGAGAGTTGCATACCATGATGATAGAAAAATATGCTACTACTTCAGAACAGAGAACTACTTGAATTAGCATGTGGTGAAGATATGTCAAACAAACCAATTCTAGTACTCTGTATTGCTTGGTTTAGTAGTAATTACTACCAAGTTCATTCTTTCAGTAGAAAACTAGACAACTAGCAAATACATCACAAACAAGATTTAATTATCGTTTTTGGTATGAGCTAATAAAGTCACCAAACAGATAATAACAGATTCAGAGAAAGGAACAGTGGAAAATGATGCCAAACTTTTACACATCCAAACAGTATAAAATTTCTATTTTTATTAAAATCTTCAATAATGTGAAAAACTACCACAAAAGAGGTGTTGGACTTCTTAACCATCTTTTTTTTAAGAGAATAAAGCTGCAAATTCTTTTGACTGTTGATTATTTTCACTTTTTTGGATGTAAAAGCAGTGTTTACTCTTGAACTACTTGTGTCCACCTCTGGTATGTTAAGCATCTACGCTATCAAAAATGTGTAGGCGTTCATTAATATATTGCATATGAAAGCTATTGTTCTTAATTCTGTAAAGGCAGGCCATTTTGTTTTGCACTACATGTCATCATCCATCTAGAAACAGTAAATAGCCTCAGTGCATGTGCAACTGAAATGTAAAAAATTTGTAGGTAAAAAGTCTTGATTTCTGACAGGAGAGGTAATTGTTACATTGTGACAGATACCATCAAGTGGACAGGTATATGTTAGATTCCTGCATAAGAACAAAGCATGGACATAGATAAATGTAGGATTTTAATTGCACAGCAGTAACGTCAACTCCATTAAGTCCTCTAAGCAAGTTCAATCTCATGCATGACCTGTCAGAATAAAGCTTGACGTCATTTTTTCCTAATGCAATGGAAATCTATTATTTGCAGAGCATGAAATTCTTGCATATGAATTTCAGCCTTAACTTTGATGCTTTATACCTAACTTACTATAAGGTATCAGTGGAAAGAGGTATAAGGTATCAAAAAGAGATTATTATTTATACCAAATGAAATACAACAACTAAACTTTATTGGTTCTGAAGGATCTGCAGCTAAGGAAGTCAAAAGACCAGACCAAGTCCATCAAAGTCCAGCCTGCTAATGAGACAAACAAGCCCAGGCCTGAAATAGTCCTGAAACTGGCCTAAATAGTCCATACGCCTAAACACCTGCAGAAGCTAGGTTCACGTTGGGCTGGGCAGGAAGCACAATCAGGCTTACTTTTAATCCTTTAAAACCATTGGATTGGAGCCAATCCAAAACTAATGAGGCTTAAAATTTACAAAAAATTATCCAGCACATGTCCAGCCTGTCCAGCCTGCAGGCTTGCTAAGCTTGAAGCCCAGAGATGCAGTGCAGGTCATTGGAGTGATCATGCAGCATGAGCCTATTGACAACCTGAACTGTAACAAAATGCTATACTGATATAATTTACTTCTTGAACTTCAATTGGTTGATAATTCATTATATTGACAATTGTATACCATTTTAGTACTTGATATTTTTTTTTTCATTTTTCAGAACTCATGAATGTGTTGGATGTAGGCACTTACTGCTCTAATGTTAAGTGGTTATATGATCAGATAGTTGCAATTATAGAATTCTATATTTATTTTACCTAAAAAGGATGATTTTCTTATTAAATGAGTTGCATATTGTTGTTCGCACTAGTCTTCATATAGGGTCTACCTACTCAAGTAATTAACAAAATAACCCTAATATGACAAATGATAAAAAAAAACTTTAAAGAAAATATTTATCATTTATTTCAGTTAGTTTCATCCAAAAATGGCCAAAATCACCAAAAGAAATGATCTATTTGACAGAAACCTGAGATTAGGAGTCAATTTCAGTTTGGAATTGACAGAATCAGACCGGTTTCAGCTAAATCTTCAATCCTTGGTTTTAGTCCAAAGTCATTCAAGCTTCAAACCCATTTTCAAAAATGGGTTTAGTTACATCTGCTTTGCTTTTATGTAGTTGCCTCACTACAAAAAGGTAAAGGCATGACAATCCATTTTTTAATAGACAAAACCATTTATTTGTAGTGGTTCAAAGCACAAGGATATTGAATGCATCACAAAATCTACACAAACACAGTGCAACATTTTGCTTAGTTCGACTGAAAATCCCTTTTGGACCCCTGCAAAACAAACATTAGATGGGTATTCCTTCATTCTCTCCCTCTAATAAAAAAGGGTTTTAACTTTTACCAAGCATTAACAGTGACCTACACTTTTTTAAAATTTTTTAAGGAATTCAACTGTGGAATCACTTTGACCCAAAATTATCAGATTTCTCAACTAATATTCACTTGCATTGAATTTGAGCATGCATACATGAATGTATGCAAGCAAATATGTGTACATAAACACATAAATAGGTGCATGCATATGTGCAGACACATACAGATGTTGAAACAATGTAAGAGGAGCTGCATGTTTTCAGGTTTCCTTTAGAAAATGATAGTACAAAGATAAATTTACAAATTTATGTATGTATTAGGGTTATGCATTCATTTGTCCAATTACACAAATTATGATCAAATACATGTCCAATATGGCTTTTATTTGTGTTTGCTGACAAGCACTTGATTGTTTTTTACTTGTTGACAGCAGAAAAACTAGAGGGATGTTCCTTTATCTTAACCAGGTCTTGGTAAACTGATCCATATATGCACCAAAACCAGCTAGCCAATCAGATGGAGTTACATTGCCCATATACATGCTCCCAAGGTTTTAAATCCTGTGGGATAGGTTATCTCAATCTTTTTCATGGAACGGGACATGCCATGGTCCCACCCCATACCGACACTTAGGATAGGGGTTGGAACAAGATGCATGGATTGAAATGCTGGGATGATAGATGGCTTTACCAACACTTGGAATGGCAACCCATCCTAGTATCCAACGGAACGTCCCATTAGAACCTAAAACTATGCATGCTCCACCTCATAGACCATAGGTAAGACATCCCCGATGCACCAAATGGCAAAAATTAGGTACCAAGTTAGTGGTCAAGCTGCATGTAGCAAATATACACAACCTTTGGAGTCCAAATAATTGATTACTCAATTAACACCACCCCATGAGATGTCAGTAGGATGGTTCATTAGGAACACTGAAAAGGGGGAAGTAATGATGATCAAAACATCATGCATGACAACTACAATAATACAAGAATTTATAGTATGGCATACCTTAAGGAAAAATTATTGCAGTAAGAGCAAGGCATGCGATGCACTAAAGTAATTCACACATCATTGCATGGTTGAAGGAAATAAAAACAAGAAATAGAATGAATGAAGGAAAAGTAAACTACATAAGCAACATATTGTTACATGATGAAGATGATTACAATAATGAAGTCATCAATCGGAGAGAAGAAATTCCTTCAACCTGCTCAACTCAAATCTTTAAACAAAATTTAGCCAAAAAAATAGAAGAGAAATTGGTGAAAGAAAGATCTATTTCCACTTTTCTTTCATTATTTTTTCATGATCTACAAATTGGGTAATATAATGGGTGGAAAGGCGGGTTCATGCTCTTTTCTTGCACTTCCTCTGTTAAGGTTTTGATAGATAGAAAGTAGAGCCTATACTTTTTGCTTTCATTTCATCCGTTCCTCCTAAATGAGTTCTATTAAGTGGAAAGTAAAGTCCATGCTCTAGATTATACTCCCTTAATTCCTATTCTCCAAAATATGATATACAACTCTATTTACGCTAGTGAGGTCTGCCTTATTTGAGTGTATTCCAGCCAATGATTGACGAACTAAACCAAACTGGCTGGTATGGGCCAAACCGAACTAAACTAACCAGAATCTGGTATGAAATTGCCCTTTGGTTTGGTTTGGGTCCCAAACTGGCCTGAACCACGATGAACCGACCGGTTCAAGTCGATTTGAGGGTAGGGTAAGCTGGGGGTTGGTTGGCTGGGATGTGAGCTCTTGTGAGCTCACTTAAATATAGAGAAGGCTAAGAGCCTCTCATGAGCTCTCAACTTCTCTCTTATATTTTTTTGAAAACTTAATATTATCTTGATTTTTTAGAAGATTTGAGCCAAAGAAGGAAAGATTTCAGCCCAAAATCAAATGCCTCCTACCATTCTCCTTCTCCCTCTCTTTTTTGCGCATGACTACAATTAATCGTACTCTAAATTCAGTTGACAAGTACTATATGATATGCACTTTGGTTCCCTTTATTTGCAGCTAAATGGTGGGTCTACTTCAGAGAGAGAGAGCTCGAAACCTTAGGAGATTGACAATCCAGATCCTTTCCCAGGCAGTCTCCTCCAATGGATCTCAACGCAACTAGTCCACATTTGCATTAATCCATAGCAGACAGAGGAACTGTCTCATGCAAAAAGGCCTAAATGACCTAGTCTATGTGCACTACAATCTACGACTCAGACTAAAGTGCATTGAGCAAGTGGAGTTGAAGTATACTTATCCACTCCATCATGACTTCGTCAGAGATAAGGATTTGATGATTGGGTAGCTTGAAAGCCAGCAGCCAAAGCTAGATGAGCCTGGATCGCCTCCTCAACCATCAAGAGAGATCGCCAAGGAGGCTAATGTAGATTCAGGTAAATGGACTCAGAAAAACACCTACTAGCAACACGAGTCGAAAGATAGCATGCCATCATCAAAGGGCTTCATGTTCAAGAATCCTCCCTGAGACTTGAGAGGGAGCTACTAAGAAGAGGTCACCATGGCACTCATTCTAATTAGTGGTGGGTCCGATCAAGCCACCTAGCAAAGTTAGGAAGGGACGAGAAGGGGAAGAGAGCGGCAGCTCTCCAAATCAGTAAGAAAAAGACATTGCAAAGAATGGAGGAGTCAATGCACTCAAATCTAGAGATACAGGACTCAAGCAAAAAGAGCAAGCAGCTTCATAATATTCAATTCACTAGTGAATCCCAGTTCACTCATACCACACATGATAGGGACCATAAGGCACAACCTAATAATATGGTAATATGCTTTAGTTTCATTTGACACTATAAAGTACTTCAAAACATGAACGAAAAGTATTGTAGATTTTTAAAAAATGTTAAAATTGAGTGTACCACATAAAAAAAAATTAAGAAATTATAAAAAAGAAAAAAGAAAAAAAAGGCATACCGGTCTAAACCACCAATACACTGTCGATTCAGTTTGGTACCGGTACATGGTCTAGTATACCTTGATTCCGACTAAAATAGAAGGTACAAATTCTCTTCCTCTAGTAACTAAGAAATGATACAAATTACAAAAGTAATAAAAATATTTTAAAATTTTTAAAGTTTAACAAAAGTAGGACCTTGACTCCTATTTTAACTTTATTTTCAATTGCATTGCCAAAGTCTTCCTAGACTAGAAGTTAAAACTTTCTAAAGTTTTGATACTTAATTTGAGTCCTAAATGTAACAGATCTTGCTCCTGAAACTTATCCAAATCTATTCGAATGGCTAGATCAACCTTGGCGTGCCAAATGACCATCCTAAATCATGAAGAATGATTACAAGAGGAGATAACAATGATGACTAGAAAACCATGATTAGTGTGGAAAACCAGCCATAATGTTCTTTATTCATAATCCCATTGAAGCAAATGCAATTATCTCGCTCTCATAATTATCATTAACCAAAAAGGTAGGGTCAGGTATTGAGCCACTTATGAAAGTGGTAAAAGACAAGGAAGCTTCTCTATAAGCATCTTTTCAATGACATGGGATAAGAGAGGTTGGACATCATAGTTTGTTGGATAAATAAGCACAACTAGATTAATTCCCTTTACTTAAAATAAGGCTGATCAAACAACATGCCAAGCTAGGCTTGGATCGAGCTATACACCGGTAGTTAAGCCTGATGCTCATGCCCAAGCCCCATCTGGCCTGACTGCCAGGCCTATAATTTTGACCAAGCTCGACCCAATCTTACAAAGCCAATCCCTAGCCCACCCACTAGGTCCGAATTCTTTTTCCTCCCTCATTTAGTATTTAATTAGAATTTTTTAGTATCCAATCCCTCAAAATTTCAGGCTGGTCTAAGCAAGCCACCTGGCCCAATACACACACACACACACACACACACACACACACACACACACCTATTTTTTGCTTAGGCCCATTTTACAAGCCTAAGCCTATTTTTAGTATGGAAGCCCACAAAATTTCAAAAGGGGCTGGTCCACTGGGCAGGACATCTGGCCTCTGATTATCAGATCCTTATCAAGTAATCCTAAGGCACAAAATTGAAATTGGTCAAAGCTTCAACCAGGTTCCATATTCTATCCAAAGTTTGGTAACATGTAGTATACGAATGTGTAGAAAACATATTCAGATTAAGTCTAAATATATGAACTAATTTTAAAATGTATTAATGTATACATGCATGCATACAGACACACATGTAAACTAATATATCACTGATTGGTTCGAAAAAAGAAAAAGAAAAGTGTACCTGGATTCCATCAAGCAGATCTTGAAGAGCTGCATTCAAGGTTCCTAACTCACCAGAATTATTACCTGGAGAAAGAATTGAGAGAAATTCGAAATGCTGGCAACGATGATATCTATTGATGAACAAAAGAAGTATAATTACTATGTTTGATATTGTTTCCATCAGAACTCATAAGGCTCAGATCATCTTCATTTGCATTTTTGTCATCAGATTCATGTTTAGTACCATTATCAGGAGCGCCAGGTGGGACATATGCAGGAACTTCAAAACACATGAAATGTGCAAAAAAGGAACTCTGCAACATAATGACAAAAACAATTTTTTTATATAAGTTTAACTGCAATTCAATGCATACTTATGCAAAACAATTTACCTCATCTACAAGAAGTGGAATAAAGATGGTAAGCATCTTTGAGTATGATTCAGAAACCGTAGAAGAATCTGTAGTTTTTGCTGTTTGACTGGAACCTGTAGAAGCTTCAAGCCAAACAGTCGGATTTCTTGATGCTTTGGCACTTGCACGGAGTTCATTTGCAAATTCACGAGCCTAGATAGCATAAATCAGAAAGAATATTTCAGTACTACATAAATATGTTCAAAATTCATGTTTGTTCATGTGTTCAGATATAACTTTAAAGTCCAATATATTATGGCCATTATATGCATATGCATTCTGATTTCACAATCATATGTTTGTAATCTTACAGCACAAAGAATATATGACTAGAAGAATTGGACATAGACGTTCATCAACAAAATAGATTGAATATATCATGCCACAAGGAATTATAACTCCATTTGTTAATGCAAAAGCATTGGGAAAATACTAATGCAATTAGCTTCAATTGCATGTCTAATGTATCTGGTTCCTTGAGATTTCTGTAACTTATGTCCCTTCATTTAACACCTAACAACTCACCGTATATAGAAATAAAAGGTGAAAGTAAGACATCAAAATAGTTATATAATGATAGATTTTCCTCCTGACCTCTCGACGAAGGAGCAAGTTGAAGGAATGACAATATGCCTTCCTCAAAGGGCCTAAGCAATTCTTGTCAAGTCTCTGAATATGGAAATAAAAGGAAAACAGAAAATTAGATAAGATACAACAAAAGTAACAGCTTTTGTTCAAAATCATAGAGCCCAGAAGAAATGACAACCTTTAAGTGCTGCAGCAGTCGTGCATAAGTCCTGCACCTAAACCTCAGATCTGCATGATCCGGCCTCTTTAATTGTCCTCGCTGCATACCATCCAAGATAATCTCAAGTTGACCAAATCAATATATTTGATCTTCAAGACAACCCAAAAAATATTCAAAAAAAAAAAAATAGGGGGGAGAGAGAAAGAAAGACAGAGAGGCCAAGAATATACCTGTGAAAAGTAGCTCTTGTCACTTATCATAAAGTCTACCAGACTAGAAAAGTAGTTTCTCAAGAACTCTGATGCTCGCCAAACAAATGTGTTTTTCAATTTCTCCAACTCTGCTCGCTTTTCCTTAACCTGGACAAATTTTGAATATATATGTTAGTTCAGATGTACTGCAATTTTCAGATGAAAATTACTTAAAGGTTGGACTAGAGGACTACATATCTGAATGTATTAATTATATGGGAAAATGATCACCAATTTATTTGATGCCAATTCTTTACAAACACAAGCATGGGAAGTGAAAACAAATGAGGAAACTCCTTCTAGATACACACACACACACACACACACCTTTTTTCCTACATCAAAACTTTCAACAGTATTTCCCGACTTCATCCTCACCCACACTATTACGGAATTGATTATCCATATTTCACAGTAGCAGGCATATTGCCTCCTTAGTACATTGAATTCTCTCAAGTGTTCATGAACTTACATAGCTACAGATGAAGTAAATGGAATTCTTCAGCAATCATAAAGTGTGGATCAGAAAGTATGTAGTGTAGATCAGAAAGTAATGTTACGGTGACTTACAGCTCGCATATTCGCATAGCATTGATCCAGATTCGGTGCTTCAAGAACACAAATAGCCCCTGTCAACCATTCACATGCTTCAACACTTTTAAGCATGTGTGACTCATCAAAAGAACCTTCAGTTAGCGATACTGCGAACTGCAACATTGAAGAAGAGAAAAATAACGAAAACTGAAATTCAGGGTCACTGTTCAAAGTTCACATACCAATATGCATAATGTGACTCAAAATAAGCAAATTGTGTTTCAATTAGGACAAGACAAACCTCAGAAGGAATACGCAAGCGTTCAAGTAATTTATCCAGTTCATCAATAAGTGCTCTATTATTTACACATTGCATTTCCAATTTGTTGTTACGGGATTCAATCTGCAAAATATGACCAGCTAATTTATGAAAGTAGTAATGCCAATAAAAAGAAGAGAATAAATAAACAATTGCGAAATATTTTTACTTGCTGACTGCAAAATTTTAACAAAAATGACAAGGATGGTAAGAAACACTGATTGTTATAAACCATTTATACATTTTAAATAAGCTTTGTCTAATAAATTGTGCTCAGAGATAGATGCGATTACTTACAAAATTTGTTTTACAAAATAAAAAAAAAAAATTTTAAAAAAACTTTATCTACATTTCGTTGAAGTCTAGGGGAATCCAGCGGAGCTGATTCCTGACTGCTTATCTCAAACTGCACAAATGATATGGTATGCTTCCTTTGCATTTGTCTTCCAGCTTTTATGGCATGCCCCTCTTGAACAGAACATCACCAAAGCACATGGTGCAGATACAGTCTTTTAAAAGATGGCAGCCTATGTGACCTATCTTAACATTTTGCATCACGTTTGAGTATGGAGAACGAGATTTTCTATTATAGCATTAAATTTGACAAATTGATACTTCCCATCGGCATACCACATCTTACTTATTATGTTATATTTCATTTGTTGGATTGGAATCACTTCCCTAGGTTTTTTTTTTTTCTGATTTGTCTTTTTAAATTTATGATCTTTGGGCCACCTTGTCCTCTCACTTATGGAAGATAAAGAGGTGTTTGTCAAAATCTTTAGGCCCCATTTGGCTAAGCTTTTGGAGGATCCAAGAGTGCTTTTAGAGGCCTAAAAGCACTTTTGAGTGATTTTATAGTATTTGGTAAAATTTTCAAAAGTGCTTTCTAGCTCTACTAAAAGCTGTTAAAAATTCTACTTCAAAAAGCTCCAATTTGGATCTTTTCTCAAAGGCTCTACTTGCCATATGCCGAGAAACAGTTTTCCTTCGACTTGAAAGTCATGGATTCGAATCAGAAAAATAACAATATTTAATATTATAATGTAATATGACTATAATAATATATTATATTATATTTCATTATTATTATAATAATATTACAATATATTATAAATAAAACATAATTATTATACTTGGACGAAAGTATTATTATAATTATAATATACTATGTAGTGTAATACAAGATAATATAGTAAAATTATAAAATATTATAATATAATACATAATAATAATATTACTACACTATAAAATGTTATAATTTTGTAATATTACAATAATAATATATCATAATATTGCGATATTATATTATTAGATAATAATGATTATAATTTTTATAATATGCTATAATATAATTATTAAATAATAGCTAAATAATATATTATAATAATTTTGTATTATAATCATTATTATATTAGAATATTATTATATTTTCTTATATCATATTATCGTAATGAACCAGGAAAATAACAATATTTAATATTATAATATAACAATAATATAATATGAATATAAGAATATTATTATAATATGATATATTATATTATATTATATTCAAATAATATTACAATAACATTATAATATATTATCAATAAAATACTATTATTACAATTGTATGAAAATCTCATTATAATTATAATATATTATGTAGTGTAAAATAAGATAATATAATAATATTATAAAAATGCTATAATATCATACCGTTAATATTATATAATGCTATAATTTTGTAATATTACTATAATAATATATCACAATATTGTTATTTCTATTTTAAAAGCACTACTTGCAGAGATACATTATTATATCACAGACATTGTGATATAATTTTGTAATAAAAATAACAATATTGTGATATATTATTATAGCATTTTTATTTAAAAAATGCTTCACCTAGCCCAATAAATCCAACTTGTTTGTAAACACCACAAAATAATTATATGAGCCAAAATCACTACTTGCAGAGACTACAAAACATTGCATGATTCTCATAATTATTTTTTCAAGGAAGTTAGATCTTGCACTCCAATATTAATGGAATCATACCGACTCAATATCCTCTCTCATAAGCTTGAGTTTCAGATTAAAACTGCGTAACCACTCATCCAAATCATCCACGCATAGAGAAGCCACTTCTATTCCCTGCAAAACCTGCATAATACATATGATACAGTAGTTCGAATTTAGAAGATTTTCTAGATTCTTGTGATGCTAATTCATTTCAGCAACCTCACAAAGCTCAGATTCTATCGCAATTGCATACAACCAAACTTGAAGTCATGGAAACTTTCTCAAAGAGTCCTACATCTCATGTGAAAGAAAAAGGTAACTAACAGTATTAACATATGCAGAGAACCAGTGGCAGAGCCAGGACATTTGGTCAGAGGGGGAGGGGGGGGGCAAATAACCAAGTAATCAATATATAGATATTCTTTTTACTTAAAAATAATTTTTTTAATATTATACTTAACCATAATAATTTTTTTACATTGACCCCATAATTTTATAATTGCCCCTGCTCACAAACATGTGGCTCCGCCCCTGCAGAGAACTCAAGACAGTGTTACCTCCTCTATGAGGGATTCACTTTCCAATAATGCATGGACATTTGCTGCTTCCAGAGCAAGAAGTTCTCGCTTTAATCTTTCCGAAAATGCCTCTGCTTCACCAATGCCCATGACATACCTGTATAAGTACAATGTTGTTGCAATTATCTGAAATATTAAAGACTAAATATGGTAAAGGATGAAACAAGATAGCAGAAGTGTAATACAGTACATGTTAAGATTGCTTACATTTTCTTCGAAACAAAAGAATGTGTTTTCATAGGTTACATTTCATTATTGTATATCTGAAAGGACTAAAAAGGTACATCAGAAGATAATATACTTGCTACATCCATAGCTGCAATGTGTTTCTTATTTCAAACCTTTCTTTTTTTTTTAACAACTGGTTGTCAACCACCAATCAAGTTTTTAGCTTTTCATCCAAGCATGGATGGTGTTAAAAAGAAAGGTTCTCAAGTTAATCAAATTTATAGAATTACAATGTGGGGAAGGAAACAACAAGCACAGATCAGATTCGATGCATTAAGGATGATAGGATTTGCTTAAAGATTATTTGCAAAAATTGTTGTATAAGAAATTTAGTAGAGATATTTTTGTATAAGAGCCATAAAAGAATGGTCATATCTTACTTGCCAAAATCAGGAGATGGTGAATGGATGTAGACACGTAAAAAATAAATAAATAAATAAATAAATAAACTGAAGTAAGGAAGCAGGAAGTGCTTTGAGTCTGAGGAGATTTTGAAACAGGTGTGCGACCACAGTAGAAATTCTCCTACTAAGGGTCAGCTCAAAGTTATCAGAGCTGCACCAGACACTAACCTGGCCAAGGGGCTGAGTCACCGATTAGTTGGTCCAACCATGGGGACAATCAATAGGACAAAGAGCATATCAAAAAAAAATTGAATCAAAGTAGTTGTGATATGTTAAGAATATGTATATTTTATTATGATCATGACATAGATTAGTTACATGCCTTAGTCACTAAGAGAACTAAGCTTCCTACAACAGTTTCATGGTTCAATTCAGTTCTTATTCTAGCTCTACAAGGGATTCTCTTTTCGAGAAAATGACTAATCCAGTTCGCTGAAAGCAGATGAGTCCACAGGTCACACAAATCCTGGCCGTGTCTAGTGTGTTTCACCAGGTCAAACGCAAACCTGCTCTTCTTAGGGGCCTAAACTGGACCTAAAGCCAGTTCATCAGGTTTCCAGTTCATCTGGCAGGCTGGTTCACGTTAACCATGGGAGGCTGTTTCTTTTGTTTATATAAAAAAGTTTGAACTAGAGATAGATTTGGAACAGCTTAGGACAAAGAAGCCCAATTTAACAGGGGAAAAAGCCTATTCCCAATTGGTCATATCATAATGCCAAAGTATTGACCACGGCAACAAGTTTCCTCCAATGGCCAAATATAGTCTATTTGAGTACATGGTATGGCCTATTATAACCCTAGAAAGATTGAGATGCAAAGCCTTGCATTAACTACTCTTTGCTTCTCAACCACACATAACTCCATTCTCTTCTCCACGTGCTACAGCACCAATTCTTGCAGTACTACTCCACCTTTTCCCATGCATAAGGGTGTAGACAAGCTAAGATGACCCAAATAATAAGTATTGAGCCTTGAGCCAACTTATGAAAGAGATTGAAGCACAAGCTGTGCTCAAAAACAAATTCTTGATCTTGACTCATCATTAACCGAACAAACATATTATTGAACAAGCACAAGCTTTGCTTTATTTTTGCAAGCCCAAAGTTCAAGCTCGGCTTTTTTATGGTAGAAATAAGGATTTGAAGATAGTTTTGGTACAATTAGAGTAAGGAACAAGTAAACTGCAATGGGTATAAGCATTGCAATGACTGAAGTCAAAGTGATAGAATTAGAAAACTGAATTACATGTCATGGTCATGTGCAACCAGTATTCTGCAAGGCTCAAGTATAAAGATGTGCTTGAATATGTTGGATGATCTAGAATGAGGAAGAAACCTGACATTGTTGGATTTTTTTGGGAAGACTTAGAAAGCCTACAAAAACATCGAAGATAGCCTTAGCAACGATTATTAGCGAACAAGAATCACAAAGGCCAACCCAAAAGTCCAATTGGTGGGACAACATCTAAGGGATATGGTGAGGTTATGAAATATTGGCTTTTATAAACACGAGGAGACCATCATTTCATGCAGGATTTGTCGCACCAAACTGTACCACCTTATGCTGACTATAGATACATGTAACGAACTTACATCCAGTTCAGTATATAAGCTAAACCAGTCCATACCAGACCAAACCAAATGGAACCGTCCCGTACTACTAGGTTTCAGAATGAGAAAAAAGTATTGGAAGCTTACCTTACCACAGAGTGTACCATACCGAACTGTTAACACACCAATATGGTTTTCAGTGCTGGTTTTGCAAACCTTGATTTCATGTCTTACAATGAAAGGACTAAGTTACAATTGCCTCAAAGGTGCAGTGAAGTAAGCTATGATTGAGTAAGAAGGAACTAATTCTTATAATTCCGTACGCTAATTGTCTACACTAAGTGGATATAAAGTTCTGAACAATACACGAAGAAAAAGAGGATCCAAGTTATAATTCTAACATTCAGGTTCCATAAATTGTGTGTCAAAACAAACTGAAAACATAAAGAGGGGGGGGGGCATAATTTAAAAAAATAAATAAATAAAGTTTAATAAATTAATCAGAAAACATCCTCCTTCAAAAAACTCCGCAAGAAGATTTAGGGCCAGTGTAATAGGTCAACAGAATTTCAAACAAAAAGATCATGATGCCATTAATGTTCCAAGCAACAACCATATAGACGATACATACGTGCCAAGAAGAGCCTCCATGTCTTCTTCTTCCGCATATGAAGCAAGATCTTTCTCCACAGTAACTTTCAAGTCCCTTTGCTTCATGACAGATACAGCTGGTCCATCTTGGGTGTTTACTTGTTTAGTCACTGTAGGTGTGTTTTCCTGAACCAGATACATCAGCAGAATGTACAGCCAGGTTATTATAAATATTTAAGGTCTGTTCAATAACAAAAAATGCTCATATTATCATGAGGAACTTTAAAATGGGATCTGAGGAAAATGACCGTTCGCTTCTTTTAAATAAAGACAAGAAGAATAAAACTCTTGCTTTAAGATGCATGTTCATAGTACAAATTTGCATGCATCATGCTATACCAGACAGCTCAATGCCTTTTCCCAATCTTAAGATATCAAATTTATTTCAAAAACAATGGAACCAATTGTTACATCAGCTGAGTAATGCTATTCTGATCTGTATGATATTCCATAAGTTAATTGTTCTTGATCACTTAAACAAATTTTACATAAATTAGTATTTTGTGACCGATCATTAGTAAGCATGACTCCATGAACATGTTCAGACTCCATCACAATGCATGCAAGAGAGGGTTTAAGACATGTCTACAGCCATGAACGAAAAAAAAGGTGTCTTCTATCATTATGTCATTAAGATAAGAAGGTTAGCCACAGATATTGCATTATTTTGCTCTGAACTCAAAAGTTAGGGAATTGCGTCATAGAAGCAAAATGCTACTAGCTTTATGTGTAATGAGAAGTCACTGGATTTATTGTATCTCAAGGACATCTACTAGGATAAAAAATAGGTTTGTTGAACCTAAGGGTTCAATAATACATGTTTTGATAATAACAAGACATTGATTGAATAACTAATGTAATGCTTGAGTTTGTGATAATAAGACAGGTACCATGATTAGAACAAATAAGACATGAGTAAAATTTCATCTAGCATGTACTCGATTTGTAAGAAACTCAAATAGCATGCAAGAAGTTCAAGACAGAGGAAAATAATGTCAAATCAAGTACCATCCGACTCAAGAGTATCCCAGAGAATGGTTTGCATATTGTAATTTTATTTTTTTCTAAAGACACGTAAAACTTGGTAGGAGAATAAATACACAAGATTCAAATCCTTTAAAAATGAATTAAATTAGATTTTAGATCAATAATTAAAGTTAAATTATCATACAAATCCAAAACTAGGTGTGTGCGGTCGATCGAACCTCAAAACGGTCGATCAGGCTAGGCTATACCAAACAAAACCCTTGAAGTTTCTGTTTGGCCTGGCAGTCGACCAACCTAGACTAGGGCGGTTGACCGGCCATAGCCTGGGTGGTCGACCGCTGAGCTCTGGCAGGCCCAACAGTCATATTTTTATTTGACCATTGGAGCTGCCCTTGAGCCCCAACAACCATTCTTCTACCCCTATAAAATGAGGATTTGTGGATGGTTTGAGCATGAAAATAAGAGTTGAAACCTATTGAGAAATCATTGAAAAAATAAGTTCTCAATTTAGTGTGCATATTGAGGAGTGTTGTAGTTTGTGTTTCTCTTAAATTTATTCTTCCTCTTCTAAATTTAAAGCTTTATTAGCACATCTGCGTTTTTGAGGAATGTTATAAATTGTGTCTCTTATTCTTGAGAGAATTAGGTTCCTCCTTAACCCATATAAAAGAAAAGAGTCGGTTCATTCTTAGTCCAGAAAAGGATTATAAGGGTTCCTTTTAAGTTTGGTAAAAGGAGTGTGTAAGAGTTTGATCCTCATTCGGTTAAAAGAATTGGTATAGTGAAAATCATGAGGAGGAGTCTTGGGTAGTGGATGTAGGCAAGGGATACCGAACCACTATAAAAATCTTGGTGCCTCATTTATTTATTTACTCATTTACATTTTTGCAACTAATTTAATATACTCTTATATTGAATCCCTTGCAACTAGTATTTGGGTCTTGTTTTTAAGTTTTAAATTGTTATATTTGACTTGTTTTTAAATACTTAGTTTTGAGTTTTAAGTTCTTGATCAACCCAATTAACCCCCCACCCCCTCCCCCCTATCTCCTTTCTTAGATTGCCCTGGGCCTAACAGGGTTCAATTATAAAAGTCTCCCATTGCATCAAATGACATCAAATATTTTGAGTGCCTGAATATCCATTTTTCCATCATGATTCATGTTTTTGGGGCTTGACAAAAATAAATATTTCATTGATGTTGAATAAACCAAGAGTTTCAGCATAGACTGTATTAGCTAAAATGGGACTAGGACATGGTAGGCACTTCTTCATTATTTAGCTTATCTTGCAGTTAGAATTTGAGACAATTTCTGGATTATTTTTATTTTTTAAAGTTGAGGTATCGATGCAATGTTGAATGAAAGCTTCTTCCTCAGTATCCTGTTGAGAAGACTACTGTTGTGACTCCAGCATCTTAATGATAACACAACTCCATTTAGGCCTCGCTCAAAAACTTGGTGACACTCTTATACTTTATAAACGAAGAGAAATAGAGACACCTCAGATTATTCTCCAAGTCATCTTTTATGTGAGAGAGAGACATACACACATGTTCACTATTTTCTTCACATACCAGCTATTTGGAAGAGAGGTTACCCTCACCTAATTTTCCTTAATCACTTTAGCCACTAGTGTATTTTGCAAAATTGGACTTCTGAAAGTTCATCCTTGTTCCTTAATTTTTTTCAGTCATCAACTTATATATTTCCAAGCATCCATTAAATATATCACTTGTTAATAGGCTCACCATATCATCAATTTATCAAGTATCGTTGTTTTTACTTCATTGTTTACTTGATGGCAAAGAAAATGAATGATGAAAATCGAAAGGTTGAAGGATTTTGCTATTTGTTGTTGGACACCATGGGATCTGCTATGCACATCATTATTCTCCCATCCAACAATATGGTCAACTTTGTTGTCTCTTCAGACAGGATAAACAATCAACTCTTTATCTGGTCTTTCTAATAGCAGAGAAGATAATGGTGAAAATCATGAGATTAAAGGATTTCACTCCTCGTTGTAAGATCAGTAATGTAGACCAAAATTCTCCTCACAAATG
Source organism: Metroxylon sagu (assembly GCA_017589505.3). NCBI lineage: Eukaryota > Viridiplantae > Streptophyta > Magnoliopsida > Arecales > Arecaceae > Metroxylon > Metroxylon sagu. Next base: position 408,336 of record JACVBY030000474.1, on the reverse strand, counting down.
ATATTGTCAACTTGATCATGCCACTTCATCAGTATATTACCTTATCTCTGTAAACTACAACATGAAGTGTTTGAGATGGGAAAAACTGCATTGTCTATTCTTCTTCCCACCAAAGTATCATTACAGTAATCTCCCAGTTAACAAAAGTTTTTTATAATTCATCTATAAGCACCTATAAAGATTTCTCGCATTCAGTTCATGGCGAACTTGGTCATCTCCCTTCATCAAGGATACATGATCAACTCTTTCTCTATCATCCTTCTAAGCTACAACATTAAGTGTCCAGATTAGGAGAAATTATATTCTGTACCTCCTTCCCCAAGCAATGGTTATAACAGAAAATCTCTGAATTAAGAAAAGTTCTTTTTTTTCCTTTTATTCATGAGTACCATTACAGATTCCTCACATTCGTTAGTACTGAATTTGATTATGCTTATTGATTAATTTTCAAGTTATTTTAACATAAAGAAAAATATTACACGTGTATGGATGTGGGCACAAAAAGATAGCCAGATGTGTCTGAATTAGGAAGAGCCTCATTATCTTTTTCCGTCTGCAAGAATCCATACAGTGATCTCTCAACTAACAAAGATTCATTTATTTTAATCAGTAGCTATAGGGTTTCCTCATATTCACTAATACCAAAAATCATTATGCTTACTGACTAATTTTTGGATTGTTTTGACATACTTGACATAGAATGTCTATCAGATAATATTGTTGGATGTCTAGCATCTAGTTGGTGACAGTTTCTTGGCAATTAAGGTTTGAAAAGTCGATTTTGCTTGTGGCTTTGGCTAGGCCACTAATGACTTTCAGTTTCAACAGTTTCAACGACAGTTTCAATACTTTTAACAGCAACTTTAAAATATCAACAAATGAAGAAATATTATAAAAATAAAGAAAATAAGCCAGGTATTAAAAAAAATAGCAATGTTTTAGAATTATGTTTTACTGTTCAGGACCTTGCAGTCGACATCACTTTTAGTTTTAACACTGAAGCAATCAAAAAAAAAGGAAAAAAAAATCTTTTTATTTAAAGAAGATTATGGGCATGCTTTGCATTGTCTAGGAGTATAAAGTATCATCTAGGGCTCGTTTGGTTCACGGTAAAAGAGAGCGCGGAATTTTGTTTCCTTCGAATTAGAATGTTTGGTTCGCCCTTTCAGAGCCCGCCCGTGGGAATACTCTATTTCTACGTGATTTGAATTCCTGCATTTTATGAAAAATAAAATCCCATCGGTACCATGAGATTTACTTTTCTACCGCAGCGTGCTTCCTTTTTCTTCCCAACATACCCTTCTTTTCCATCGTATACCTTTTTTTCCCAAATCAGCGAGCGAGAAGAGAGAAAAAAATGCTTCGCTTCAGATATACGAAGTGTCAACTTGATCTAAAACTTTTTATCTTAATTTAGAATTTTGGTATCTTGATTTCTTAACCATTTTTTATAACCCATATAAAAGTTAAAAAAATTAGATGGCAAAAAAAAAAAAATTAAGAACTAAAGGATATAATTGATATTCTGCACTATTTTTCTGAAAAAGAAACTGTTCAACCAAATGTAACAGCTTCATTCTTTCTCAGGAAAATGCCTGTTTTCCATGATCAACCAAACATGATAGTTCAGATATTCTATGCCTGAGAATCTAATTTTTAGATATTCTATTTCTATCTGTAAGTCACTCCTTGTGAACCAAACGAGCCCCTACTGTTTGCTGACAAACTAGCATAACAATCTTAGTACCCACAAGATATAAGCTCTACGACAGCCACATATGTCAACAAAATATTTGTTTATAATTCAAAAAACATGAAAAATTCTATTCTTCTCAAAAGTTAGAAAGGTTAAAATTTGATTTCAACAAATACCTCTAGAAATCAAATATATGAAGAGAAAACAAAAGAACAACAATTGCCCATAGAACATAGATAACAAATTCGATCTATAAGTTCGTTTAGCTGGAACTCCAAAGAAAGTGAAACATTTGCTTTTGGAGTTTCAGCCAAAAGTCCAAACTAATGTTCTTGGCAATCAAGATTTCTTTTACCTCCTTCACTCATATAATAAGTGCTCAATCAAACACAAAATGAACTTCTACATCTGGCTGCAAGTAATATCTTTATCATTTATCATACACTTTTAATGCTACTTTCAGCACAGTTAACATGATACGTTAGCAGTTGACCAGCATTATGCCAAAAAAAAAGGTATTGAACATGTGTCTGCGTGCATGTACAAGTTCAAATAGGAGTCATTTTAGATGATAACCAGATCACACACTCAAACTAGCTATAAAAGTCTGTACAGAATAAAGTTTTTTTAAGTAACTGAGAATTAGAGATGAATATATTCAAGTGCACCTTTGCCCAAAGAGCCAGCTCAACTATATCTATTCCAACAAATTTAGGAAGGCGACCCAACATTTCCTTGCACATGTTTAAAATACAGAGAAGAAACCGATTCCTGCAAGAAAAAGATCAAGTGAAACTATAAAATAAATTACTAATCAAAGTCTCATTTAAGATTCGTAAAACTATTCCTCTCTTCCATGCAAAAGCAGAAAAATTGGTGTAAAATAGAAAAAGATCAGCAGAAGAAGGCTTCTTAATAGAACAAAATCCTTGCAAGTTTTCCAAGCAATCACCTGACATTTTTGTTACGCATTGTCCATTGTGGCGGGCTGACACTCTGACTACCAAGATTGACAAATCCCTGCACAACATACAATTGAAACAAATGAAATACTCAGCAATGTAACCAGTATCTCAAATACGGGCAATTGAACCAACCAACAAGGCTTTATTTTAACCTAAATTAGTTTATTGAACCAGCATGGGAACCATCTATATCTGAAAATGCATGAAACCAGGAAGGGAATACCAGCATAAATGTACAGCCAGTAGGATCATTTGAAAGAACCTCCACTTTTGTGAGATGCTTTAGCTTGTAGAGTTTTGCAGGCTGCACATGCAGTAAAAATAATGCAAAGCAAACAGTCAGAAGGAAACAAAACAAGTACAGTTTTGATATGTGCAATTTTGACATCTAGAACATTGAAATTCTGGAAACACAGGACATTGGAGGCTTTTTTTGATTAAGCAAGTTAACAGAATCTCAATTTATTCAACATCTACCTGCAATTTATTTCACTTATGCCTAACTTTAAAATATCTCATAACCATGATAAGCTTTCCAATGTATAAAATCTAGCATTGTTACTTCAACCTATAGTAAGTAATATCCATCATTTATGCTAGGATTTAATAGCTATTAAAAAAGAGGAGCAAAAAATGTTTTTAGTGCAAACATGTGATACATTTGTGATTCTTCACAAAAAAAAGTTATCATTAATTAAACATTACTCATACTAACTCTCAATAGAGTTAGAAAATGATATAGCAATATATCCTTCTGTAACTCTTAATTCAACAGAAAATCACCTCGAGTATTCCTCCAGAGGAATATTTCAAGACACGGAGAAAAGCTTTAGACCTCTGAAGTTTGGATGAATTTTTAGCTGCTGCACGAACCAGATGGTCATTAATGCATAAAACGTAGAGAACATTCAAAGATAATAAAACAAACTATTATTCTCCAGATGCAATCTGATTATCATATCAACTCGTCAAAAAATTATTCCTTGTTTGTAAAATCAAATTGCTATTGTTGATGCATTACTTGACCAGAGCTCAACCACCCAGAACAATAAGGAATAAGATGAGCAAGAATTAACCACTATGCCTTGCATTATGAAGATAGAAAGCATCTCAATCTCATTGTAATTCTCCATACTATGGGCCTTGCATATGTAGTGATGTTATGATCTCAAACTACCACCTTTAGATAGGTGGTGTTAATTGTGACATATAGTTTTTCTTAAAGAGCTTTAGTAACCTAAAATGCTCTCATGATTTCTTTTTTTTAATCTAGCATCCAAAGTTAACTCTTTTGGCTGCTTACAGAATATACACACATGCATATATACATGTTAATCTTCATGCTTCATATTTCAATCTCATAACATGTTTTCCGAGACTAACTGCATGATGCCATATCAAACAAGTTATCCTTGTCAGTAAGTAAAAAAGGTTTGGCTTGTTTCACTTCATATTAGAAAAGAAAGATAGAAAGAAAAAGAATTACCAAAGTAGTAATATTTTAAGTCATGCTTCTAAATTTTCTTTCAAAATTGTCCTATATTCCTAGTTTTGGATTATAACCAGATCATCATAGAACTCCAAGTCGAAACAGATTCTAGAAAAGGAGACTTCATGCAACCACTTGAAACTTAAAAAGTATATTCCCTTCCAGAATACTAAGAAATAAAGAAAAGTGACCAGTGCAACCATATGACATTAATCCCCCAGCTACAGCCAGGCTCACCCTTTCTACCACCTATGATACCAAATCCCAACATGCTCATTTGAGAACCATTTCCCATTGCTCACTTTTTTCGGTTCAGCGATGCACCCAGGATAAAAACCTTTTGTATGCCAAGATACATCCTCACAGCATTTTTATCAACTATTCAATCATTGATTCCAGCAAAGTGTGATGCATTAAGGCCATTTGAGAAACCTTCTCCCTGACACAATGCAACCTCATCGTTAGCTGCTCTTATAATCAGACAATGCAGTGGCTCCTTTTCAATTTACATCAATCATCTGAAACAGACATAAACTAAATAAGTTCGTGAACTTCATTTGTCATCCATCCAGCATCTAGTCAATCATCACTCTTCTATTTTCATCAGATCTTTCTCACCCCGAGTAGCTTAAATCCTCATTATTAATATGTTAACTAATTTCAAGCTCCGCTACATATGAATACCTTTACTGTCTTTAATGAAATATAGCAACGTCTTGGCACCATCTTCTCAAAACATAGTGCCCAACTTTTAGTATCATACTGAATCTAGATGCTAAGCGTAATCGCGCTATTTTATCTTTTGGCCAGCATACTCAATGACGGACTTCAAACTTATATTCTAGAGACTGCTTTAAAGCAAACAATCAAAAAAAACAAAAAACAAAATCTCATCCCTAGCTGCATATTTCCAGCAATTCAAGAAAATGGAACTCCAATTGAACGATTGCAAATTCCGATAGAAACAAAGAGAAGGTAGAGAAAGCTATCATCCAATAGTTCCAGCTACAAAGAAACACGGAACCCCGAGACAAATAATCCATAGTGCTCGGGAGGAAAGAAGAAAGCGCACTGGTGAGGGCGAGAACCCTAGGTTTGGCCACGCGGCCGAGTTTCTCCAAGATCCTGCGGCCCTTGGCGACCCGGATCGCCAGCACGATATCCTCCTTGATTCCCTCGCCGCTGATGGCGGCGGCGCAAGCCCGCCTGAGCTCCGCGTCGTCCGCGCTCGAGCGCGCCATTGCTCCCACCTCGTTCCTCCGCCGGCCGGATATCGCAAAGCTCTACCAGGGATCTAACGCCCTCTCTCTCGCCTAGGGTTCGAAGAGGCGTGCCAAGGAGAAAATATCAAGAAAGAGCCATGAAGTTGTATTTATACGAGGAGGAGAGCGTCCATGCGGGCTTTGCTTAGTCTCGTACGGATCATTTCGTCGATAACAAAAAAACAAGGGAGCGAATCCAAGCCGCCTGCTGACCTCGCTCCACCAGCGGTTGACCGAGGGGGGACCCGTTCCAGGCTAAGATACGCGATGCCGATTGCTCCGGGTCCGACGACAGGCCGTCAGGTTGTCATGGCAGGTGGAAGCACATGCGGCGTGGGTCGAGCAGGATCCAAGGTGGGTATGGGCCGGATGGCCCGTGGACCGGCTCAAATCTAGTTTGAAAACTTTTAAAATCTAAATGAAAGTTTTTATATTTTACTTTTTAATATTGAGAATCAATTATTTATAAAAAATTTAAAATTATATTATTCATAGAATTTAAGCATATTAGATATAACAGAAAAGTATAATTAAAATATTATATAATTATAAAATATTTACCAAATTAAAAGAAAAATTTTGTAGGACAGCCATAAAATCATTTATGCTTTATGGCAAGAAAAAATATACATACATAAAATGAATATGGTAAAAATGAGAATGTTAAGATGTATGTATGGTAATATATGTAAAGATAGAATAAAAAATAAAAAAGATAAAAGGTAGCTCCAATTAAGGATAAATTAATATGTGCAATATACATCTAGAGATGCACCTATGTACAAGAGTGACTTGATATATGTAAAGAAAGAAAAAAGGGTAAAAGTAGAACAAAAATCACATGAAAAAAAGTGATTAAAAAACTTATAATTTTTGTATCTTAAAAAATATTATTTAAAATAAAATTAAATGGAGAAAAAAAATTCACGTACTAATCATAATTAGTTTAGAATTAAGGTTTTGTTGTTATTATTATAAATAAAAAATAAATATTCAATGATGTCAGGCAATATTTGAACTTCTATAACTGTTATTATTAAAGTATTTGGTTGAACCATCTATTGCTATTAAAGTGTTAAGTGAGAACATATTTCTTTTTCTTAACATAATTCATTATTTCCTATCATTTCCTTTGCTCAATAAATTATATAAATAGAGAAAAAAAAAGCTTAGAATGCTAATTAATAAATAAGCAATAGGTTGCGTATAAATATAAATAATATAATTAATTCATATAAATCTAAAATACCATAATATTAAGCTTTTGCACTTATTAAACTAGAAGCAATTTGATCACTAATTCATTCTTTTGATAGCCTTTATTTTGTTGATGGCCTTCTATATTTTGAAATGCATCGTGTGGCATAAAATCTAAATTTTAATTAAATTTAATAATAAATAAATAAATAGATTGATAGAGGAAAATAAGTGTAAAAAAAGAAAATAAATAAAAGATAATAAGAAGAAAAAAATAAAAAGGATGGGATATTGAAGCGCGTGGGGCCATTTTCTATCCAACCATTTATGGGAATGGAGGACATAGAAGAAGGAAAATGTTTAGAAGAAAGAGAGAAGGGTAAAAAAAAAAGAAAGAATCAATCATAGAAACGAAGGAGATAGCGAGAAGCGAACAATTTGAAAAAATAAAATTTGATTTGATCTATATAGGCATTTATGTTTTATGATTTATTTTGACTGTTTAAATAGTCATTAAGGGCAATAGCTAGTTTAATTAGCTAATCTTAAATGTTAGCTTTTGAGAGGTTAACAATTATTTTCTGGATTCATGGCTGTCTAACGCTAAATACTCTTAAATCAACTGTTGGAGGCCTCTCAGCACTTAATCCAAATAGGGACACAGCTAATTTCAGCAAATTACAGAATCCAAATAGGAACACAGCTAATTTCAGAAAATTACAGTGATAGCTGCCTGATTATTCCCAAAACCCAACCAAGCTCTGTTTGCACCCATTGTCTCGCCGTAACTTTTTACCACCATCACTCATGATACCTCAGATGGTACATACAGCCTATCCCGCTCACGTCTTGCTATCAACGCTATTTTGATGTTATCTTTGACAAGTTGGGTATTCTGGCTCTAGCCTTCAAATTATCAGCTATCCTCTCCCTCTTGCGCCATTTTTTTTTTCCAAAAAAAAAAATCTCGGAAGAAACTCCATCTCAAATGTGTGATAAAAATTAGGCTTCTGATATCTGTTCCTACGAAATGATTCGGCAAGATTGTACCTTCTGATCTATTAACATGTAGTGTCATGTGCTAATTCCGAAAAAGCTAACAAAATGCGCCCTAATATCTTCGAGTTGGACTTATCATGCAAATTAAACTTAGAGTAAAAGGAAATTAGATGGACATTTATTACAACTGGTACTTCACAAGTGATTTTTTTTTGTTAATCCGTTTCCCTGTAAGAAAGCATAAAAGCACTCAATCCGAGACAAGTTTTCTTTTTTTTTTTTATAAAAAAAAAAAAACAGCTAGTGGAATATTGTGTCGCAATGGAAATGGACGGTGTCTCATTGGGCTTAAACGTCATAATATGGCATGCCAGCTAAAATTAATTTTTCAAGAATCAACATGTAATCCTTGCCTGTCCTCCTATGGTTCTTGAAGGAAGCGGTTAATATGATATCAATATCGTATGCCATCTTCACGCTCACTGGTATTTAAAATAAATATAAAATAAAATCGCACCAACCGTACGCAAAAGCCAATTCCCAAGAGTAGATTTAATCTATATTATTATTTCCACTGATTCTATGATTCAGTCCTTATATATATATATATATATATATATATATATATAAACATCGGACATTGCTATCTTTGAGATGTGCAATATAGAGTTTTTTTTATACTGGCTCGGGATCTACCGTCAGCTTTGTCTTTTCGACCATGGACCCGTGGAGGGTGCACTCACGAAGGCTGATGGATGGCACGTTCTTCCTCGCAAAATTGAAGGGGTATCATGGATTCCGCACAATTGTTTCCATGCGCACTTCGTCCGGCAGGAGAAAGAGGTTGAGCCATCGAAAACCGTTACCCGCCCGTCACCGGCACGGCGGCACCGAAAGCCGATGCAACGGTCCGTATCGTTCCTCAGGAGCCGACGTTGCAACGCTCCTCGCGTTTCGCGACTGGGAGGCGAACCACCCGGCAAGTTTCCTCCTTCCCGCACCTCTCCGTCCTCGGATAAAAGCCGCATTAATGATCCCCACCAACCAGACTTCGTCCTCCGCAAAGTCCGAAGAGCAGAAGAGAAGGGAGAAAAGAAATAAAAAACCCTTCCCCCTTCGTCCCCCCCAACCCATCGGCCCCCCTCATTAAAGAAGCCGGCAACTCATTAATTTCTCGCATGCGACCCGCCATTAAAAGCGCCCCGGCCGGTGACCCCATCCGTCCAGCCCCTCTTCTGCCACCGCCGACTCCCGGTCAGCAGACGCCCCCGCGACCGGCTACCGTCGGTTCAGCCTATCCGGCGACAGCAGCGCCTCGGGGTCCCCGCACCGCAACCGGCTCGACGAGAACCCCGCCGTCGTTGACGGTGGCGGCCGCATGAAGATCGCTGACGGGCTCGTCATCGAGCGGCTCCGCCGCGACGAGGGCCCCGCGCCGCCGCCGAGCCGGACGTTCGGCTCTGACGAGAGCGGGAAGAACCCCCGTCGTCGCAGGAAAGGCGATTTGGCGGCGACGCTCCGGTAGGACCGGAAAGAGAAAACCCTCGCCGCCCGGGAGGCGGAGGAGGACCCGCCCCCGCCGAACGGCGACGGCCACCGCTTGCTCCAGAAGCTTCGGTATCGGTACCGCCACGGGGAGGTCGTGGCGGCCTCGAGGACCATCCGATCGGCCGCCAGGCTCCGCTCGAATCCGAACGAATAGGACCGCTTCAGAAGGAAGTCCATATCCCGGATGCCGAATCGGTCGTCCCCGCGCATCGAGGGCGGGGAGGCGGCGGCGGCGGCGGCGATCTCGGATTCGGTGTCCGGCAAGGGCAGGGGGGCCTCGGGCAGCGGATCGAGGAGATCATCGAGGCTGGGGCGGATCCGGGCAGCCCGCATGGGGACGAAGGGGGATTCGTGGCGGAAGACGGCGGCGCGGCAGAGGGGGCAGGTGGCGTGGGATCGGAGCCAGACGTCGATGCAGTCGACGTGGAAGGCGTGGGAGCAGAAGGGGAGCGTGCGAAGCGAGTCGTCGTCCTCGAACTCGAGGAGGCAGACGGCGCAGTCTCGATTAGTGGCGTCTAGTTGCTTGGCCTTGGACTTGGAGTAGATGGAGAGGGGGAGGGTCTTGATCACGGAATCGTCGAGGCCGTAGTGGGAGAGAAAGTAGTCGGAGGAGAAGCCGATGGACGCGGCGCGGGGGGGAGGGGGGGACCCAGGGTCGGGGGCGCCGGCAGTGGACTGGAGGAGGCGGCGGCGGTGGCGCCGGCGGCGCCACCGCCGGCGGAAGCGGCGGAGGTGGCGGGAGAGGATGCGAGCGTAGAGGACGATGAGGAAAGCGGTGCCAACGACGGCGACCATGGCGATGAGAGGGGGGCTGAAGTCGGGGTCGATCCTCGCCACCGGGGATCCACCTGTGATTGCAGGAGACGGGCCCCACTCGAACTCGTACTCCGCCGTCTTCGCCGGCGCTGCCATGGCCGTCTGCAAGGAGCTGGAGAAGAACAAAGAGGATTCTCGGATCTCTATTGATGTTGCATTCGCATTCCGTTGTTTTATTTTGTCTGGGATAATTACCCTGAGATGGAGTTAGGGTGTTACCTGACGAGGCTTCTTAAATTATCCTGACCTATAAATAAGGCGTGGTAACGACGGTTTGCTGTCTCGAGCGATGTGCAAGATAATGTTAAGGACAAAGCTAGTGAAGGAATTCTAGAGGGATATCGTATCATGCAGGTGAACGGAAGGTTGGGTGTGTGGGGCCGCGAGGGCGTAGGAGAGAGAGGCTGTAAGACGGAAGGTTGGGTGTGTGGGGCCGTGAGGGCGTAGGAGAAAGGCTGTAAGCGAAGCTGCCATCCATGTCGCATTCGTTTATGTTTAATGACCACAAATGCTGATTCAATGCTTGTAAGATATAAAAATACATATCTATATTTATTTAAAATAAATATAAATATAAATCAAATACTAAAGGTATAAATAAATAAATAAAAAAACTTTAGAATTAAATTTATAATAATTAAATCAAACATATCAAACAAAATATATATATATATATATATATATATATATATATATATATATATATGATGTGTTATAAATAAAGGTACAAACAATTAATAGATATATATCATTTGAATTTTTACAAATTAAATTTTATGATAAATTGAGTCCTATTAACCCGTAATTTATAGTTATTTTATCATAATTTGACTTTTAGTTAAAATGATCACAAACATGGTTCACATCATCAAGAAGATATTATTATAGAAATAAAAAAAAAAAAATCTTACTTGTGCTCCTTCTCTTTCTCCTTGTCTTACTCTTGAGTCCCTTCTTACCCAAATTTTCAATGGAGATTAGCTCTTCTTTCACATTAATCCTCTACTAAGCAATAAAAAATAAAAAACTATTAATTTTGATATTTCAACAATTCCACTATTTTTTGCTTCACGCTAATTAATTCTCATGCTAGTTGGTTCTCATCCCATTCGAAATTTGTTGCCGATTATGCAACCTCTGAAAAGTCAACTACCATCTCCATTATCTCAAACTTCACTACGCTACCATCCTCCGATTTGTCTTCATCACTAACCATTTATCGTTCCTCTGCTTCACTTTCTTTGCTCTCCCTAAGGTTTTCATCACTACCTAATCGCTAAGGTAGCTTTGACATCAACCTCTTTATTCAAGATATTTTCATCTCTAGGTATGTTGAGAGCTTTGGCATTCACTTATATAGTATTTTATAAAATGTTTATAAGAGAGCCTCTTTTCGAAACTCTTCTCCATACACAAAAAAAGTGAGATTTAATTATAAGTTAACTAATGTGATAGAAATTACAATATGACTTAAGTTGTAATGCACCATAAACAACAGAACTTTAAATAATTTTTAAGTGAAAGATAAATTAAGTTAATATCATATTAATACGATCACTTAGGACTTCAAATAATCTTTAAGTAAAAGATAAATTAAGTTAATACCATATTAATATGGCTACTTATTTTTTTAAAAGAAAGTTTATAAGAATTATAAAAGGTTAAGTAGGATAATAAGTAGATCTAGATATTTAGATATAAATCAGATAATTATCTATTGATTTTTATATTTATTTATTTATCTTTAATAGATATAAATATGAATACTTATATTAGTTTGATGCTCAAATTCCTATAGTTTATCCTTTCAAACTTTAGTTCCTTCTTAATAATGAACAACAAGTTATCTGCATATCTTATGTATCAAAATTCTTTCAAGTTGTCATATTATCACGATCTTTTTCAAGAAGTTTGCTAAACATTTTCTCATTCATCAATGAACTCTATATATTTCTCTTCTCCATTCTTTGTGCATGCAATCATATATTTGAGTACAAAAATAAATTTAAAAAAATATTATCTTATCCACATTCACCCTCCCTTGGATAGTGGGAGTTATAAGATGGGTAATTCCACCTATTATGCATGTACTCCTACGAATTTTCTTTTATTAATTATTTATAAGGTAATATCAAAATATAATAATAAATGATAAATGAATAAAAGGTTTTAATAGATAAATCTATCTAGCATATTAGATAATAAACTTTAATGATAACCAAATATAAATTTTTATTATTAATACCAACATTTTTATGATGAATGAAGATTAAGGCGAGTTTCTAATAGAAACTCTTATATTAACCTTAGAAGATATATCGAATGCTATTTTTTGCAATCATTCTTGAAATGTAACATAACAATATAATAGATATAAATTTTAATAAATAAATTTTTATTACACATTATGCAATGAATTTAAAGATGAATGGGTATGCTAACATAGCATCTATATGGTGAATGGAAAACTCTACATAAATTGAGACTCCATTTTTTTTTTCAACTAATCTTCATATATAATATAGCATAGCAGCATAACAAAATGTAGCGAATGAAAGATTTTAATAATCAATTTTCTAGCATATATTTTTATGTTAATTATATTAAGGTATGACTTGTTGAAAAATAAAATAAAATAAAATGGTTGTAAAACCGTCGGTTGTAAAAAAAAGTTGAATGAAAAATTAATTGTTGACATTTAAATCTTAAAACTTAATTCTTGAAACTTTCAGGTTTGTTTTCTTTAGAATCCTAACATCTCATAACGTCTCATACTTAACCTTCCTCTATTAGTGACATTAATTACTAACATTTTAACCTGCCTCTTTTATACCTATATAAGAAAGCTGGTTTTCTTGAAAAAGAACAAGAAGTTCTACATAAAGAAAAACAAAAATAAAGAAAACTTAATTATGGTATCTTCTAGTGATAGAGTAAAGGCATTATCGAGTTCGCCGGAGTCGACGTGGTGGTGCCCTTGTTATACTCGATAGTCGTTGTATCCTGTGAAGCAGTTGCTCACGTTTCCTCAAGCACCATTGACGTAGAGGGAGCAAATCTGTTTTAAGGAAAGCGTGATTTCACGTGCCTCGGCTTCTAGTTTCTGCTACATAATATTTTTATTCTTGAAGTTGTAATCGTATTTGTTAATTTTATTTGTTCTTCTTCTACATCAACTAACATTCTTAAAGCAGATTTCCTCTAGAAGACGGTTTAAAATATAATTAAGGTATACAGTATTGTTTTATTCTAAACTTGATTCTAATTTGTGGATCTTTGAGTTTTACAGATATGGCTCAAAACATGAACGTTATCCCAGCTGTAAGCACTAGCGAGACGCCATTGCCATTCCCTCAAGTGCATTCTTCGGTCCCAACCCAATCGCTGCCTGTGACGGTCCCTGTGCACCACAATGATAAGCCCGAAACTTTTAGTGGGCTGAATTTTAAAACATGGCAGCAAAAGATGTTTTTCTATTTGACAACTCTGAATCTTTCAAGATTCTTGAAAGAGGATCCTCCTATTATTAGAGAGGATGAAATTGATGCTCAAGCTTTTAACACGGTTGAGGCTTGAAAGCACTCTGACTTTTTATGCCGTAATTATATTCTGAACAGTTTGTCTGATGCACTATATAATATTTATAATATTTATAGTGTAAAGAAAACCGCTAAGGAATTGTGGGAGTCTTTGGACTACAAATACAAATCCGAAGATGCGGGGGCTAAGAAGTTCATAGTTGGATAATTCTTAAACTTCAACATGGTGGACAATAAAACCGTTATAAGTCAAGTGCAAGAGCTTCAATTGATCATTCATGAAATTCATGCTGAGGGAATGGTCTTGAGTAAGTCTTTCCAAGTGGCTCTATTATTGAGAAGCTACCCCCTGCATGGAAAGACTTCAAGAACTATTTGAAGCACAAAAGAAAGGAGATGAGTGTTGAAGATCTCATTCTCAGGCTTTGCATTGAGGAGGACAATAAAGGTACGGATAAGCGGTCCTCGGATTCACATGCTGTCAAGGCCAATATGGTGGAGCATGAAAAAGGCTTCAAGAATAAGAAGCTTAAGCCGAGATTTAAGCCAGGGTCTAAATTGGGACCTAAAAGAGGAGTGTCCATGAAGTCAAAATTCCAAGGGAAATGCTTCAATTGCAACAAGGCAGGACACAAGTCAGTAGATTGCAAAGCACTGAAAAGGGATAAGCGAAAAGAGATAAGAGAGGCTAATGCTGTGGATGCCATTTCATAGGAGGTGTCTGACATGAGTCTCTCTGCTATAGTCTCTGAAGTTAACTTGATGAACTTAAATCCAAAGGAATGGTGGCTTGACACTGGAGCCACACGACATATCTGTGCAAACAAGTCCGCTTTCTCTAATTTAGTTTCATCAGAATCTGGAGAGAAATTATACATGGGCAATTCGGCCACCTCTGAAATCAAGGGCCAAGGAACCGTGTATCTAAAGATGATTTCTGGAAAAGAGATTAAGTTAAAGAATGTACTGTACGTGCCTGACATTCGAAAGAATCTAATTTCTGGAACACTGTTGAGTGTTAATGGATTCAAAATGGTTTTTGAGTCCCAGAAAATTATTCTGTCCAAACAAGGTGTTCCAATTGGGAAAGGGTATGTAAAAGAGGGAATATGGAAAATGAATGTAATGGTTGCAAAGCCAAAGAATGCTAGTACCTCTTCTATTTACTTGCTTGAGTCCTCTACTTTATGGCATGGTAGATTAGGACATGTTAATTATGATACATTACGTTGATTAATTAACTTGAATCACATACCCGCATTTCATACAGATTCCAAACATAAGTGTGAAACTTGTGTGGAGGCAAAATTGACTAGATCATCATTCAAAACAGTTGAAAGAAATACTGAACCTCTTGATTTAATTCACAGTGATGTTTGTGATTTAAAATTTGTTCAAACTAGAGGTAGAAATAAATATTTTGTTACTTTTCATTGATGATAGTACAAAATATTGCTATGTATATTTACTTAAAAGTAAAGATGAGGCTATAGAGAAATTTGTTCTCTATAAGCATGAGGTGGAAAATCAACTTAATAGAAAAATTAAGATGGTAAGAAGTGGTAAGAAGTGACCGTGGTGGTGAATATGTAGAACCATTCGGTAAATTCTGTGCACAACATGGAATTATTCATGAGGTCACACCACCTTATTCTCCTCAATCAAATGGAGTGGCAGAACGAAAAAATCGCACTCTAAAAGATATGATGAATGCCATGTTAATAAGTTCTGGTTTGCCACAAAACATGTGGGGTGAAGCTATTTTGTCGGCTAATTACCTTTTAAATAAGGTCCCCAAGAAGAAACAAGAAAGGACGCCCTATGAGTTATGGAAAGGAAGAAAACCTTTCTACAAACACTTGAAAGTATGGGGGTGTCTAGCCAAGGTAGTGGTGCCTTTGCCAAAGAAAATAAAAATTGATCCAAAAACGGTTGATTGTATTCTTATTGGCTATGCACAAAATAACAATGCATATCGTTTTCTTGTGTATGAATCCAAACACCCTGAAATTCACAAGAATACGATAATGGAATCTAGGAATGCATCGTTCTTTGAACATGTGTTTCCTTGTAATAGGGATGAACCAAGTTCATCGAAACGATGGTTTGATGAGAACCAAGAACAAGATGATGAAGATGAAGAGGTTCAAGTGGAACCTAGACGAAGCAAAAGAGCAAGAGTAGAAAAATCTTTTGGACCAGATTTTCTAATCTACATGCTTGAGATTGAACCTCAAACTTATAGAGAAGCTGTAAGATCTACAGAGGGTCCTCTCTGGAAAGAGGCAATAAATAGTGAAATCGATTCCATCATGCAAAATCACACTTGGGAACTGGTAGATCTCCCTCCTGGATGCAAACCATTAGGATCAAAGTAGATTTTCAAACGAAAAATGAAAGCAGATGGAACGATTGATAAGTACAAGGCCAGACTTGTAATTAAAGGTTACAAACAAGTAGAAGGTCATGACTACTTTGATACATATTCTCCTGTGACGAGAATCAATTCTATAAGAATAATTTTGGCAATTGCTGCATTGCGGAATCTGGAGGTCCATCAAATGGATGTGAAAACAGCCTTTCTTAATGGAGATCTTGAAAAAGAAATCTACATGGAACAACCTGAGGGTTGTGTAGTTTTAGGATAAGAAAAGAAAGTCTGTAAATTGGTAAAGTCCTTGTATGGACTAAAGCAAGCGCCTAAACAGTGGCACGAGAAATTTGACAATGTCATGATGACAAATGGTTTTAAAATCAATGAGTGTGACAAGTGTGTTTATGTTAAAACTACAGAAGCAGGTTATATAATTCTCTGTCTGTATGTGGACGACATCCTCATTGTAGGTAGCAATGAACGAATGGTACAAGCTACCAAGAACATGTTGAACTCAAGGTTTGACATGAAGGATATGGGACTAGCTGATGTAATCTTGGGAATGAAGATTATAAGAACGTCCGATGGTCTCATACTAAATCAATCACACTATGTGGACAAGATTCTTGACAAATTTAACAAAGATGATTCTGGAATTTCTAAAACTCCAATTGACGTAAGTCAACATCTGTCCAAGAATAGAGGAGAAAGTGTTTCTCAGGTAGAGTTTGCACGAGCAATAGGCAGTCTAATGTATTTAATGAGTTGTACAAGATCGGACATAGCCTACACTTTGAGTTACTTGAGTCGTTTCACGAGTAATCCAAGCCATGAACATTGGAAAGCAATTGTCAGAGTACTTAGATACTTAAGGTATACTCGTGCTTATGGGTTGCATTACACCAGAGATCCAGTTGTTCTTGAAGGTTATACTGATACCAGTTGGATATCTGATATACAAGACTCAAAAGCTACTAGTGGATATGTATTCACATTAGCTGGTGCAGCTATTTCATGGAAATCCTCCAAGCAAACTGTAATAACCAGATCCACGATGGAAGCTGAGTTTGTAGCTTTGGATAAATGTGGCGAAGAAGCTGAATGGCTACATAATTTCTTGGAGGACATTCCTAACTGGGAAAAACCTGTGCCATCAATATGTATCTATTGTGATAACCAATCTACAATTGGTAGAGCACAGAATGTAATGTATAATGGTAAGTCAAGACATATACGTCGTCGACATAATACTATTAGACAACTGATCTCAACAGGAGTTATCACTATTGACTATGTGAGGTCAAAGGATAACATTGCGGATCCGCTAACTAAAGGGTTAAATAGAGATCAAGTTGAAAAGACATCAAAAGGAATGGGACTTAAGCCCAAGGATTAATAAGGTCGATATGAAGGAAAACCCAACCTAGTTGACTGGAGATCCCAAGATCTAGGTTCAATGGGACAACCTAATTATAGAGACCGAGTAGGATCACTATGGGGGTCAACCCTACCCATTCCTATGATGGAACAGTGATGCCCATAGGAAAAAGGTTAAGCTATGAGCTTTTAATGATTCTTATGCATCGAAAATCCGAGTAGAATAATGCAGGTCACACTTAGATAAGAAATCACCTATGTGAGAGAGAAGTGGGGCCGCTTCGAAGGAGAATTGTGCGGGCTTAATTCTCTAAAAACTCTTGCAGAACCAGCAGATATTCATGGCTATAAATGAACATAACCATGAGAACCGAAATTATGCCAGGAAGATATCTGTGTGAGATGTATTATCATTTACATAAACGGCAGATCAGTTCAAGGACATCGTGTCCACTACACAGCCAGTAAAGTAAATATATTCTCACAGAGAAAGGTTCAAAGGTTAATGCCTACCTATCCTGTGCAAGTATCAACCGCAAAATTCTATCACTACGTCATGTCGAGTCATGTCCTCAATCAATTTTATTCATGTGGGGGATTGTTGAAAAATAAAATAAAATAAAATGGTTGTAAAACCGTCGGTTGTAAAAAAAGTTGAATGAAAAATTAATTGTTGACATTTAAATCTTGAAACTTAATTTTTGAAACTTTCAGATTCGTTTTCTTTAAAATCCTAACATCTCATAACGTCTCATACTTAACCTTCCTCTATTAGTGACATTAATTACTAACATTTTAACCTACCTCTTTTATACCTATATAAGAAAGCTGGTTTTCTTGAAAAAGAACAAGAAGTTCTATAGAAAGAAAAATAAAAATAAAGAAAACTTAATTATGGGTATCTTCTAGTGATAGAGTAAAGGCATTATCGAGTTCGTCGGAGTCGACGTGGTGGTGCCCTTGTTTGACTCGATAGTTGTTGTATCCTGGGAAGCAGTTGCTCACGTTTCCTCAAGCACCATTGACGTAAAGGGAGCAAATCTGCTTTAAGGAAAGCGTGATTTCACGTGCCTCGGCTTCTAGTTTCTACTACATAATATTTTCATTCTTAAAGTTGTAATCGTATTTGTTAATTTTATTTGTTCTTTTTCTACATCAACTAACATGACTTTGTAATAGAAACTAAAGATTGAATGAAATGCTTCATGAAAACAACATCTAATCAAGTATGTGCTCAGGCGAATATACCACCCTATTCTCAATCTCCTATCTATCAATCTCCTATCTATCTGGACAAAAAGAATCAGTGGAGGCTTGCTAACTGTATTGAATGTACCAACAGCAATGCAATCCCTCAAACATTTTGCTCATGGTCTCATATAACATACTATTAACTTTGCTAGAGAACTAAAATATTGAAGTTTTGGTTTCATCTTTCACTCAATTGACTATTACTAATTATCAAAAAAAAAAGCTAATGTACAACTCAACATTACATTGCCCATATGGTGAATCAGGTGGGATAATTACACCAGAAGTATATGAATTTATTTGAAAATTTTAATTAAGACTTTATATATATATTTTTAATTGAGTATATTAACTCATATAAGTTTTTTTAATTAAGTATATTTTTTAATTACCATTAATGGTAACTTAATGGATTGCATGATGGTTATTAATGAAAACTTGAGTATGTTTTTTTATTTTAATTGAGTATTCTAACTTATAAAAGTTTTTTTAATTGGGTACATTAATTCATAAAAGTTTTTAATCATGCACTGAAGAATGTGAGCAAAAAAATTATAGAACTATCCCTTGATACTATTTTAATAGCTAGCTCTATGTGGAAGAGCCAGACAATTTTTGGGGAGTCACACATTTGTCTTATACTAAGAGAAGATAAAATTTTTTATTGATAGATACGTTAGTAACATATCAAGAAATATGTATTTGAGGTGTAATTTTCTCATTAATTTATTTACTATTAGTCGAGTAATTAAAAAATTACTATTTTAATGCTTAACCTTTCATGCATGAATTTTTTTTTTATGTACAAATAAATAATAATATTTTTTTATAGGTTATCGTGTATAGAATTTTATATAAAAAAATTTTTGATTGATTGGTTTGTTATACATTTATAAGACATGCTAATTGGATTTAAATAAATATACTTAATTGAAAACTTTTATGAGCTGCTATATACAATTGAGAGGCTTTTATAATACTTAATAAAAAAAAAGTAAACTTAAGTTATCATTGATGATCATCATGTCGTCTATCGAGTAATCACTGATGGCTATTAAAAATATACTTGATTAAAAAACTTTTATAAATTAGTATATTCAATTAAAAAAAAAAGTATAAAGGCTTAATTGAAAATGCCAAATAAGTATATATACTCTTAGTGTAGTTATTCAAAATATAATATTTTTTTTTAAAATTTTGAAATATGTGTCTTATAACATGACGCGTGGCTTATATCATAGATGTTTTGGCTTAGGGCGATAAATTGGTTTGGCTCTATGCAAGTTGACATTTTAACTTAAAAAAGTTCACTCTAGCTTTTATCTAGGTTCATGGCACAAGTTATTAATGACAAATAAATAAAACTATAGGTTGAGCTGAGTCATATATAAAACTATATATAAGAAAGGGATTTACTTAGCCCATTCCAGCATGAGCTAAGGACAATAAATCATGGTCAGAGGTCATGCAATCATGCCCATAGTTCCATCGCGTTTGCTCTCCCAACATTCATGTGGATTCTCATTTGATGTTGATGAAGTTTTGCTTGAATTAAACTTACCTAATAATTGGATTGAGTTAATTTGTATTATTTTGGATTAGAAAAATTATAGCTTACAAATGATTTTATTTTTTTAAAGCAAGTAGTCAATAAGTCAAAGTGAGAATTGTTGGTGCCATTCAAAACCCAGGCATGAATCCTTGAGCATCCCAAGGACAAATTTTTTTTTTTTTTTTAATCTTCTTTAATAAAAGAACACATGCAAAAAAGTTGTATCCTGTCACCTTGATCAATGCATTGATTATAGTTCTGACCTAAAAATTCAGTCCCAATTTTTTTGATGGCATGTGTGTGATATATGAAGAGGCAATCCAAGTTGGGGAGCTTACCTAATGGAAGAGTTGCAGGCAAATGTTATAATTTATGAGATATAACCTTCTTAGTTTGGAAAGGAGCAAGTCAATACCATCCAATTTGGGTAATGGAGCCCAAAAAAAAACATTGGTTGCCAAAGATTCTAGGCACGATGGTGGACAGTGCATCACCCCAAAGATCTCCTCAATTCTTTTGATCACCTCTTCTCTATAGTTCTATGGCTGTCTATCAATATCAACTCTAGAAGGCATGCAATTCAACTGCAACACTTCAAGCAGCAACATGCCTCTTAGTGCTTTTGGATAACAAGCAATTAAGCATTTCTAGAGATCTCAATTCTTCCAATGTACTCCAACCACTACTGCTATTATTGTTCCTGACCATAACATTTATCAGTATGCTCAATTGGACGCAAATTCCCTCCAATTCTATTTGAGCAAGCTCAAGACCTCCGCAACTTTTCAATGCTCTTAGAAAGGCTGCATAGATTTTTATATAACTTAAGGATCAAGAATTGCAGATTGACAAGGTTTCCTGTGTTTTTTAGTAGCTCAGTTATGAGAGAATAATGCAGATGTATGGATTTCCCAAGGAATCTGGCAATTTTATGAGTAGACCCTGAAAGGTCTAGTACTTTGAGATGCCATATGTTGTCAATCAGGTTATTGATATCATTCTCTTCTACATGTGATCCTCTCAGTAATAATAGCAGAGTTTTCAAGAAGTTGTGCCCTTTAAATGCATCAATGTATGCTTTGTGCTTTCCTTCTATAATATAGCCTCATAAGTGATGTTGCTTCAATGTAGATGAATTAATTATGCCTTCAACCCCATCCTCCACAAAGAAGTTCTCTTCTCATGCTAAAAATCAAATTAGAGATCATAGTAGATCATGCATAGAGCATCTCGAAGGAGTATAAGACCGAGGACATGGGTGTAAAAGACTTTCTGAATAAGCTCCTCGAAATATCCTTCACCTAACTCTTCTAATGTTAGATCCTTTACTTCATTGTTGAACCCTTTAGAGATTTAGAAATAAATGAAAAAGTGATGATGTATGTTGTTGTGCTCAGGGAACATTGAGCAATATAAGGAGCTCTACTTAAAATGAAGTGATAGATCTTCATAATTCGAGTATATTACTGGTTGAATTCCTTTGGGGAGGCCAATCAAAGACCATATAATATTTTCAAGAACTTTAAAGACTTTCTCTTGCTTTCTCCTGATTTTGCTCTTTATTAATAAACTTCTCTAATTATCTTAATAGCAAAAGAGACCACCACATTGCTCTAATATCTTCTATCTAATGTACTACAGATTTTTGATGTCTCTCCTCTCTCCACTCAAATCCATTTTTTGTGTGGTAGTGCTCATCGATCTTCAACCAACAAAAGCTTCACTTGGTGAGATTTTATGGTCTTCATTTGTAAAGTAACTTGTTTATTTCTTGTGATCACAAGAAACCTACTTCCAGTTGCCCCATTCTATATATGTGAGGTAAGCCGGGATGGAGTTTTCTGAGAGGATAGAAATCCTCGTGGGGATAAAAATGGGAATGAAAAAGTTGTTATCCTTCTTAGTAGGGATAAAGATGGAGATAAGAGGGCTTAAATAGTGGTGGAACGAGAATAAAGAGTGGCTCACTGTCTTGTCCCATGCAGCCTTGCCTTACTGCT
The DNA here is from genome assembly GCA_017589505.3 of Metroxylon sagu. Lineage (NCBI taxonomy): Eukaryota > Viridiplantae > Streptophyta > Magnoliopsida > Arecales > Arecaceae > Metroxylon > Metroxylon sagu. The sequence continues at coordinate 386,271 of JACVBY030000474.1, read as the reverse complement.
ATTTCTATTTTCTGGTCCGATCTAACCTATCCTACTTTCAATTTTAAGATTTCATTGTTGATGAACCTAGGCTACTTGTGAGTTGAGCTAGGGATGGCAATTTCTTCGAAACTGCAGGTGTCCATGCGCTTTCACTTCATTTGAAATGGATATGGAGGTTAAAATATGAGTATAAATATACATATGGAACACATACAACACTTGCCATGGATACAAAGTGGGTATGGACGTAACGATTTATCTGTCCTATCCTGTTTCGCTTTATATCCATTATATCCACTAGTAAAATTACTTAATTACTATTGTTTATAATTTTTAGTTAAAAAAAATATTCTTATTTAATAAGAGCCAGTCGACCGCATACCATAATTTTTTGAGGTCTAATCCATTTAATTAGTCTGTAATTGAAAAAAAAAAAAGCTTATAATTACCCTTATTTTATGCTGATTCATTTTTGGAATGAAATTAAAATTTTAAAAAAAATTATTCAAACTAATAGTTAAAAATTAATAAAACTTATATATTAAATTAAAAAATTAAAAGAATAGATAATGGGTATAGGTATAAGTAATGAGATTGATACAAATATGTATAGCGAAATAGATATAAATATTATATAATTTTTACTGATTTAAATATGGGTTTAAAATTTTACACCAATGAGCAGATAATTTTCTTTTAATGGATTCGGATGTAGACCTATATTTTCCGTACGCACCCCGCTCCATTAGCGTCAGGTTCAGCTGGTCAAGCGGCCGTAACATCCTACGGCTTAGGAGCATCGTAGCTGCCCTGCACGTTGATCGTCCGGCCCAAACTCTTCTGCGCACCAAAACGAGTCGGCCCAGCAAGCCCAACCAAAGCCCGGTGGCGCTGATTTACCGCTGCCTATAAACACCCAGCGAAACGGATCAGCCCTCGCCGCCGCTAGGGTTTTGCCGAGAGGAAGGAAGGAAGGAAGGAAGAAAGGAAGGGGACAGTGCGCAAAAGCGGAGCGCGAGATATGTTCCTGGGAGCTATACCTCGGAGGCCGGACAAAGCCACGGCCTACAAGCAGCTGAAGACGCACTTGACCATCATGGGCGCGTGGGTCGCCGTAATCCGCGTCACTCCCTACATCCTCCACTATCTCTCCCAAGAGAAGGAGGAACTCAAGCTCGAACTTTAAAGTAGGTTCCCCCTCTCTCCCAGTTCTTCCATTCCGAAATCTTTTAGTCCTCATCTGGAGTCTCTCTTGTTCAATTTTGCCTTTGTTCTGGTGTTTACCTGTGAAAAATGATGACAGTTCATGGATTCTCTCTGCAAGAGTTACCTGGTTAATTTTTCATGTGAACCAGTTTGACCAAATTTTGTTGGATCTGCCGGTTCTGAAATCTAATTGCTGGCATTTGTTGGATCCTTTGGTAACCCTCCTGGGAACAACTGGTTGGCTATCGAGGCTAATTTAGTATCATGTGGATAAGAAAAAGAGGCAGAGATAGATCAAAAATTATATGAAAAGAGGAAGTAATCAAGAAAAATTTAAAATCTTTGCATCTTATATGAAGTATGGCTTACAACAGAGCAAAATGAAGAAAAGGGATTCATGTAGCTTTTCCCAATTAGTTTGGGATCAAGGCTTTGTATTTGTTATAGTAGTATCGTATGGATGCAATGCAATGCAATGAGAGTGTCTCAGCGAGAGAGTAAGGCTATTTGAGTTGATCCTAGGGATTCTTTGTTATAGAGAGAGCCTAAGAACCTCACAGGAAAGTATAATAATGTGGACTAAAATGTTGCTCATCATTTAATTGGAGTTTGAGCATATGCAGAAGAAATCGGTCACCTGTGATGCTGACCATTATGAGTAGTGAAATTTACAACTACCCATTAAAAAAAGAAGAAGAATTACATGAATAATTCTTTACAGAGGGAAAGTGGTTATGGAAAACATGAACGTCCAACGAACACTGTCTAGCATGTATGCAAGAGGGTAGGACACCTTTCATGGTGGCAAACATCAACTCAAGTTTATAGAGGAGAAGTTTGTACAAGAGTTTAAAATGAAGCAATCACATCTTTAGTAGGTTCCTCTCTCCCAATTCCTTCATTCTGAAATATTTATGGTCTCATCCTTCCATCATTCAATCTTGCATTTATTCTGGCATTTATTCTGCTTGATTTATAAAAAGAACAAACTCTGTTCATAGTCTAAGTTATCTGGTTATATTTTTAATTAAAGAAATCTTATTGCCGAGATTGATTTTATATTTTATAACCTGCTGTTACTTGGCACCATTGATTTTGTTGCATACATATTTGTTAGCAGTAGTAATGTAGCATCATCTTTGTGTTATTATCATGTTTAGTGTTTAGAATGACCTTTGTTTTAGAATGATTGTTGTATGGAGTCAAAATAAAAAGAAAGCATTATTGGAAAGAGGAATAATCTGTGAAGAGAGAATTTGTGATGTAGTTTGGATTTTCTCACCTTTCTTATTTGGTTTGTATTGCAATGAGTGATGCATCTGAGCTCCAGCCATATGCCTGCTCATGGGTCAACCCTGTTCATTGTCCCTTTTCCATGTGGTTGAAGATTTGAAAGGTTTACAGCTCTACAGATGAGAAAGAAGGGGGTTAATTGATACATGAACTATATGGCTATTCAGGTTTTGATTGTGATGTAGACATATTTATTGGCTATGACCTAGGACCAAAAGATAATTTTATAATTGACCCAGCTTTATTGGCTTGTTTCTTTCATATTATTTGTTCCATACTTTTAAGCAAATTTAAAATGTACTAGACAGCTCAGACATTAAAATATCTACCTAGATCTAGTTATACTAGGGTTAATTAGCAAATTTTGTGCATATGTATTAATATTACTGTCAAGGAATAGCTGCTGAGGGATTTTCTCCTTCCATGCATGTCACTTACTTTCGCTCAACTGCATTTTGGGCAAGATATTAAGTGGTGCTTAAACCTTATCATGATATTTGGTACGTAACTCGTTGCTTTGTTGTAAGTGTGATATGAGAGGTACTCACCATATTGGGGATTCATTACTTCTATTGGATTGTATTTATAGTTTGTTGCATTGTTGGGGAGCTATATTGGTAATAGCAAAATTTTGACATGAGATGTGTTTTGCCAAAACTATCTTATATATAGAGATATGCAAGCTGTCAAAAGCAGACAAGTGAAATGGATATGAAAGACAATGTTGCATGCATCACAAGACTGGTAAAGTGCTTGTGAAGTAAATTGAGATTGTGGAAATGGAGGAGATGCCTAAAATGTTGTCAAATGGAAAAAGTGCTATGAGTATTGATTTAGAAAAGAAATTTGGCTGTAAGCACAGAAGTAAACATAGCGCTTCAGAGATGCTAGGATTAGTGTCCTTTTTTTGCACCAGTTTAAGTATGGAAGATAATGGAATAAATTATGTTAATTTGGAGGATAATGTATGCCTTAAAGAAAGTTGAATGTGAGCAGAAATGAAAGGACACAAACTAACTCTTAGGAACAAAAGAGGTATTCAGAATTACAACTACGATTATAGAATTAAAGTATTGACCATTTTTTAAACATACTTTTTAGAGTTCAATTAAGGATTACAAGTTGAGAGGATTTTCAGAACTAATTATGTTTTGTTCTTGAAGTGTTTATTTTTTTTCACTTGGTCAAATTGTTAAAAAGTGCCCTAGAGCTAAGGGTAATAATGTTTTGAGTGAGATTCTGATCTGGAAATCTCTGTTAAGCAGAGAAGAGGACATAAAAAGAGAAGAATCTTTATTTCTGTTATAACTGTTTGTATAAATCCGTTGGTGACTTCTTGGGTGATCCTTGCACATAGTTGTTGTTGTTGTTGTTGTTGTGTTTTTGAGATGGTGTTCTGCTTTTACATCATATGTAGCAGGACCTTTGCTGTTTTAGTGTCAATAGTCCACCTGGGAATATGGGTAATCTTGTCAAGGTTCTTAGATATCACTCAGCGGACAGGGGTCCTTGATGGAATCTTATACTTGTTGTAATTTGACAACAATGGTAGAAATTGATTTTTGGAAGTATTTATTTCATTTTGTGAGATGCTTATGTTTATGGAGCAAGCCACTTCCAATTAGTGCATTTTATGTCTGCCTTTCTGCTATAACATCAATGCTAATAAATTATATTGGAAATTATTATTTTAATTCCTTGGAAAGAGGAATCTTATGACCTTGCAGCATTTTTAGAACTCAGCATGAGTTTGTATATCCAAGAATTAAGATCCTTAAGTTTGTATGTTAAAAAAAAATGTTTTGGTGTAACACATATGGTAAGGAGATAAGGATTTAGATTGTTGGCCTCCAAATTAAAAACCATCCATTTGTTCATATTTTTAAGTGCTACCAGTTGTATTTGTTGGAGGGCCACTAAATTACGGTGACCTGATCTGTGCTGGTGTATCAACTTCGCACTCTTTTAAATATGAATATAGCACTAAATTATGCTTTTCAGAAAGAAACTAGATAAAGGAGTTTGATACATCATATTGCTGCCCAAGACTTATCAATATTTTTGTGGAAATATTTTTAAAATATTTTTGGGAAGACTTATCATTCTTTTTGATGGATTACTCGTACTGCACAGTGCATTTTTGTGGAGAAAGGAATCTAAGCATGAGAATATTGAGGATTATGCCTCTTGGAAGACCCAAATTGTTTGACTTCCCAAGCTTAGGTAGGATACAAGGATGAAAGAATGTGAATGCAATGTTCCAGTCAATAACTCTTCATGTCTTATTTAATTTCTTACGTTAAGTGAGGACACAACCTTGGGAGATTTCTATTGTTGGTTGGGGATGGAAGAACATCAATATTAGCTATGTGCTCGAAAACATACTAGTGAGACATTTTTAAGATTAATTGTTTGCATTTCATGCAAGCAATTGACTGATTCATTCAATTACATTTGATAATTAGAGTAGTGGTGATTGCTTTGTCAAATTATTTGGCATGATTTTAAATTATTTATTGAAAATGGAATATATCTCGGATACCATGGATGATGCGACCTCCAATTGACCAATTGATCTGTAGAGTGCATTAGATAACTTTGCTCTCGGTAAGCCTTTAAAAACTATGGAGAGAGAAACTGAAAACTTTTTTGCAACAGTAAATACTCTTAATTTCATTAATGGAATCAAGAATACTAAGGTTTTGATCCTCTAATACGTGCACTTAAGTCTAAATCATCCCATTAGCTGAGATGGTGCATGCTAAGGTATATATGATTCACAAACTGAGGGTGAATAAGCTGCATTCTATTCTGCTATGCTTATGCTGAACGAAGCTCCAATGCCTTCTTAGTTCCTAGGTAACTAGTGTTCTTCTAGGTTGGGACAAGTCTAGAAATCAAGGAGATTTTTCTCACCCCAGTATTAGAGGTACCATCTATTTGAATCAAATCGGAAGGTGCTAGATTGCCAAGCTAATAAAGTATGTGGTGGTTGTACCAAGTGACCTGGGATCAAATCCTGCCCTCACCAGGGTTTGGGGGCTAGGGGCATCTGCTGAGGACTACCCCTCATTGTATAGCCCACTGTCAACCTCTTTTACCCTAAAAAATGCTAATTAGTGTGTCCTCCGATACGTTGTAGTTTGTCAAAATATTGTCTTTCTTGATTATTGGTTTTGTGCTTTCCTTAGGTCCCCTCTCTAAGAATGGGTTTATCAAGTAGACCAGCTTTTTGATCAAAGCTGTACTCATCTTCAGTATTGAATCCTATTTTCTTGGATGCTATGCTAGTTGATGCCCCTAGTTAGGGGTGTCAAACAAAATGAACAGCTTGAGCTTGGCTTAGACTTGGCTTGAGTAGAGCTTGAATCAAAGCTCAATTTGAAGCAAAACAAACTAAGCTTGAACAAGTGAAATAGGCTTGAAATTAATTTTGAGCCAGTCCAAAAATGAGAGCCCGGCTCTTGATATGGTTCGAATATATTTAAATTATGGATAAATGTGTATTTTATATATAATAGATCATTGAATTAAGGGCTTATTTGTTGTTTTTTTAATTTTTTTTTAAAATCTTTGGATCAATTAAATGACAACTTAGATCTGAACCAAACCTTAGACCTATCTTAAATTAAAAAGTTGAATTTTTATTCAAGCTCGAACAAAGCTTATTTAATCTCTGAGTTCATTTCAGCTAGATTTAGGATTATCAAGCTGGTTGAAGCTCTCAAATTGAGCTCACAATGGTGATAAACAAATCAAGCTTGATCCTGGAGTTTAAGCTTGAAATTAATTTCAAACTAAGTTGATCACACTGAAGGTTGATCAAGCTCATTTCGATTACACCTCTGCTGCTAGTCCCTGCTTAGTTGTTTTTGTAAGGAAGCTCTTAACAATATGTAATAAGAACATAGGCCTTTGATCAAAAAACTGACCTTGAAGATGTATCCTGTTGATGGTTGCTCTCCTGTTATGGTTAGCAGGGAGGAGGAACTTGGGAAAAGGTTTCTTGTATGGGGTATAGGGGTTGCAATGAATTTTTCTAGGGAAAGCATGCCAAGCTTGTAATGAGGTTTGCAGGCAGGGTAACAAATAGACTGAGCTGCTCATGGGCAGCTTGCTAATAGCTTGTAATGAGGTTTGCTTGTCTCATCTAGTAAGTGAGCCAAGCCCAAACATATTTTAGAGTTCAGCTCATAAATGAGCCAGCGGGAACGCATTTTCCGTGCAAAAACAGTGGAAAGATTGGCTCGGCTAAAGCTTGGTTCAAAGCTTGGCTGAGCTGAGCTTGGGCAGGTTACATGAAGCTTGGCTTGAGCTGAAGCTGAGTTTGAGCTGCTATTTGATATACAGATCTGATCTTAAGCAGCTTGATACTTAGCTCGGCCTACCCCTTGATACTGGGTATGAAGGATTTGAAGATCTGATCAAAGAGAACTGCTGCTGAGATTTATAATTATGCTTCTCTTCACCCCTTGTACCCTTAACAAGTCTGTCTTAATGTTACTGTAAATTAGCTCAAGGATGTGCAACAAACCTGCTACATTGAGTAGCTGAATTGATGGAAACTTTTTCACGCTTATGATATGGTAAATATTTTTCTCTTGCTTCAGTAGTTCCTACATGCTCATAAGAGTAATAATCTATGACTCGATGTTATTACCATTCTTTATTTTCTTTTGCAGATGGATTTTTGGCAACCAATGAGGATTTTTGGATGAAGACGTGATGATAGATCCGCATGTATCATCATGAAGAGCTACTGTTCATCTGTAAACATGTTCTTTGTAGTTTCTTCACCCAAATTCTGCTTTTATAAGACCAAATAAATTGGAATTCCGGACATTATTTAGGAACTTTTGCAATGATACCCCGCTGATATGATGGCAATTTTATACTCTAGTTATTTGATGGTTCTATTTTTAGCAATGAGTGAAGGGGAATGCTAGCACATGCAAGGGAGAAATGAATAAAGGCATAACTGGTACTTGTCGGAATTATATTCAGTGATGCTGAAGCAAAAATCAGGATGCCAATTGCGAGTTCAACTTTGACACATTACCATGTTGGATGCTGGACCGTAGGAAATATAATGGCACATCATGGAGGATGTTTCGTGTTTCTGAATCGCTCTATCTTTCTTCGCCGGAACCACTCTTGAAGCTTGGACACAGCTGTTGTAGCCTCTTTTTCCAGGCTATAATTGTGTTGCAGGAAAGTTAATGCATGTCAGCACTCAAGCTGATGCAATAGCTGGAATCTATCATTATTAGATGTGCTTTGCATCAGAGCCTTGAGGAAGGCAGAATCCATTGATACCATGATGGGGCCTTTTGAATTAGGGATTTTCTTGGTTGCTTTTGCCACCAAGTAATGTTTGAGTGTTTCCCATCTCTAGATTGATTTATCATTATCTATTTCACTTACGCCATTAAAATTAATAATGCTGCAGGAGTACAAACAGAATGGAGACTGTAAGAGGCACTAGATAAGTTGCTATGAACAAATACTCTACACTGGCTGGAAATCTCGATGCGAGCATGACCTAATTTATGGAATTTGTGTCATGTGATGACTCGCTTTATACAAGTCTGGCTCCTGCCCGGTAAGAACTTATGATGCTTGGGTTGGTCGACGGTGAAAAAAAAATTAAAAGGAGCATCCACTGTCGAATATGAGCTGTGAAACTTTGTGATCTATCTATAAGTTGAGAGGCTTTTGGCCCTCCATGAACATGTGCTTTACAACATTGATGGGAGATGGGAGAAGAGGGGTCCTTGAGCCTGTATGCTTGGTTGTTATGGGCTTTGAAGTCGGGAATTTAGTGTAAATTAGGTGTTCCTGAAGTCAGGGAATCTAGTGTAAATTCGGTGTTCCTATGCTTTTATTCGAGGTACCTGGTGAGACAAAACCACGAAGCTGACTGCTACCATGGCTGGTGGCTGGTTAGGCTGCTGTGTGGAAGATACTGTTTGCATCGTCCAGGAAATTGGGATGCCTTTTGATTGCCCTCTCCCGCTCTAGAATGGTTTGCGATGAAGATGTTGCATAGAAAATCTTTGATGTTCAGCCCTTGTGAATTTGTCTTTCTTCAGGATAGCGAGTGAATGCCAACGAGAACTTAGAGGAAGGCCTTCTCTGTGCAGCCGACCAGAATCTTTTCAAGGATGAGGAACATAAAAAATTGATGATAATGCACGACAGTAGATCTATTGTTTCCATGACAATACGGCTTGAAGATTCGTGTATAACAAGGGTAAGCTCATGTGCACCTTTGATTTTAAAAAAAAAAATCCTGTACTCTTGTAGAATGTTATGGGTTTCGGTGCGGAAACACTTTATTCCTCTGGGCAACCCAAGCTTATTATGACACAATCTGAAAGTCACAGCCCAGTTTTTATCATCACGGTTAATGTTAGTTAAATTCTCTTTTGTAGGTTCTTAAGAAGTCCGACAAATTTTCAGGCTGCCATAAAACATTACCGAGTTATTATTTTCGTGCTGGAGAAGCTCAAACCTGGTTCGAAAAACCCTGTTAGGTGTCTCTCTTAGACACTTCAATTAGGAACCATCACTGGTAATGGGAGGACTTCAACTATTATGGTATAGTTGGCTTTCATAGGAACGGAGAACAACTCCGATGCAACCTATAGAACCATTTTTGATTCCTAATGCGGAAGTTCCAAGTCTCCTTCAACAAGCCCTTTTTGAATTGACTTATAAGTCACACTGCCATGCTGCCTAGCGAACTGAAAATCTTAGTGATTCAGTTCGTCCAGCTTATCCTGTCTTCTATAAGCATGCATGCTTTTTGTGCACTTCGTACATTTCCAATGGAAATTTGCATGGATAAATTTAATATGTATTATGCCTTGAAAAGTCTCCGATGAAATCTTACATTATTGCTCATCCTATCTCTCATCAAAATCCTGACCTTTGGAGCCTTGTCCCGCATCTTGGCGGTGACTAATATGTTTGATAGCAAGATATAATTCCCAAGGTTTTTCTGGTTCAATCTCAGGCAGATGCTGTGCAACAAACTTTCCTAACCCAACATTCTTATATACTCTACGAGAAGCAAGCGGTGCTCCCCCCATGCATTAGCAGTTGGTTCTATTGGCATGTTTTGAATGAATTCATACGCCTTTTCAAGATGATTAGCATGCCATAGGATGTCATAGGTTCTATTGGCATGATGATATGCATCAGGTCTGAGCTCATGGTCTGCTCGTTGAGTTGAAAATGGAGCGGTCCTCATCAGCAAGCTGTGAGTGACTGCAACTAGACAAAACCAGAGTGGAAGTGACTGAATTTGGCCTCACCCCTGACTCTTACCATTTGGTGAAACAAAGACAATGCCTCCTTGCAAAGCCCATGCAGAAAATGTGCCAACATCACTGTGTTCCAAGCAGCGGTAGCCTTTCTAGGCATTTGGCTGAAGACCTCTCTGGACTAGCCAAATCTCGGCACTTGGGGATTCATGAGAGCTAGAGCTATCATGACCACCATGTCCTCCTTAAACTTGTGCCAAAGAATGGACCACGTATGTCCCTACCTCCCCATAAAGTCTCGAGATTGGCACAAGCTGGCAATGTACTTGCTTTTATGAGTTGGTTGGGTTTGAATCCCGCTGCTCAAATGCTTGTTCGGTTCTTCCGTTTTGTGCAAGCATTTCACATTCATCTGTTTGCTACGGTGCTATACAATTCTTTTCTTAATTTTTTAATATTTTTTTAACCATTTGATTTCTTTTTAATATATTAGATCAAGTGACCGGATAATTGGTTTGTGTGCATGGTTGTTGTGCGTAATTAAAATAAAATGAAATGAATTTTGTTACCAGATGTGGCGATAAAAAAATATGTACAGGTTAAATGCCTTGGTATCGCAACAATGACATCTGTGATGGGAAAGACTCGGTAGAGGTGATCAGAAAAAAAAAAATCAAAACTCAGTCGAAGGCAAAGGATAACAATATATATATATATATCTTCTCCTTCCTGTTTGCCTTGTTTGCTCTATTGTGGGATCAAATTCATCCAAAAAGAAACCATGGCTAAAGTTTAAAGTTTCTTCGAGGACTAGAGCAGCATGTAAAGCCATCGATGTTCATCAGCGCGCCACACCACCCCCCCCCTCCCAAAAAAAAAAAAAAAAAAAAAAAAAAAAAAAAGATAATCAATTTATTTGATAAAATATTAAAAATAATACTACTTTTAAGGAACTGTACAGATGATTTTAAAAATGATGAAGAACAATCGTAGAAGTACGGTAGCAAGCCTAGAAGTCGTAGGATATGCTACGGTGCTGCCTTTAGATTCATCCGCTCAAAAAGCTTCGAAGTCTCCGTACCGTTCCCATCAGAAGAATATGCCAATACGATTACAATCCATGACGCTATCTTTTCGCAGTATGGTGACGAAAACGATTCTTGCTTGCTGAACGCTAAAGCAATCAGCATACAAATCAATAAATAAGTCGCCTTCTAATCTGTTTCTCGGCACAAGATAAATTTGTTTGCCAGGATTCAAAGCTTTCAACTCTTAGCACGCACGGCACAAGAGCCGTTGATAAAGTCACTGAGTTGGGCTTCATCTCAAGCGACAGCAAATCACAAAAAGTCTGCAGTCGTTCTCTTGGTAGCTTGCAAGTTGCATCAACCGCTATGAGTGAAGTCCAAGATTCTACATCCTCTCCAGGGAAGTCATTGAAGATTCTTGTAGCCCTACACTTCCCATGTATGTCACGTTATCAACCGATGCATTTCCCAGTGGAAGATCTGAATCGAAACCAAACTTGATAGATTCTTCATGCGTCGCTTTGGCTTTACAAAGATTCGAAGAATGGCCACATGAAGCTGCAACTGAGAGTAAGAACCATCTCATCGGGCATGAAACTCGATACAAAGTTTCCAACAGAGACTTGCTCTTTAGGAAGACCTTGCTTCGTGTAAGCAGAGATTAAGACCGTCAACGACTGGAGATCTGGGTTGGCCGGTTGGGAATTTTATCGAACGGCCTACGGGCACGTTCCAACTGGCCATAACTCAAGCGCGACTCCGGGAACTTGACGCGAAGATGAGGCGGAAGATTAGATGGTAGCTTTGGTAGCAGGGGATGTTAGATAGCATTCCCCTCCATCCTCCTTCTTCCTAATCAAAGAGAAGGCTACAATCCTTCCTTCTCCTCCCCTCCTTTCCTCTCCCTTCTTCTTCCTCCCTCTTCAAAGATCCAAGCTTTTTTTTTTCTTTTTTTTCTTTTTTTTTTTAAATACAGTTTTAAGACCGAACAGGGAAAAAAAAAAACATTCTTTTGAAAAATGGCCGGAAGGAACGAGATAAAAACCCTCAATTTTCTTTATTTCCAAAGATGCCATCATATTAAAATAATCAATTAATTCTAAGCAAGTCTCCATGAATTAAGATTATGCCTTTTTCTCTAAAAAGTCCACAGGTCACGCAGGTTCCTGGTCTTGAGGAGATGCGGAGTTGGTCACGAAATAGAGACTAACTCAACAGGAGCATGGGAAAAAGAGAGTAACTCAACAGGAGCTAACTGTCTATCCCTTCCCTTTTATGGATGACCAACCAACCAAAATCTAGATTTTTTTTTTTTTTTTTTTTTTAACAACTACTTTCTAAATTGATTTAAGGTACCAATTCAAGAATTTATGGAAAGAAATTAGTAAATATATACTTTTATTAGAGATTCTTCAAATTAAAGGATAGGTGACCCTGATGATCGAACTAAAAAGAGAAGGCTTTCAAAGTCCTCGATCTATTGATGTTGGATCCAAGTGATGTGACATGGAATTTGATATTCCGTCTTTCTATTCTCTAGTTTCAAAAATCAGACACATGATTGCTATCATATAGATAAGAAAGTTCCGAATTGTCCGACAATCGAAAGAGTCGAAATCTCGACAGGATTTACAGGTAGAACTTGATCCACCTGTCCATCCTCTGGGCCGGACGGTCCGGATCAGGCCGGCAAGGTATCAAGGAAGCCCGAAGCCGGAAGCCGACAGGGTCCGTGGATCAGGTGCTGGCGGCGAGGGCAAGGCCGAGAGAGCCAGGTGGAGGCGGTCCGCCGAGGGAGAGAGAGAGAGAGGGGCCTACGGTGGGCGCCGTGCGGGAGGTGCAGGGCAGGCTGGGCCGGGTTAGGGTAAATCGAATTTTATCTGGACTCCTCGGACGGTCGAGCTAGAGGCTGATCTGAAGACAGGTCCGGCCGGATAGATCTGGGGCCAATTTGAGCGCTACCTATTGCCGTTAACCCGGTCTCAGACCCAGAGAGCAGGGCATTTTGGCTTGATGGCGAGCGAGGGGTGGGCATTCCGGTCACGTAAAAGCTGGATTTGTTAAGACTAAATTGGCTAAGGGCGGAGTCCACAGTAGATTCTAGACACGTGGTGATTTCATAGCCGTTGCTCCTGGGACGGCACGCTTTTAATATCCACCGTCCATTCCCGACAACAGCAGGTGCGCGGGCGGCGCCTGCCTTGCTGATGACTCCTTGAAGCCGCTCTAGTCTTATCGGAAATGTAGAAGTCCACCCATCGGACGGCAGCTAGCAGATGGTCGTCCAATTTGTCTGATAAAAGTGAGTCCGAAGTCCAAACCTATGGCGACCACGTGATTGAGTGCGCCCCCTGGTGATCTCCAATCTTTGTGCACTCACTCTCGAATCATCCCTCCAAGTGGGGCCCGCGCAAAAGCTGTGGCTGTGATTAAAAGTATTTTCGCGAGAATACCTTTTAGTTGCGAGACATTCTCCCATGGTGCCGGTACACTGGAATATTCTCGCTCCAAATTGGTTCCCGAAGTTGGGTCCACCACGTAGTCTATTCCCACGACTTAGTTTTATGTGAAGCGTTGGTCTCGTGCTACGTTGGAGCATGTTAGTACTCTGTCGCCGTCGACCACCGCCACTCCCGCAACAATTCAAGTTTTTGTCACGTCTGAGAAGGTCCGGGGGTAAAATGGCAACAGGACCGGCTCAAGCTCCGTTAAGCCACGATCATATTATCTGTTCCACCCTTTCCACTATCTTGGCAGAACCACACCCACCCATGGGTCTCACTCCTAGAATCTAATTTAATTTTACCATCTCAAACGCTAAATGATATGGTTATGATGCGATAATTGTAAGCCAAGATACACTTGATTGCAATTAATGGTTGGCCAAATTTAAATCCAATTAAATCCCTTTATATTTGCTACTTAGCCTTTTTTTTTTTTTTTTTTTTCATTAAATATACATTCTAATCTAACATATTTTTTACAATTTAGTTGGTGAACATCCAAGGAAACAAATCTATATAAAGCAACATATTCAAATATATTCAATTCAACTATCATCTAAATTTATGATTAAAAATTATTTTGGCTCAATATCAATTACGAAAACCTAGTAATGTAAAAATCGGATGCGCTGCTTGGCACGACACAGTGTAGTTTACGGATCTAGAAGAGTGGCGTAATATGGCCCATGAGCCTTTTTTTTTTTTTTTTGATTTTCTTTTTTTTATATCATAAAATGTCAAAATATCCTGTTAGAGAGGTATTTAAGTAAAAGCTTTTAATTATTATTAAGTCGTGTTGGTCTTTTATTGGCTGACCGCTACTCCCTGATCAGCTGAGGGTTCACCGGAATCCCATCGATTGGACGGACGTGATCGATTAAGGAACAAAATCACGTGCCATCGTCCCTTGGAACAGGTGTACTCACCATCGCGCAGGACGCGCACGGCGAATAGCTACGTGTATTCCCCATCCCCAGTCGCCAAAGCGCCAACATTTCTTAATTCCACCCCTCCTCTCTCTCTCTCTCTCTCTCTCTCTCTCTCTCTCGCGATCCCCCTGGTCGAAGCTTCGGCGGAATTAATACATGGGAAGGAGTCGCCGCGGAGACTAAGATGAGCTCTGGCGGCGGGGAGGAGGCAATCGGGGTCGTCGATTACATGCGCCTGCGCTCCTATCGTGCGCCGTGCGATGGATGAGACGCCAGGGTCCGTCGGCACCAGGGTCGGCTTGTGGCTGAGGCTGGGACAAGCCTTCTTCTCCTCTGCTTCCCTCCTCTTTATGTCCGTCGGCGTCGAGTTCTATAACTATACCGCCTTCTGGTGATCCTCCGTCTCCTCTTTTTCTTTGATCAAATGTGTCGTTTTTTATCTTAATTTCGCTATAATTCTCCATGTTCATGCATCAAAATCGTAACTTTAGCTCAGAACTTTGTTACAGATTGAATTTTGATTCATAAGCTGCAAGAAATTTGGTTTAGAAGGTCATAGCTTGTCCCGGGTTCTTTGGTGAAGATTGATTGGTATTTGGTTGTGGTAGGGGATGAGAAAATAAGCTATCCCAATTGGGGGATTGCTTGAATTGATGTCCAATTCAGTTGTTGTGGTCTTTTCTTAAGTTTATAAGCATAATCTAACAGAAAATTTTCCTCCTCCTTTTTTGCATTAGTATGCTAATTTAACATTCGATCTATTGTTAAGATTAGACCCATCAGAAAGTTGTCGGATGGTTTTTTTTCCCCCACGAGGTTTTTGTTTACTGAGAAAATTCCACAAGGTTTCTGTGTCTATAAATCTGTGCAGGAGAAACACCATGAAACCATTATACTTTCATATGCAACTGGATACAATTCACCTAAGGTTGTTCATAGTTATTGGAAATTAAATCTGGCTTTTATAGAACTGATTTTCAGAGGTAAAACATTTGCCAAATTGATAATTCTGACAATTTTCCCTCAAAAAGGGAAGAATTCTGGCTACGATGTGTTCTTTACTATTTTGTTCTGTTTTTCAAGTCTCCAATTAGTTTTACTTACAATTATGTGTGGAAAAGTACCCTGTTTCGGTGGCTTTCTCACTAAACTCCTCCTTTGTATTTGTTTGGAGAATAACGATAAACACGGCAATCCTTAGTCAAACACGAAAAGTCTCTGCTGAGGAAAGAGTGACAACCGGTTTAGGTTATTTAAAAGAGGAAGACTTATTGCAGTCACTTTTTGACTTGGATTTCAATTTTCCGTTTAACAAGTCATTTTGCTCAGCTTCTTTTTTTTTTAAAAAAAAAAAATACGAAAGCATACTTTTGGACCTCAAACTTTTATTCAAAATTTATTTTAACTCTTAATTTTTCAGTTATTATCATCTAATCTTTCATGTTTTAAAAATATTATTATTCTATAAAAATTTATTAAAATTAATAAAATAACTAATATATTATCTTAGTTTAGAGGACTGTCATATATTTTTTAGGATAAGTTAGTATCCAACTTGTACTATTCTATGATAGCCTATGCATTCTTGTTAGGGTGACACAGTCATTCCATAAATTTTAACTAATCCCTGTGCATTACAAACAGTTTGGGTTTTTCTTAGTTTAGTGGATTAAGTGCATAATATGACAAAAATGTCAAGCACAAGCTCTGCATTATAGGCACCCTATCTATCGTTCAAGGAAAATGACATAAATTTCGTGCATTTGTGTAAACTTCTGAAATGAAACATTTTGAAGCAAACTATTCTCTTCCTTTTATATCTTTCGACAGCTTTTTAGTTACAATCATGGGCTTGGTTATTCCCTGGAGCTGCACACTGGCAATGGTAGACATATATTCTCTTTTTGTTCGATGCCCTCTTCGCCTTCCTGGTGTCATGGTGATGGTGATCGTTGGAGACTGGGTATGTATCACATATTACCATCTATTCGGAGAGTTTATTCTGCACACATTATTCATGCAATTTTTGTGAACCTTGACAGGTCTTATCGGTGCTATCACTCGCGGCGGCCTGTGCAACTGGTAGTGCTGTAGATTTTCTCATCAACATTGGTGGACACTCCTGCCCTCCAAATTTTTGTGGCAGATACCAGCTATCTGCAGCGATGGCTTTCTTATCCTGGTTTCTAACTGCTGCCTCGTCTCTTCTCAACCTATGGCTTGTAGCTTCCTGGTCTTGATCAGGTTTTGGTTGCTCACTTTTGTATAATTTGGATGATGATATTCTCAAACACCATTCAGCTTTAAGACATTAGTGCAATTTTGTATGTAGTTGTGCCGTGGATGGGCCTTTCGAATTCGTTTTCATTGTTCTGAAGAAGAACCATGAAGCACATACTGTTTTATTGCATAGTAATTAAAGAAAATCCTTTGTTAATTGATTCAATCACATAAACATTTAAAGGAACAGACTTGTTAATGAATGAAGAGAAGTAAACCAGAAACGAGAGGAACTGCCGATCACATTGCTAGCTCAGCTGAATGCAGCTGGAAGGATAAGATTAGCGGGCAGATTGAAAGGAACAAAAAGAACTACAAATCATAATATTTGGTTGCAGAATATACACCATGAAAAAGACAATCTTCGTAGCCTCTCTGGTCAGATAACCGTAGTTAGATCAATTCATCTCACTGCTGCTTTCAATCGATTGTCAAAAGCTACAAGGAAGTTGGTCAGATCTGCGAGAAATACAAACGTATATAGGACAGCAGATACAGGGTTGTGGTTGGAAGGTAATATGGAGGGAAGAAATATATGTGCTGAGTATACTTATATCTTGTTGCCCATCTTTGAGATTGATCCTTAACTCTGTTGTCAAGATGGTTAGCTCCTATTATCTTTTAATTTATCAAAGCTTTGTTCCAAATGGAGGAAGAAGTAGGTACCTGCAGAAAGAAAAATTTATGTGGCATATTTGAAACACAAGCAACTCTTGAATTTTTCTTAAGAAGATCTCTTTCCCATCATTGGTTAGGTATAAAGTTATAGCTAGTTTCATGAGGCAATCTCGGCCTCAGAAAGAAGCTAAAATCTTATAACAATTTTTATTCTCTCCTTTTCTCTATCTCATCCCCTCCTCTTTTGTAATTTTTCATGATTTTAATAAAATTTGCCGTGAGAGAAGGAACCCTTTCTCAGAGTTCCTTTGGGGAAAAAAAAAGTTATAGTTAGTTTGGAGTTTTGATACAAACTTTGAAATCCAATAGAGAAAAAAAAGTGTTACTCTCCGATACCCTTTTGCTCTCTAGCTACGAAGTATATCAATCTCTCATGGTAGTAGAGGAATAGTACAGTACATAAAAATCACCAATGATATAGGTGATGGGCAAGTCCTATGTACCAACCATACGAGAAGAAATATATCTATCCACAAAAGTCCATATACAAGGTGATTCATGCTATTCCTATTTTTAAGTACAAGAAATAAAAAACCTCGTTGCCCTTATGGTTAAAGAAATTAAATATTATAAGCTTAAAGAAAATGTCTTACTTGTGATATTTAAATATGGATGACCATGGAGGGTAAAAGTTATACCAAACGACCCACCAGGTTCATTGATGAATCAGCAACGAGGACCATCGACAGCTCCGATGGGTGAGGTGACGCAGGAGGAGCATGTGGAGCATCTCTATGATATTCATTAGAAAGGGTAGTCTGAGGTTATGTATACTCAAATGCTAAAGATGTTCATAGATTCCATTCGAGAGATGATGATGATGCAACATGATATCATGGAGAGAGCTTCATCAGTAGCAGCAATTTCTAGTTCAGCAATAGATGCACACTTAGCAGCAATAATTTTAGTAGGCAGGTTCTCGAAAGAACAAATAGGTTAGTTTGTCAGATTTTAAGAAGTATGCTTCTAATCCATTTCGAGGCGTCGAAGGCCCTTTGGATGCTAAGGGTTGGATGAAAGGAGTAGAAAAGATTTTTAAGGCTCTAAAATGTATTGATTCATATTGGGTTTTCTTTGCCTCTTCCATGCTCGAAAGGGATGCTAAGGATTGGTAGAGGTCGGAGGTAGACAAGGGAGGCGGCAATGTCTTTCTCCTTATCTAGAATGACTTCAGATCAGTCTTTTATGAGTAGTACTTTCCTTCTAGTATTTAACGATAAAAAATTACAGAGTTCAATTAATTGAAGAAGAGAAACGTGATCGTCTTTAAATATCTGCGCAAATTTGAAAAGATGTCTCGGTATGCTTCTATTCTTGCCGGCTATAACTTGATAGAATTGAAAAGTTTTAGAATGGTCTATGATAGAGGATCAAAAGGGAGGTTGCAAATTTTGAGCTATCCACCTATAGAGAAGTAGTCAATAAGGACCTAGTCATAGAGAAGGGTCATAATGAGGCTCTATCAAATTGTGTCAGGATGCTGAAGAAGGGGTCTATGTTTGAATGAGCATTTAATCAGAGCTCACAAGGTTCTTATTCTGGAGTGAAGAGGTCAATTGACACTTCAATCAATATCCACCTTCTTTATTTAGGTCATGTTGTTTCTCTAGATAATGGCATGCATGACAGTCACCTGAAAAGTTTGCCCCTAGTTCCTAGCTTTATTCTGGCAACTAATCTAACCCAGAATTTCTATCTGTCACCCAAAATGTTTTCCTCTTGCTAGAATTCCATCCAATCCACATCCTAAGATGGACTCGATATGGATGCCATGCCATCCTCAGTCTCCTCACTTTATCGACATACCCTCGCATCTCAAGCATCTCATACCAATTAGCTAAACCTCCTGGTCAACAATTCAAACCTCTTCCAGCTTGAACGAAACTCCTCCCTCCTCAATTCGTTCCCTCAAAATCTCCAACCCTTCCGCCACCCTCCCCCTCTCACAAATTACATCAAGCACTTTGTCGACGGTTGAGACCCCAACTTCAAATCCCCTCTTTTCGATATCTTTATAGACTTCAAGTTTAATTCCTTTAGCCACCATTTATTTCAACAAATTCCTTGCTTCTTCGATCCTTCCCTCGTCACAGAACCTGGCCCTAAAACCTAACAACCCCATCCCCATCTTTGGGGATCACAGATTTCCTCATGGATCTCGAATACCGCATCTGGATCCCCTTGCCGGACAACCAACCGTGTCAGCAAGTTGGAGGTCCCGAATGATTTGGATCGCCCGTCCGAGCCTTTTGCCAGAATGTAGGCCCGATAATTTCTTTGCTTTTTATTTTTATATATATATTTTTTTATTGGATGCATCTAAGAACGGGTGAAAGTTCCTCGTATCCGAGTCCATCAATCTTTACCTATATTCATATCCATTAAAAAATAAATAAAGACAAGCATAAATAATTAACCATTTAAACTTAAGAAATAATAATAAATAAATAAAATTATTCGATAGATTAGTCCTTCGAGCTTGCTGAAGTTATGTAACATAGTGAAGATAAAAATTAAAGATTTTTTTACAAATAATTAAATAATAATAACAAAATTAAATAAACAAAACAATTGCCATCGTAAACTGCTTATCTACTAGCAAATTAAAAATATATATATATATTTCATTTCATTTTTTATAAAATTAACTAATCTTTAAATAATATTTTTTTTAAAAAAATTAGCTAGATTGGCACGGCAGGCTGTCACACGAATGAAGGATTGTTGCACGAATCTTAAGGTCCACATGGCACGGCAGGCTGTCACACCCGTAGCTAGAGCCTCGAGCCCGTAAACCCAGTCGTGGAATGAAAGATTGTTGCACGAATCTTAAGGTCAACATGGTGCATAATGATCATCCATTGACCATGGATGACGCCTCCAAATAATCAATTTCTCAAGAGAAGTCCACTGGCACGAAATAAAATGCATATTTTACCTGGACCGTTCATCAGGATTACAAAGCCCATACATCACAAAGTGTTACAGAGCTACATTCCTTGACGGCTGGAACTTTGACATCGTGGAGCTCTCCTCACCTGGATATAAGTGACCCCACCACCCCAGCAATAATAGCCGTCGGATCTCCCAGCACGGCGGAGATGATGAACTGCACCGCCATCGCCGCCAGCTCGCAGCACCGCTGCACCTTCCCCTTCCCGGCACGGTGGTGGGTCTTCCCCACCCCCTTTATGCTCGGGATCCGGTTCATCCCATTTATCCCCACCAAACCCCGCTTCCCGCCGCCACCGCCGCCGTAGTAGATCTCATGCCAGCTATCCACCAGCATCTCCGTCACGCACGCCACGTGGAGGTTGTACTGCTTGCACGCACTCCTATAACTCCAGCTCCGCCCCTTCCGGCCGCACCGGTGGCACGGCTCCGCCACCTTCCGGTGGAGGAACAGCCGCAGCTCCCCTCCTCCGCCGCCGCCACCGACGTCGAGGACGTGGGGGAGGGCGGCGCAGCAGGGGTGGAGGTCGAAGCCGCAGGAGTAACAGTGGTAGACGAGGCCGGCGACGTCGCGCTCGCATGCGTTGCAGAAGCGCGGGGCGTTGCCGGGAGGGCCTGGAAGGAGGTAGAAGGCGCATTTCGGGTAGAAGGGGTGGCGGAGGATCGACGACGGGGCCGCAAGGGCGCACTGCTTGTGTAGGTCGAAGTCGCAGAGCCGGCACTTAAAGCGGGATCCGATGCCGGCCTCCTTGCACCCATCACACTTGAACGGGACCTCGGCGTACTCAAACCAGAGCTTGTGCTGGGGGTGGCTGAAGTGAGTGATTTCACCGTATTTCATGCTAACTTCTCCGGTGTGATCAGATATAGTTAGTATATGAAGCTTTGGAGCTAATGTGATGAGCCTAGAAGTTGTTATGTTGTGTGCTTTATAGAGACAGCAGAGAGAGTGTTCAGGGCTTTGGGAGTGGTGGTGGGTTTACATTTAGAAGAGAGAGAGAGAGGTTAGCTTCGGGGAATATATGCTTGGTGATGGAGCTTGTCTTTATGTGCACTATGTTGTGGGATTGCGAGCGGAGTGGGGAGCCATGGCATCTTCATAGGCAACGGTTCGATGTCCCACGCCAAATTATTCTGGTTCTCTCGTAGGATATAATTTTTAATTGGGAGATAGGTTGGGTTTGGAAGTTAATAATGTTGGCTACGTACCTTCGAAGGTAGGATAGGGCAAAGCGCAAGAAAAAAATAGGACAGAAGAATTTTTAGGGTCGGAATGGCCGCTGAATAAAAAGTATGATCTTCGAATAATACCTCAGATTTGTAGCGTAGGAAAAATAATACCTTCGGCTAAGGGGATAAGATTGCTTAATGTAGAATCTCGTCCATTATATGACAAAAAAATTATCATTAGAATTCTCTAAAAAGATCTGCATGTCTTTTGAAATGAATTTTTTAACTGAAGATGGGATCATGGCTGCCTGTTTCGCTGGTTCCTTCGGTTCAAACAATTGCCGTGTGGTTTGCATTGTTGCTCCTGTGAATTAGAATATTCATCTATACTTTAGTACTAGAGTGTGCTAATGCTTGTGACTCGCGACAGCAGTGTAACGATTTAAATGCACAAGAATTCTCCATCTAATTGCTCTAGTGCTGAAGGAACAGAGGATTTCCATGATCTTGCCAGATAATTAAAACCCTACATTGACAATTGGTTTTTTTCTTAATGCCTCTGCACGTTCCATGCTCACATTCTCCATAATATTAGGATATACTTCTCATTTAAAGAATGAATCATCGGAGCTCTTGATCATGTTTGTAATATCTTACGCTTATCTGCTGATCCAATTAACTTTTTAATGGATCGGATTCACATGACCTTAAAATCTTGAGTGTAAATTAATTACCTTTTAACAGATCGGACTCATGTGACCTTAAAAATTTAAATTCAACTTAATTGATAGCAGATGAACTTTGAGTTAAAGCTTTTTAAACTTTTCTTTCCTATTTAATAAGAAATTATTTTGAAGGATTACAACATTGCTCAACAAAGCTGCAAATGTGATAAGATAGCAACCACATTCACGCACATTCTTGCATTAGAGGGTGCAATTCATATAGGAGAAACAATCCTAAGTAGCCTTATCATCGTGACAAGATACGTCACTACAATATGAGTAACCTTCGAACCCAAGCTTATCTATAAAAAGATACCTTACCTGAAGGTGAGAAGGAGCATTTTCTCTATCCTTCCTATTTCTTTTCTTTACCTCTATTGGCTGTAAGCCTTAGTACCCTATGTTTTTTTCTACTTTCTTTAAGTAGAAAGGCTGCAAGATTTAATGTTAGTTTTTTTTTCATCTTTTTTCCACAATGATTTAAGCATCGGAGGACCTTAGCCGAGTAGCTCAGTATTTTTCATGCTCTTTTTTTGTTCTCGCAAAAGTACCAATCTAAGCATGGAGCTCTCTCTTACATAATCGAGTAAATCAGATATCATTTTAATTTTTAGCTCATCATTTACTGTTGGTGCTCAAGTTTCCTCGACGAGATTTTACCGCCATCAGATGCAATCCCCATGCTCTGTAGGCCCTTCCATACGTCACATGGCACTTGAGTACATTCCCCCGATGCCTGCTGCAAATGGCTGGATTCTTAGCAAAAGAGCTCGGATCTATATGTCTCTCATGGCAGCTTCCTGCCAGTCTCAGGTGTGCGTATGGTTGAGCTAGCGACTGGAGATCAGGTGTGTGGTATTCCTTCTTATTCGTTGCGCACGGAGATTCCACGCACATTAACGAGATAAGTGGAGATAAGGTCTTCTCGATGCCATGGCGTGACCAGTTGACAGTGTTATGCCATCCTTCTGTGGGGGGCTTCTTGACGCATTGTGGGTAAACTAGAGTTCAACAATACAAACTCTTTTTCTTGAGGAAAAGGGAAGGAAAAACCCAACCCAGATCATTAAGATAATGAACAGCCTCAACAATATGGACTCATCATTCAAACTGGCGCAATTTAAACCTCTATCATCACCCAATCTAGTTTTGTTCTTGCCCTGGCCATTGTGGTACCAGACCTAGAGACAATGCCATCTCATTAGAATTGCATCGCTTGGCTGTACTTTATCATCCCATATTCCTGGTGGCCCTGATGACTGACGGATGCTGATCTTGAGCTGGATCTTTGCTAAAGCACTCTCTCACTTGATGGATTTAAGGAAAGGATTAGTTATCTTTTTGGGGAACAACTCCAGCGGATGGTGTATACTATAATCATCTGCATCTTGGCATCCCTTGTGTGCGCTACACATCATATTATTCTTGGTGCTAAGCAATAAACGAGGGGAACCGGTTCCTAATGTCTCAAAGGTCCATGATTGTTCTCCAAAGGGGAATATTATCATTATTGTTAATTTAATGGGATACGAATAAAATATACTTGGACTTCCCCTTTCCTTAAGCAAGGTCATTCGCCAAGTAGAACTTTCGGGTTAAAAGACACCCGGCCAAATTCTGTGATAGCTTTAAGGTAGACGATGATTAAGAAAATCGAATCTCTAGGAAAAATAGGATATGGTTTGATGACAGTACTTGTAAAGTAATATTGTATGAGGGCCCATCAACGTGATAATTTTAGTTTAAAAAAATTTACAGAAAATTTATATTCCTTCTAACTCTATCCTGCCTTCATAAATGAATATTTTTTCATTTTTCTCTCATCTATTGATAAATTTTCATCCTCTTCAAAATGATATATAAATTTTTGGTAAAAAAAATATAAAGTTAATAATATAACTAAAAGAATTGAAGATAATGAAAGAGAAAGATTAGGATTAAGAAGAAATATATTAATATATGAGATTAATTTTACATGCATGAATATATATATATATATATATATATATATATATATATATATATGAGTATTATAGTACTTAATTATGAAGCCAATAGAATGAGAACAAGATAGGATGGAGAGGATAAATTTATTCCTATCTTCGGAGACAAAAATAATTTCCGTTGCTATTGATATTTTCATAAAAGATGAAAAATTTTCTTCCTAAATAGGGCAAGATAGGATAGGTACCTACTTTTTAAGTCAAAATTGTCATTTCTAAGAAAGTTTCAGTTGATTGAGTTGATAAATTCTCTTGCTTAAATACAAAAGATCAAGATTTGATTCAACCTTCACCCTTGAATTTAGACTCAAACTTCCTCCCTGGTCCAACTCTAAAGGAAAAAAAAAGAAAAAAAAAAAGAAATCCAAGCGCTTCACTAAAAGATGGAGTAGCCTTTTCATAATAATGCATGTGGCATTGCATCGAACATGGAAGGCATTACTAGAATTCAATAGCACAAGCAGTAAGAAAAAGGGATTAGGCCTCTTTGCATGACCCACTGATAAACATAGGCATGGACATGGACTTGTTGGCAGCTCGGCAGCCTCAACACGCAAATCGCTTCTTGAGTGGCACGACAGCTAGCATGCTGTATATTTTAGGTTCCGTTTATGTGCTGAGAAAATTTGTTTCCTCTCTCCGGGTGAAAAACTACTGTGCGTTTTCATGGCAAAATAAAATGAGTGAACATTTGGGCATGTCATAGCCTAGAGTTGGGCTCCGACTTGGCTAGTGTAAAGGACGCAACGTAATAGCCTCATATGATTTGATGAAAGAAAATAACGATCGTTTATAATAATTTAATTTAGCATCACCTGATGTTAGAGCTAAATACAGATAAGACGATACCAATATATCCAGATCTATATTTATTTTTATTTGATAAATATAAATACAGATGTAGTTATTAATAAAAATAAAATTTTTTATGTATTTATTTTAAATAAATAGAGATAAAATTGAACATTAAAAATATAAATATTATAAGTTTGATAGTTAAACTTTATAAATATTATAACATCATAATGTCATTAAGTAGAAAATAAATTAAGTTGATAAGATATTTGAAAGATCATTTATTTCTTTAAAAATTTATTAATAAATAGGATTATAAATAAGATTAAATGGACAGCCATACTTATCTTGTTTGGAGCTTAGGCACAACCCATCATTGTCATTCTTCTTATTTGGTCTTCAAAACTGTGATAAGTCACGCGGTCTCCGTTTGGAGAAGACTTTTGATCTTTATCCTTTGTTTAACCTTGCATCCTATTTTTGGAATCAATTTTATAAGCAGACTATCATCCCAAGCTTTAATTTGCTCCTTCTATTATCAAGTATTCATCTTTCTACACTAAAAGTAGATTTTAATGCTACTGTAAACATTAAAGGACTTAATAGGTCATAGGACATGATAGCAAGCTCATAATAAGTATTCTCATATGCTCACCACTAGGTAAAAATATCAAAATTACTTATTTCTTTTTGAGTTAGAAAATTTATAAAATTATTATTTAAATAAAAAGCTAATTCATAGATGATAAAGTTGCAATTCTTAGTTTTTTCCTAATTAGAATATTTTATATTTGATTGATACTAATGCCCCCACTACTACTACCTGAGGCATGTCCTGAAGTAGAAGATCTTATACTTTTATTATATTTTTTGATTATATATTATAAATATTTTATTTAATAAATTATTAATTTTATCTTTAAATCTATTTCTATAGACTTTATGTGTCATATTCTTATAAATTTCTTTTAATATTATAAATAAACTATTTAATTTAATTCTAAGATTTATAACTAAAGCTAAATAATGAAAGTATGAAATTTCTTCTCAATATTTATTAAATTTTTATTTTATTGGTACAATTATATCTTCAAAACCTTTATCATTCCTATATTGTAAAAATTATTGGTAATATTATAGATTTATTGTAAAATTAAGGAAAGTATGGGATAATAAGTACCAGATAAAATACTAGTAGCTTAATAAAAATATTCCAAAAATTGCATAATAATAGTAGAATTATTCCAGTGATGTTCTAATATTGGTTTAGCAGAGAAGTGAACATTATAAAAACTAGTGATAATATTTTTATATTCAAAATATAATTATAATATTAAATATATAAAATTTCATTAATGTATTACATATAATAAAAATTGTTTATATTTTCTACCATGAGCATTATACAAACTTTTAAATTCTTATTTTCTAACTCCTAAAGATGGTATATATTAAATAGCATCTTTAACATTACTTACATGTATTTCAATAATATTAAAACTATCTTATATAATTAAATTTATAATGTGACATACACATTCTATATGAAATAATTTTTCATCTAGAATAAAATATAGGTGCTATTTGAGTAACTTAATAGTAACATTATTATTAGAAGCATTATCTAATCTAATTAAAAAAAAATTATCTTGCATATGGTATTCACGTACTATATGCATAATATAAGAAGAGATGTTGATGACATTGTACAGATATTCAATTAATTTAAAACTAAGAATTCTTTTTTACATTATTCAGTTATAATTAATAAAATGTGTGGTAATATAAATATAAGATAAGTCAAAAATGCTAATTTAGATATTGGATGTAAGTATTATTCTATAAATATAAGATAAGTCAAAAATGCTAATTCAGATATCAAATGTAAGTATTATTCTACTAATTTAAAAAATATCAAATAAAATTTTCTTAATATTCAGAAAATTATTTAAAATAATCAAATTTAGCAATATTTTGAGAAATTTTTTAAATGCAAGATTTCAGTTAATTTTTATATATTTTTTAAAACATAGATTTTTGATAAAAGAAATGACATTTCAGTACCTACAATTAATTTTATTAATTATTTTCTATTTAATTTTTGAGGATAAGAAAATTTTAATAACTCACCTCAATAGTCAAATTTAATTTGGGTTTGGATAGAATCATGAGCTGCACTCTCATGCTTTTTCTAGTGCTTGACCAAGTGATTAATTCCCTTCAAAGTATTATAGCTGTAGTACTTCTTACATATTTTACAGACAGTGTGAACTTCTTTATCAACGATATCTCTAATGTTGAAGTACTGCTAGACTCTAGAGGTCCTAGGTCTAACCCTGGACTGGTGGTTAAGGTCTCACTGGTGGCATTATTGGGCTTAAGGATACTGGTTCTGGTCTATGATTCTGGTGTGCCAAGATCGGCCTCATAATCCTTTGTGTTGATGTTAAGCCCAAAGATCCATGGAGTGGATGAGAGCTACTAACACTAGACATTATAGAGAGTAAAGATTTGAGAAAGATCAGGAAAGTTAGCTAACTTATAGAGAGAGATTAAGAGAGCTTAAGAGGATTAGGAGGACTTGTAAGAAGATGAAAAGGGCAAGAATTTAAGAGAGCTTAGAAGAGCTTGTGATTCGGTATGAAGAAAGGAAGAAGGGTTGGAGGCTATTAATAGAGGTTGGAAATCTTTCAAATATCCTAAATAATTTTGAAAACTAACCGTTTATAATAGTTGAGAAAAAAAATTAGGTCTTTTTAAGCAAAAAAATAAGAATACCTTTTTAAACTAGTCATTTTAGCAGTTAAAAAGGGCAAAAGTCTTTCAATTAAAAAATAAATAAAAAATATCCTCCAAATTAACCGTTTATAGTTATTAGAGGGGGGCATTTCGATCTTTTGCTAGGCATGCCTAGTGGGCTGAGCCGATGGGCCACCCTGGCGAGCCTGGCAGGCTGGGCTGGTGGGCTACCCTAGCAGGCTAAGTGGATCAGGCCATCCAATATATCTTACGATAGCTACGCTATCATAGAGAGCCATGCACCGAGATGTATACGAATTAATCTTTGAATGAGAAGCTTTCTGCTGCCCATTCCAGCACTAACAAGATTTCTCTTTTAGCGATGGATGAGAGGTTTAATGCTGCTATTTTGAGCCATGATCCACAATTTCTTTAACTTGCTTCACAAGGCCCGTTAAATTCATTGACATGTGTAAATTATCTTCCATATATCAGATTTGAATTCCATTGGGATGCTTTGGGACTTGTGAATTATTTTAAGTGTGAATTTTGTAAGTTTCTTATTTGTAATGCCAAGAATTTTGTAATGCAAAGCAGGCTGAGATTTGTGCAGCTTATTTGAATTAACAGAGAGATTTTGTTATATTCTTTAAAAATAAATTCGTATCAAATAAAAAAAATGATATGAAAAGTTTATAACTTAAGTTTGCCTATTACCAATTAATTTAAATTCGATTTTGCAAAGCTAGGTAAATTTGGTTCATTAATAGATTAATTGAGTAGAAGATGAGCTTAAGGCATTATAGGATAATAGGAGTAGTAAATGAGTTTGACGCATTGATCGAATTGGGGTTTGGAAGTCCTTCATTTACCTGGTGTGAAAAAAAAAGATAGGGCCATGCTGTAGTTTTGGAGGTGGTCAAGGTCGCTGGTAGCTGAGTCGATTTATATCCAGAATCTAAAGTTAGTCATTTACCTAGAGTGGCATCAAATCATTTCCCTTTTCTTTTGAATGTCAAAGTCATTAGGAAACTCACTCCCTTCAGATTTGAGAATTCTTGGCTTGCAATCCAAGGAGCCAATGAGGTTGTCCGAAGGGCTTGAAAGTGTAGTGGAAGGTGTTAGGATTTATTAAACAAGCTCTTAGGAAATGGAACAATGGGTGTTTACTGAATATACTCAGGAAAATCTGTAGACTTGAAGCCGAGATACCTAGTTTGCAGAACTTGGAAGTTGACAGTGGAGGATTACAGCAGGCTGATCACTTCAAATTGCTGAATGTAGTCAAGGAATATAATAAAACTCTAAAGCTGCAGGAAATTTTTTGAAAGCAAAAGGTAGGCTACAGTGGATAAAAGAGGGAGACTCAAATACAGCCTTTCTTTCACAGAACCGCTGCTAGGACGAACAGAATAACAAAGGCTCAGTTATAGTGATGTATTTTCTGGTCACTCTGAGCTGCCTGCTTGTCCTTACAAAGCCGCTGATGAAGAGAATGAAAGATTCACAGCAAATCTCATTGAGGATGAGATTGAAAATACTGCGAAACAAATGGCTTTTGACAAGGCCCTGGCCCTGATGAGTTTCAACCCATTTTCTTCAAAACATTCTGGTCAATCTTCAGGAAGTAGTTGAAACTGTGAAGGATTTTTTTTCAGGATTAGGGTTATGTCTTTGGAGTGGAAATCAACCTTTATCACTCTAATTCCAAAAGTCAATAATGCTTTGACAACAAAAGTTTATAGACCTATAGATTTGCTCAACACAATGCATAGATTAGTGGCCAAAATTATTGTGAATTGGCTGAAACAAGTACTTCATAAAATCATATCTGATAATCAAGGTACTTTTGTCCAAGGCAGGAATATTTCAGAGAATATATTGCTTTCTCAAGAAATTTTACACTCTCTTGAAACATCTTCGAAAGGCAGAGCTCTTATGGCTATCAATGTTGACATGAAATGAGCTCATGAAAGGATTAATTGGAATTGCTTGTGGTGGGTCCTTTGTAATTTTGGCTTTTGTCAGAGGTTTCCTTCTTAGTTCAAGGGTTGTATTAGAAATCCCTCTTTTTACATCTTAATTAATAGCAGACCCACACCTTGGTTTCATTCTTCTTTGGTTTAAGATAAGGCTACCCTCGTCACCCATTCTACTCATTCTTCACTCGGAAATGCTCTCTGTGAATCTTAAAAAGGCAGCTTCTTCTAGCTGGATAAATGTTTGTCAACCTGTGAGAACTGGTCCTTTGTATCCCATGTTGTTTTTGCCAATGATGTTGTTTTGGTGGCCGAACCAGCTAAGAGAAATAGTTGCAGATTGAGAAAAGTAGTCATGAATTATAGTGCTTCATCAGGCCAAACGGTTAATCTCAATAAATCCTACATGCTGTTTTGTCCTCCATTCCTTCACAAACTCAGGAAGACATTGGTAGTGGGTATATCCATTAAAGAAGGACTGTGGCATTATCTTGGAACTCAATTGGAAAGCTCTAATCTAAACTGTTCACAATTTACATACTTGTTTAATAAAATTCATGGTGAATTGGATAGTTGGAAATGAAAGTTCCTATCTTTTGGTGGGAGATCTACCTGGTTTCATTTGGTGCTTTACTTCCATGTATGCACGGGCCAACTGTGTCATGCCTATGAGAGTACTAGATAAGCTTGAATCTGATAAGGAACAAGTTAAAATGTGCCTAAAGCCACTCATCCACTACTGATAACAGAAAAAAATGAAACCTAGAAATGCTGCCACATGTGCAGTCGAGACAAACTGAAATGACCAAGTAGAAGATTAGAAAAATCTGAATTCAATGATTAGATTTTGCATCATCATCCATCAGATATGATCACGAAGCACAGAACATGGGATGTGCAGTAGTTGTCCTCAATCTTGCCTCAGGAGATCTATTCTCTTCCACAGTGAAATTGCCACATGCCAAAGGATGTTGAAAGGCCCAGCTTTGTTGGGTTAAGATAAGAGCAGTAAGATGATTTTGAAGGAAGCTCATAACAAAATTACCATCAGTAATATGGACTACTTCATCATTGATTTTGATTGGATTCGGAAGTCCTGCGCTCCTTGCATTAGATTAAATTTTTTTGTTTAAATTGAGATGGCAAAGGTTTCCTTGCAAATCAGTCCAACCCAGTTGAGGCCTTTTTCATCTCAGTTAGTGCTTCTATGATCTATGTAAGGAGTATATTGAAGACGTGGAACATGTCATATTATCATGCCAATATGCAAAGTTTGTGGACTTCTGTACTCCCTCTTCTCTCTGTTAACCTAACACTGAATTCAATTGAAGATCTTCTGCATGTTATATCTATCATGAAAGCTTCTGATAAGGCTGTATTGACATGGTACACAAGGAATGAAAGAGTGTCTCAAGGCAAATCGATGATGATATGTGCGCTAAAGCTGTCTACCTATCTGGGGAATTATTCAGCCTCTGAACAAGGATTCTGAAGGTAAATTTTGATGAGTTCATGAAGTAATTTCCTGCTAGTGCTGGCCCTTTAATTAGAGGTTATAATGGAAAGCTGAAACATGAAAGATCAATGCCTGTTATAATGCACAGTTATGGAAGTTGGATCAAGAGCAGCTTGGGAAGTCATTTGCACTGCTGTGTAGCTTGTGTTTAGGTGCAGAGCTACTCAAATTTGGATGAAATTCCAATATAGTTAGTTATTCATTGGATTAACTATCCTACATCTGGGCCTCACCATTTTATCTTTTTTATAGATATTTGGCAATTAAAAGTGTCATCCATTTTTTCCAAAGTATCTCATCTTCATGATGGTAATGGAAATCAAATGAAAGAACTCTGGGACGCATGGAGTAATTGGAAGACTGGACTATTCCTGCTAAGCTTCCCCACTCCAGACGCACCACACGCAAAAAGACAATGATCCAATCATGCTTCCCTACCTTATAGAGTCTGGAGATCAGTCACTTTTTCTCTTCATAAAGAAGACTTTCATTTAAAGAATTTAAAGATAAAGATGAAGGAATAACATGGTAATGATTGCCTTCTTCTCCGATCGGCACCTCATGTGAACCACAAAAATCACATGGTTTTTTTTTTTTTCTTTTTCCGGCACAATAATCTGCTCTCCCCAACTTCCAGCTTTCCAGCTGTCTCGCTGTCCTCTCATATAAACAACAGCACCAATATCCTCAACCGACGTCCAAAGTATCTGACAAACACTGGCCCAAGCGCAGCATGACCTTCGGGTGTGAAGCTTTGGGTGACGCTGTGGTTAGACCGTCCACCAGAACTCTTATTTACCATGCACTCCAGCTGGAAATTTGAGGAATAATTCCTCACTCACAGAAATTGGAGATGATTTTTTTTTGATTTTTCTCAAAAACAGTAGGTCAAAGATGAAATTCTCTCGAAGTGCTAGTCATAATCTAGTCGTTTTAACTAGTCTATTAATGATGCCAAAGGACCGGATGGATGACCAAACCATATTAATATAAAATAAATTAAATAGACTAAATGAAGAAATTTTAACTTTTGAGATGAAAATGTTTTTAACTAAATTTGAAGGAATGTCCCTGTAGTTTTCTCTTATGATAATAAATAAAAATAATAATATTATTATATGTTATAATTACTAATAACTAAATAAAAATTATCTATAAAATTATTAGCACGTCTAATCATTAGTATGGTAAAAAAAATTTTTTTGATCATTCAATTTTTATGATTGATTAAATTAGTAAAAATATAGATTCTATCCCCTACTTCGAGGCCATCCGATCAAAGTTCATCTCGTCCACACTACTGTCTCTCCACCTTCATTAGAGTGTTGCCTCCTTTATCATTGTCGTCTCCTCCGTTTCGACATTATTGCCTTATTATATTTTCCATATTGATTTCTTGGTTTTGCAAAAGCACCGATAATCTCATCAAGATAATGGAGCGCATACCTTTCTCTCCAAAGCCTTCCATTGAAGTTGTTGTCTCCATTACTTTCTTATCATTATTTCCTTTACTTTCTTACAATACGATATTCTATTATGATAGTGGCTTTTGAAGCCTTTTATCCGAGTAGTTGTTTTCTCCATTTTCTTATTGTACTAGGTTCGATCATAGCGCGGACTTCATAAGAGAGATCAAGTATGTATAAGGCCATAATCAGAAGAGATGTATCGTCGTATGTAAAAGTACTCTTCTTTATCGCATTAGTGCTAGCATGTAGAGTTAAATTTTTTCAAGCATAATCATTCGCACAATTGGTTGAAAGCTGGTTGCCATTTTATCTCTTAAAAAAAAAATGATTGATATTTTTAATAAGAATAAAAAATATCATAGCAAAGCTCGTTCAAAGGATGCGCTAATTAATAACAAAACTATTCTCTATGTATGGGCCCTTTGCAACAGGGCAACCGTCAAATAATGTAATCGTTAACTAATGATCAGTATCAACACTTAATAACGTAATGGCGTCCAGGCTGCTAATGACTCCCATTGTTTAAAGCCATGCCGCATATAATTGGGGGTCGCCGTGAGCTGCTATCGACGCCCATGGTTTGAAACCACGCCACGCCGCGGCAGGGACAGGTCTCTGCGAGTCATATTATTATATTGCAGGTAAGCACGCGGCGTGAGGAAGGTTCGTGGGATGGAGGGGGTGCTCGGAATTTAGCCGCTGGCCGGACATGATGTTGGAATTATCACGCAATGATCCGCTGGGCAGCGCCCCTCGGGCTTGACACCGAGGAATTAGGATTAAAAAACTCCGGGGAGCGCACCAGAAACCACGTTGTGGTTCGCTCCACCAACCTGCACTCCTCCACTCCCTTGGCCCCCTGTCTCTGACATGCTTCCCGAGGTTCCCTCCCCGCCCGGACGAATCTTGCCGGACCCGTTCCCGTGCATCGTGTCAAATTACCATTCCACCCCTGATCCTTCCATTGGATGACCGGATTCGTTTCATTTCGGTGAGCTCGGCTCACTCTATAGCTTCTAGCTTTCAACTTCACTGGTGACCGCAAGCTGGGTTGGTTCATAAGCAACGGCCGACCCAAACCCAATGGAACCAAACTGGTTTTTGATTCGTTCTCAACGCTCAAGGGAATGGACAACAAGCGGACCGAATTCAGGAACCATTTGGGTTTTAGTTTAATTTGGTTCTAGAGTTAAACAAATACTAACGACTTGAACTTAAAAAATCAAAACAACGTGAATTACAAAATACTTTGTTCACGAACGATGCCATACACATATCGACATCATTATTGGTTTACTCCATTGATTCATGATTTGTAATTTCACAATAAAGGACTTAATGTGATTTTTATATAGTCTAAATATATCCTTTTGTTTCTTTAAGGGCAATGTTCAAGACAAAGGTAAGTCTAGATTTGTTACCAGATAGTATAGTAGCTCTTGTTTAATAGTAGGTAGGTTTTGACTTTATGATGTTATTATTTTCATAATGAAACTGCGTGTTGTTTAGCAGAGTTCATCATACAAGGTGTGCCTCAACTTATGCTTGAGGGAGAGTAAAACAATTATTTCATGCCTGTCAAAATGAGTTTGATACTAATTTTCACCTTCGTCCCTTGATTTAAGATTATTGTTATTTAATGGACTTTTTGAACTCATAACAAGTAGTTCACAATTAGAGAAAGACAAATAGTGCAATAGATTAGGTGGCTTTTAGTGAACATCATTCTGATTCTTTGCTTTTGGATCATGCTACTATAATTTCTCATTCTTTTCTCGATATTTTATACTATATTCAAATATATAATATATTTTCGTTTGCATGAAAAAAAAAAAAAAAAAGTCTAAATGTAGATCATTCGTACTGAGCTAGCTTATGAGAGGTAGAATCAAGACTGAAGAGAGAATTTTTATTTAAACTTAAACCAACTGGTCGTAAGCTCGGACCATTTTGATTTTCTGGTCTACCGGAACTTGCCCCACGGTATTCCTGGAAAGACTGAAAGAAAGTGAAGCTGGGAAGACGAGCTGCGGAATGAAAACAGAAGCAGCCAAGGGCCCAAAATTAAGTACAGAAAGGCTGCATGGTTTTCATCAAAATGCGCCAGCCCACGCGATTCCATCCGACGGCTGAGAAAGCAGCCTATCCTGAGCGAGACACGATAACCTTGTAGTCCTTCGAGGTCATACAGCGACGGCACGCGTGTACGTTTCCAAAACTTATCAGTCTCCGACGTCCGGACCCACGAACGCCGACGACGGTTGCCTTCCGAGGGCAAATTCGTCCTCCCGCGGAAGACCAGCAGCCCGTGCGCCCTTGCGCCATTTTATTTTAGTCCACGAGGCCACGACCTCGGCCCCTGGCCCGGTAATTTCCCCAAAAACTAAGCCTCGTTTCCCCCACGTCCACCCTGGCCTCAGCTAACTACAGGCTGGCATCCGCCTTGCTCGACGACAAATCGCCTCCCCCTATATAGATCGAGCCTCCCTCCTCCAAACCCTAAAACTGAAGCAATAGCGAGGAGAACGGAAAGAGGAAGAGAAAAGCGCCGATTACCTCGGATTCTCTTCGGCGTCGATGGGAATTTGTATCTCGTGCGAGGCGACGGCGGTCGCGCCGGCGACCACGGCGAAGGTGATTCTCCCGGACGGCGAGCTCCGGGAGTACGACCAGCCGGTGAGGGTAGCGCACGTGCTCCAGAAGGACCCCACGTGCTTCGTCTGCGACGCCGACGTGATGGAGTTCGACGGGTTCGTCTCTGCTATCGGCGCTGATGAGGAGCTCCGGCCGGGGAACCTCTACTTCCTCCTCCCGAAGACAATGCTGAAGCACCCGCTTCACCCGGAGGACCTGGCCGCGCTCGCCGTCCGGGCGAGCTCGGCGCTCATGAAGGCGGCCTCCGCGCCGCTGGTGTTCGACGTCGGGGCCAGGAAGGACGCGGCGGTCAGCGGCGGTGTTCCGGCGGCGGAGGAGAAGAGGAGAAAACCTAATAGAAGGGGGCGTGGCACCGGTGGTAAATTTACGCCGGGTCTGGGTGCAATTCCGGAATAAAAAAACCATACCAACGAGAGGTGCGAAAAGCACTGAGATCATCTGTTCGGGCTGAACGATCTGTACCGTCGAAATTTAAAAGCTGATCGAGAGATCGGAGTTCGGATGGACGGGATTCAATCGGCGATGATTCGACGATAAGAAACGCATGAGGTTTAGGGTTAGTTTGTTCCGCGAGACAGCGGACGTCAATTTTGGTTAATGTAGATAAATTACTGTAATTAAGGGAGTTAATTAATGATCTCAGAGTTCTTTATTTGGCTACCGTCAATAGCATTATTGGGAACCTGAAACGACTTTCCGAGATCACAGTAATTTGCCTTGGAATTTGCTTGATTTACGCATTTACCAAGTATTTGCATGTATTGTTTTGTGGTGGAACAAAGGCATCAATCACTTCTCAAATGTTCAGCCAGTTGCTAAAATTTCTACGTTGATATAAAAAAACTTTGGTAGTGGTGCATGACCTTAGAAATAAAAGCTATTTCCATTGACAATTCCATGAAAAAGAAGGCATGTTCACTGATTTTGTCATACATTTTTTTGCTATCTATTGTGGGAAGCTTATCTCTCTACATACTACTCACACATCGGTCATCATCATAGTTGACTGTTGCGTGCCGGACAAGGATGGTACTTGGCTGGTAGAATAGATTAGCATGGATTTAGTCCACCAATCTCGTTCTATGTGGTAGTACCATCAATTAAATTCATCATTCTTAACCATGTGCAAAAAGGAACCTTCAGCGCTAAGGTTTTGATAAATGCGTGGATGCTAGCATACTGTGCAGCCACAGCATGTAGTCCTGTCGGGTCCTTGAAAGGAGAAAGTTCACTTGGTTGGTTTCATGTGAGTGATAAAAGTTGCTCACTAAAGAGAGGTCTTGGCCACCCCCGTGCACTAAAATGATATGCGTCCAAGCGTTGGATCTCAGAGAACCAATTATTTTCTGCTTAGAGGCCCACTGTGCTGTCTTTGATGGGGTGGAAAAATGGTGAAGCCAGAAACTTCCCCATAATTCATTTATTAGAGAGTGAATATGTACAAGAGAATAGAAAGAAGGAAAAAAGAAGAAAGATAGGGGAGATTAGGAGGAAGAACGATGTAGAAATCAATATATACAAGAGATGTTGGAAAGAACGTGAAACTATATGTTTGAAACACCGGATGATCCATCAAAGAGAAGGGATAGAGCTTGGAGAAGAAGATGATGACTCCGCAAATTTGTCTTAGAAGAATATGAATTCACCTACTTCAGAAATGCCTGAAGAGCTTGAAGGAGAATTGATATTTTAGAAGATTTTTTTTTTTTTTTTGAAGGAAAATTTTAGGGCTACTTTCAATCTATATCCATCGATAAACCACTTTCATTAATTGATCCTAAGCTTTTTTTAAGGTTAGATTGAACATTCCCCTTTCTTCAATTCTATCACAACTCTCTGAAGTTTGCATGCCATCTTGCGAGGTTTAGTCTATTTTTTTGATAGAGTCATACTCTTTTAAGGAAGGAACATCTTAAAAATAAATGGTTACATATTTCCAAAGAAAATCTATGTAAAGAATAATTATTGCCCACTGGTCATACTTTTTATAACAATAGACTCAGTTTACTACTAACATGGCATGTATTTTCTCGAGCAATGTGGATTCAATCTAGGCATGTATGACATGAGAAAGTGATTAAGTCTTCGTATACATATAGAATTTGAAATCATATATAACATCTGTTTTGGTGCTAATCAAGAATTAGAAGATATTTGATAGCCTGTATAGGTGTACCAACCAAAGTATTTATCTTCCCCTTTTAAGAGTTATTAGCTTAGAGTTTGTTATGCAATTTTTATGTAATTATAATTACATACTTATCACTTTACAGTAATTTATATTCGTTATAGAGAAAGAAAAAGAGAGAGGTAAACTTGGTTACATTCGAATGTACTTAAGTCTAAATTTAGTCATCTTCCTTATCTTTGGATTTGTACAGTTTACAAATGCCAAAGATGAAAAAAAATATATGAATAACTTTAGGATTCGTATAAATTTAAGAATTAAAAAATATTTAGATCTAAACTTGGCTACATTCATATTTGAATATAATCAAGTTTAAATCTAATATATATATATATATATATATATATGACAACTCCTCTTGCATCCATGTGCTCTAATAGAATCACTTAGGTTAGCCCTTTGAACTAGACTCAGTCAAAGACGTTGGTATCAAGGTAGGAGAAGCGCAGCTGGCTGATAAGACGCAAAAACGACATGCGCTAGGCTGCTAGATCCAGTTGTTATGCGTCGACATCCCCAATAATAAAGGGAGTACTTCAATCACACCTCAGCTTGATGCCAGGGTTGACTGTCTCGCTCCAACCCTCGACAACTCCTATCCTTGGGTACTCGAAGACAACGAACAACCTTTCACTGAGTTGGCGTCTGACTAAATAGTATCCAAACTCTTAGCAACGCGACAACGGCTTCGGTCTGATAAGTCAAGAAGACAGCAATGGATTCATGGTTTTATACTAAACGGAATCTCCAAGGATTTGAAACATTTCTAAAAGTAATTTCCGACTCATTGAAATCAGGTGGCCGACGATCTTGAGATTGCTAGGCTGCTGCTTTGAAAGAGATGGAGTTGGCTACCGACGCGGCTTGAATAGGTGAAAGTTGACACTGTGTATATGGAGCCCAGCTGGAAGGGAAAAAGCTTTGGATGACCTTCGGCCTCTAGTTATCGCAAACCTCGCCACCACCAGCTTCCATGTCCAATTTAGCATGCATTGAGAACACAATTGGAGCTAAGTATTCTGTCAAAAATCATATGTGACATCCCAGATAGCATTTTCTTGAGGGTAACGCCATCCTGGGTGTTACATTCAAACTCTTTAGTTATTGTGACTTTAAAATAAACCTTCCTAATTGGTCGAACTAATAAATTGCTTCTATTATTTTTGTTTTGATTTTCTTAATTTTTGATAGTTAGTTCTTAATTCTTGATCTATAACTGGATTGATTTAATCAATCAACTATTATGATTTTTTGCTATTTTGCTGAAACTTAACATTGTACTGTAGCCCCTTTAAGCCGCATTTAAAATGTTGGATAGGATTGAATTGGATTGGCTTGGACTGGATTGGATTAAATTTCATCAAGATATTAGTTTGGTATGCCTAAAAAGACTAAATTATCAAACCCAACCCAAAGGGGGGAAGCCAGTGGGATTGGATTGCTAATCCAATCCCATCTCAACTCAAAATGGATAGCAAACACATCCTTAAAGAACCAAAGAGTAATGAAAAAAGGAAAAATTACTTTCTATCATTACGATGGCTTATTGGATATTCTAGTTTTCTCGAAGTGATCAGTATTCTTATCTACTTTTTCTTTCTCTATTTTGTCATTTCCATATTCTTTTGACAACTCACAAAGCCATATAAAAGAAAAGCTTTAACATTCAGCTAGTCCATGCCACCATGTCAAACTCGTCCTTCTAGATGGAATCATGGATGAATGATGCAGTGAGAAAAGATAAGCAAAAGAATCTTTTGATAGAAAATTTAAATTTTATAAATCTAAAATATAATTATTAATTTTAATATTACGGGTGCATGAGCATATTCAACATAAGAAATCTTCACATGATTCTTTAGAAATTGTTGAAGGTTTTTCTATGATTTGTGTATGTCATGAGAGAAAAAACTTCTCTTTTCTTATAACGACTAAAAGTTGGTTAATCATAATATTTAAAAAGTAAAGATGGAGATCATTCTTGTGACAAATAATTTAATATAATTTTACCTCATTAAGGATCGTGTATTCATAAAGCTTATACTTAACATGAACCCATACTGCTATAACATGCATCAAATAGCTCAATAATATAAATAGTGGTCACTAACATGATGAACTTACATAAATTATTTTATTAATTTGATATTAATTTAGTTTAAATTTTAATTTAAAAATAATAATAATAGCTCACATAACGAGAAAATTCTCAACAACTTTTAGCAACTATATTAGACCCAAAATAGTCTATGCAAAGTTGCGACAATATTTCAAGCTATGGGCTATTGCAGCATTAATTCTCATGTTTATTTTTGAGCAACATGCCCATATTTCATACGTCCATTTACTACGCTAAATATGACCAACCACTACACCTTCATTAGATACTTTGTTATTTTCTAATCATTTTACTCTTGGCCAAATCTAGAGGAGTCACCACTGGATAACAAAATAGATTTTACATGAGTAAAAAACTGGAAGCCATCGAGAAAAACATCATACACAACAATATTATACCCATGCTTGCATGATCAACAGGCATCACAAGTATTTGTAACCATATGAAATATAGCCTAGCATGTGCAACGCACGTGCACATGATAGACTCTAGATATATTTTCCAAAGGGATAGCATGCGAGTTTGGCGAGCCCAGCACGTGCTGAACTCCGATGACGCTTGTGGATGGTACTGAAGTCAAACATGCCGGTTGAACTCCAGGATTTTCCTAGGATATATAGATTTGATAATATAGTATATTATATGATATTGATTTTAATGATATCAAGAAAAAAGATATAATCATCTGGGGCTTCAAATGCCTTCAAGAAAGGTAAGTTATCATAATTAAAGCTTTCAAAATTAGATAAAATTTCATCTACTAAATATAAGATTGACAAAAGAAAAAGAATAAAAGGTAGAATGGCCAGTTAAAATGTAATATTTTTTATATTGTTATAATAGGCTTGCTCCTATTTTTATAAGGCTGTTCCAGCATAATGTCCGAGGGACAGAACGTGTGTTAGCCATGAAAATAGGTTGCTTGGTACTTTATCTTATTTGTTTAAATTAACTTTTATTTATGTATGCCTTATATCATTCTTTCATGTGAGAATTTTAAGGAATCGCTCTAAAAAGTTTTTTAATTTATCTTAAAAAACTTATGTTAAAAAAATTTTAAAGCGATTTCGAATGCACTATTCGAAACCCGTTAACACTCCAATTGAGAAGGATTGTAATTTGAACCTCGATCAGTACCCTAAGACAAATGAATAAAAAAAATGAAAAGAATTCCCGATGTTAATGCAGTGGGAAGCTTAATGTACACTACTGTATACTAGCTCTAATATTTGCTTTGCAGTCAGCTTAGTTAATCGATACCCAAGCAATTTAAAATTCGCTCGTTGGAAAGTGTTAAAAGAATCTTCCGTTACGTTTATGGTACTGTTAATCTCGTCGTCAGCTTAGTTAATCGATACCCAAGCAATTTAAAATTCGCTCGTTGGAAAGTGTTAAAAGAATCTTCCGTTACGTTTATGGTACTGTTAATCTCGTCCTATGCTATTAAGGAGGGGACTTGAGATTAAAAGGCTTTTATGATGTGTATTGGGTTGGTGATACAGACGAGCGAAAATTCATCTTAGAATATGCATTTATCCAAGGAGGGAGGTTGTCTCTTGGTGCAGCAAGAAAGAAAGTTGCATCGCCCTCTCTACGATGAAAGTAGAATATGTCGCTTAGTGGTTGTTCAAAAGGCAGTGTAGCTGAAGAGATTTTTGAGTCGTCTTAAAGTTTTAGCTGATGCTCATGAGTCTATTCAGACTTGTTCTGATAACATGACAATGTTACAGTATGCAAAGGATCCAAAATATCATGACGGAATGAAGCATATTGACATAAGATATTACTACATTTAAGACATGATCAAACACGATGAAGTCACCCTTCAGCATATCTCTAGTAGCAAAATGGTGGCTGACTCATTGACTAAGCCTATTGCTATAGATGTAGTTCAGACTCATGTGAGGAGTCTGGATTTATGTAGAATTTGATTATTGAGGGTTGTACTTTGGATATTATTGAAATAAAATGTTTGTTTCATTGCCTTTTATGATGTATTTTATAAATGTGATGACATAAGGTATATGAGTACGTGAATGTCACAGGCTCAGATCAGCCCACTCAGATGGGTGATCACCCTGGTACTTTTATGGTGAACAAGATGAGACAAAAGTGACTATAATAAATGCTTAAGTAGCGATATTATAAAAAAAATGCATATATGTTGCATGGAGCGTGAACACTGCATGGTTATAAAATGCATAAGTTGCAGATTGCATAGGTTGCAAAATGATATCATGCCATTGAATTACATGAGTTGCAAGAAAGTCACCTTAGTTAGGACTGAAATGAGACTTATAGGAGTCAGATATGGAGTATGTGTCTCATTGTATCCACAAATCTGTATCGAGTTTAATGTAGTCGAACGAGAGCATGTGTATGTGCTCGGTCTAAACATTTTTTGTGATATCTAGACATTAGTTCATATGATGTTTAAGTTGGACATAATTTATTGAGTGGAAGCTTAGCATGCATTATGTGTTGTATGTGCTAAAGTCAACCTAATAAGGGGTGACATGATAAATTCTTTCTCTGTCATTGTGTGAGCCCTATAACTGTGATGTGCTCTTGAACTTCAACCTATATCATGAAGTTGGAGTTTATAATAACTTCCTTAGTTTTGTCATTCAAGGCCATATGATATATACGACCATATAGGATAATGTTAGGAAGTTAACTGGACAAAGATGAATTAATATGAGTGTTCAAGTAAGATTATTCGTGAACATACCTTGAGATTATGATCCATAATCCAAGCGATTATATGTATAAGTTGTATATAATCATGGATACAAACATTTGAAGTACTGCTTAAAGATAAGTCTCTTGAGGTGTTGAGAGTACTTGATTTGGTATGATTGAATTATGTAGGATATAAATGAAATTGGATTGATTATGTGTTGCATTAGTTATATGTTAATTTAATGTAATACTTTTATTATGTATTATATTGTATATGCGTTTTATTAGATCATATGCTCCATTACTTAAGTAAGGATAGATATATATATATATATATATATATGAGGTTGAGAATTATGCGTCATGTATGGACGAGTGGAAGGTTATTGACTGCTGGCATAGCATTGATATCAAACCATGCGTCCACGGGATAGAGGAATGGCTCCCTCTGCCATCGGCATGATACAGGGAGAGGGGTGTATGTCATTCCGTACTGGAGAAGAGAGAAGGGTGAATTCCTCCTCTCTTCGGTAGGTGAACATAGAGAATTGAAGGCAACTCTCTCTCCTCTAAGCTTCTCTTTCTCCTCCTCTCTTTGTGAGCAGCGTAGACGGGCGTGGAAGCACAGAGATCTTTAGTAGCTCCCCCAGCAACCGACGATCCTTTTTCGCAATTCCAAGCAGAGATGAGTCCTCTGTGCATCATCTTTAATCTCGAGCCATCCACAAGCTCCGCTCGAAGCGCCTATAAATCTGTTCTCTCTAACACGTACGCTACATTTCTGGGCCCTTGTTTAATATCATGTTGGTGGTAGAATGCGGCTTCCGATTTGTTCCTCTTGCTCCAAGACTCGCATTGAGGACCATCTGCGTATGGACCTTGGAAGTGACTTTCCTTCTCAGTAAATCGTCAGAGAGACTATTTTTTAAGCATAACAGGTACCAAAACAATTCAAACATAGGACCGATCCATCTTGCTAATAACTGCCCATTGTTTATACCATAAGACTATACTGGCACGCTATATCGATCTGAAGTAAGATGCAAAAGTTATTCAGTTGTTCGAGCCTAGCTGTTTCTGTATACTTGCTTGTTGGGCTGTGATATGGTAGTTCAGAGTTTTCAG
Organism: Metroxylon sagu; assembly: GCA_017589505.3. Classification (NCBI taxonomy): domain Eukaryota; kingdom Viridiplantae; phylum Streptophyta; class Magnoliopsida; order Arecales; family Arecaceae; genus Metroxylon; species Metroxylon sagu. Next base: position 342,986 of record JACVBY030000474.1, on the reverse strand, counting down.
GACCATGTGCTGTGCTGGATATGAAAAAAGCGTTCAAATTCTTAAAATTTTAGAAACATGGTAGGCTAATTAAATACCATAAATTATATATCTTGTATTTGTTATTGGTATACTTCCATGCTGCTGCGCTGTTCTTAATGAGACCAATGAAAACGATCCTTTCCACAGTGTTGAATGATTCGTAAGTAAGAACGCGATTTCAAGAGGGAGGATTCAAAGAACATTTTAGTTGTCTTAGGGACTGATACCTCAAACTTGGGACAGCAACATCTGTGATCTCCTTGATAGAAATGAGACAGGAGATTTACTGATGTATTAGATTAAAAAGACATAGATTAAAAGTTGTTGGATGCTTAATATATGAATCAGATTCATTGTCTTTTATCAGATTTCGTTTGAAGTCTATTGATAACCAGATTAGCAGTAGTCCTATCAATTTTGGCCGAAACTGCCCAAAGTGACTGAAATTGGCCAAAACAAAAAATTCCATCAGTTTTGAATCAGTCTTGGTTGAAACTGATTCATCTGGATTGAAACATATAAATTTCCGCTTAAACTCAAAACCCATGTTATTTAGACTCGGAACTTTGATTCGATTTCTTACAAAGAAAGGACGTAAATTTGTTCAGAGCGGGATTTAAACCCCCATGCTTTTGAACAAATGCGACGTTGAGAGAAGGGCACCACCTCCTCCATCGGATGCAGCGATTTGCTCACGCCATTTTGGAAAGGTGTTAACACCTCTTTAGAAAAAAATTTGCATCCATTTGGAAGGACATGCAATTAACTTTAGAACTTGGTTTGACATACTGAAGAACAACAACAAAAAAATTGTCATCTCCCCCACTTGATTTCTGAAAAGAAATTTTCTTGGGAGAGGGGCCCTTGGATTGATGGCATGTCACCTTCTAGACCTTGATGCCCTAGCTGTTGTGTAGATGGAGCCAGCCATTAGTGTTGCTTTCAAGTTTTAAGACAAGCATGCAACCACCTTGAGGAAATTAGACAGCAGTGACCCTTCTCACCACCCCTCCCCCAAGAAAAGACAAAAACAAACAAACTAATAAATAAGAAAACATAATAGCCTTTGAATGGTTTTATAAAAAGAAGTTTAGATAACATATTACAGGAGTCTGTCTATCTTAGTTGGAGCACAAGACTCAACCTTGCGGTCTTGGGTTTGAATATGTTGCTTCGCATGGAAAACTTACTTCTCCTATTCATTTTTTCAATAACTTTAGCATGGAATTTTAATAACTTTATTCATTTTAGGTTCTTTTCTATCATTAAACAAATAAAACCATTCATCCAACGCGCGCTGACACAACCAACACCCCATGTTTCAACTTGGTTAAAGCTAGTAGAAGTATTTTAAACAAAATTGATTTTGAGAGCTTTGAAACTTGTAAAGGAATGTTTGATTGCAAAGAAATTTGCTTGAAAAGCTTATTTTTCTTTAAAAATGTAATTTTTATTAGAAAATTAACAAATTTCAAAAGCATATAACTAGTATTTCAAAATCTTTTCTTCTCTTTGAAAGTCTTTTTTCCCTTGAATTTCCCTTTGAACAAACATACCCTATAGTATCATTATCAGTGGGACACTATTTAGATGCTCAAAAAAGTGTCTGGTTGAATAAATTTACATAAATATATTTTCCTTTTATTTGAGATTATTAAGATCTTATTTGGTATGGCTTTAGGGTGTAGAGCTTTAGGCAGTGAAGCTTCCATTGGTAGACCTTAATAATATAAAGTAACAAAAGAGAATATCGTATAATGTTTTCAATTATTTAACTATTTATATGAAAAATAATTTTTATAAATTATCTATTTTAATATTTTTAATATTTGTCTTCTCCTCGCTTGATCCATGAACAGAATCTTTTCTTTAGTTTCTAAATAATTTCTTGGAGAGCTCTTAGGAATCTTAGGAATCAATTAACTGGCTTCCAATTTTTGGCTGTGACCTCAACCATTTATTGCCCTGCCAAGCTATTCAGCAACATGCTGTTCGCTAAAAATTTTTCAAATATTGAAGATAGCATTTGAAATTTGGGGAGCATGAGAAAGTTCAGACTGCCATCTCCATCTCAGCCACCTTGTGCCATACAAGACCATGGTCATGTAGGGGATGAAGCTCAACCTCTGAGATCAATATCAATATGCGAGTCCACTGCAATCTTATGTTCTGTGATTGGCCATCATGCGATATGAACTTATACAATGCACTGAATAGCTATCTCGCTGTTCCCAGGGAAAGAGAAAATGTGTTTCTTATTGAATGGGCTCTCTTTTTTAATATTTAGTTCAATTTTAAGCCTGGGAACTTTGGAAGACTTGACAATATCTAGAAAAATTGTCGGCAGCCGATGTCTTTGGCACAGGTTACAGCTGTGTGCTTTGATTTTGTTTGGTTGGTTGTCACATTGGAGGGTCCTTTTCCTCATTCTAAAGGACATTTGTCAAACATTATTATGAAATTACCCTCTGAAGTTATAGGGACATCTTAGATTTAGTTTGAATAAATATCTACATGAAATGATGGTTGAAAGACCCGGGAACAAAGATGACATTGACATCAGGATTCATTCAATTGACTTTGGCAAGCTGATATCTCTGCGCACATTTATTTGGCAAAAATGAATGCAAGCACATATATTTTTAATGAATATGGATCTGCACTGCATATTAGTAACATTCATAATCTTCTTTTTTATGAATTGGATGTTTTATATTCCCTTTAAACGAATACGAATATAAATTGGATATTTGCAATCTCTGTTAAGAAATATTTTTTAGGGAGGAAATGTACTAAAAGGGATAATATCTTATAATATAAGTCAGATGGCCATAGTTATTTCATGTTGATACTCTGTGTTAATGCTTCTATTTGTATTTAAATAACATACCGATATCCATATATTGCACAAGAGAAACTAGGGAAGGGAATTCCTATCTGCTCGCATCTCCATGTTAGCAAATTTTGCCATTTCTTCTCCTCATAGTTCTTGATCATTTTCTTGAAGAGTGGTGCTGGGACCATTATTAATATTTCATAATAACGACACAATAATTAACCATGTGAACCGTTCGACGAAATGTCTACTTCAAGGGAAGAACATTGAATCTAAGTCTTTGAAGTAGTTGCATGATCCAGTTATCCAAGCTATATATGGGTACCATCCGACAATTAAAGTAAGCCAATAATCTAAAATAGATGGTGGAATTAAGTCCCATCATTTGATCATTTATCGACTGTGGATGGATTTGTGGGATCCATATGGGTGGATGGGATTCAATGAATAGATTGGCAGGCCAATTATTTTGAGGACTAAAGTGAATGTGATCCCACGCTCACATGTCCTTTTTAACTTGCATTGGTTGGGATGCTTTGATCAAGAAAAACAAGAAAGCTTCAGAGAAACCACGTTTCCACCACTGGCTCGGGGGAAAGAAGAGCCTTCTAGCACGAACAACCCATGAGACCTTGAAATTGACCGTCACCTATTTAAAAAAAAGCGACCTTCTCTTGTTTTTATAAAATATTGTTCATTTGCTCCCTTCCCTCTGTCCTTGCTCGTTCTTTTTGCTGTGGCCCAAAGCAAACAAATTCCTCTTATTTAGATTGCTTACAGTAATTGCAATAATTTATAAGAAACGTAGAGAAGCACGGTCTTTAGCCAACTGAAAGGCATCACGAGAATCGCTTGAGGATCGTATTGGACTTATGCACCTCGAACCTTCAGCAGGGGATGAACGGAGCCATGACTTCAGCCATTGACTTTTTTTTGGTCAGGGGAGATTTAACCATTGACTTATCACGTGATGTATGATGTAGTGTGTCTTGGACTATGGCGTTGAATTCATACTTGGTTGGTTGAGACAGTCGAGCTGGGCATTATAAAGCTTGATTGGCGATAAATAGGGGAGCTGATGCATTAAAAACATTTTATATATATGTTTCTTTAAAACAAAAAATATAAATATAAAATGTTTCCATCTTTCACTGTTTTTTTTTTTTTTTAAACAACAAAAAAAATTCAGAAACATAATTGTTAGCGTGGCCGTAGCTCTCCATACGTGAAGTGGTATAAAAGGTGAAGGTTTTCAAGGCATGTTCTTTTAAAAATTCCAGTCACTAATTCAGATTAGATAAAGGTTATTTTAATCATTTTATAATAAATCTAAAGTCTCTCTCGCTCCTTTATAAGTAGCCACAATCCTTCGTTCACTATCGTGATGACTCTCTCTCTCTCTGTGCTCGGTTCTGTGCTCGGCTCGCGGCAAGGAAGCCTCTTCTGCATGGGAAACTGTGTCTCATCCAAAAGCAAGAGCTTCAGACGGCGTGACCGCCGGCCGGCGGCGGCGAAGGTGATACACATGGACGGCAGTTTGGAGGAGTACGATGGGAAGGTGAGGGCTGGGCTGTTGGCAGCGAGGAACCCCGGGTGCTACGTCTGCGCCGGCGAGGCGATGGAGGTCGGGAAACACCCGCCGGAGGTAGCGGAGGCGGAGGAGCTCCAGCCGGGGCAGCTCTATTTTCTACTCCCCGTCTCCTCCTCCAACCACCCCCTTTCCCTCCCCGACCTCTGCATCCTCGCAATCAAGGCCTGCGCCGCCCTCCGCCGCTCCTCGGCCGGCGATATCAAGCAATGACTTGTTAATTAAAAAACAGCGGAAGTTGTAAAGAAAACGATCGAGATTTGTTGGTGACTCAGAGTCCATAATATCAAAATATATGCTGTGATCGGAGTATCTCAGTTTTTGTTCCAGTAATCGCATCAAAATTAGTTTTTGTTTTTGTTTCTTCTACTTTCTTAATATCATTATTTTTTCCAGCAAACAAAAAAAAAAAAAAGTTCGATGATATCTTTTATAAAAAAAATAGAGCACAAGAATTGTCTAGGTTCGAGATCAACAAGGAATGCCAAATTTATAAAAGAAAATCATTATAATCAAATACTGTGGCCGGTTCATTTACCTATTTTTTCTTGAGCTAGAAGGAACTTTGCACAAGAACTCTGGAACCGCCAAGGCTGGCAGTCAAAAAGCCTACTTTAACTTTATCATTTTGGGGTCTACAGTGGGCATCATCCCATTGGCAGTCAAATACCAGAGTTTTTAAAGCAAAAGACTTTAAGCTTTTTTTGTTTAGAAGATTAAAAGATAATTAATATAGATTATATTAAATAGTCCTTAACGAGTGCCCCAACAAAGTTTAAAGCCTCTTCCTAAGTTGGCTAATCTTGTATCCTTGGATTGGGTGATTAGGATGGTAGGCATCATGGCATAGAGCCTGCGTTTTGTCTATTATCATTGCTGTTGGATGGTGGGCATCATTTTATTGATCAAAGGCAAACGAGTGACTCGGATACTGAGCAAAGGTGAAAGTACCAAACTAGTAACTAGGTACAAAATGGTGAAGAATATTTAGACAAAAACCTTTTATGTGCTGCTTTATTTTTCTTGAGTAATACTAAATCCCTACATGTCAAATTATAGCACTCTTAAGTACACTAGATGCATAGGCTAAAGCTTAAACACTTTGCTATATCATTGCAAAAAATGATAAATAAAATAAACTACTCGAGTTTTTATAAGTTTATATATTTATACTTATGCTTACTAGCATGGCCCATTGTATCTGATACTACACATAAATGGTGGCAATATAATACTAGAGTTAAATGATGAATAATAATTTATTTAGCCTATGTCATATAGAATCTTTCCTAATTCCAATGATCTTAATATAAACCTAATTAAATGCTTCTTAAAATTGAAAAAAGTAATACAAAACCAGAGTTTTTAGAGAAAGAGGCTTTAAGTTCAGTTGATAAAGCTATAAGATAATTAATACAAACCATATTAAATGTTCTTTAACGAGTGAGGCACTTATTAACAATATCTTTCGTAATTCTAGTGATCTTAATATAAATCCGATTAAATATTCCTTAAAATTGTGTAAAACAATACAATAGGAGAGATTTTAGTTTTTGAAAAAGACTTTAAGCTTGGTTAAAAGATAGTTAATATAACCATACTAAATGTTAGCCCTTGTTAACCCAAAAACAAAAAAAAAGAAATCCTTTTTTTTTTTCCTTCCCCTAGATGGCTATTTAGACAGATGACTTCCTCAAAGTTGTTGCCTTCCGAGAAGTTACCTGAGGAAATCAAAATCAAGCCAACATTTATGTCCTTTAATTCACTTGCTTTTTTCCTTTTAACAATATTTTATTAAGGAATTGTGATAAAGACGACTGCTGGCACTTGGCACTCTTGATCCACACGGGACATAGTATATATATATATATATATATTTAAGAAACTCAATTCCATGTATCTAATTCTGATTTAATGATCCTGGAGTTCACTCATTTTCAAATTTGCAATCCTTTTTCTTTCTAGAATCTAGAAGTTTACTTTGTAGAGCTTTTCCGCCGCTTGCTGACATTATCATTTAAAAAAAAAAAAAAAGAAATCTTTCGTCCTTTGTCTCGCTTTCCATCGTTCGTTTTCCTTCTTTCTTTCTCCTTTTTTTTATGTTTTGGTCATCGATTCTTTCGTCCCTAAAGAAAGAACTCCATCTTTCAACAGAAATTTTTTTTTTTTTTTTTAATTACAATCTAGCATCCACATGTAATTTTTCATGATAAATTAAAGAAACTTCTTCTGGAATGACACCATAACAAACATATAAAACACGATGACAAGAAATTAATCATTCTCAGTTCAAAACCGGACTACCACGACCTAAAAGCAACAAAGTACACACATTTAGAAGCAAAGCCAGCATGTGCGGAAGGTGAAGAGCACTAGGAGGAAGGGAGAGGCTTCATCTCTGCTTTTATAGCTGCAGCCAGATGATCATAAGCTTGGCCCCAGGAAGCCTTCATTTCTGGGCACCACATGCCTGGAACCGCATCCTTTATCGTGTCCAATAGTGCAAACTTTACAACCTGTACGTCCGTTAGCAAATTATTTCCGGCTTACGCTTAGCTCATAAGGAAGCTCCAAGCTCACACAAAGTCAATTCATTTCATCTAGAGGAAACTATTACTGTAAGTAATTTTTATATATACCTAATGTTGTTGAATATTTACCACATATTATATTGTCTTCATTTTATCTTATCTTTATGATATGACTTGCACCAAATTTTATCACTGATCAGTTAGGAAATTGCTGATTTGAAGTAAATTTGCTATTTCTGCACCCTAAAGATATAAGCCCAAGCTTCTTCAGATTTGCAGTTTAATAAAGGATATGAATGGATGAGCTTAACTCTCTCTCTCTCTCTCTCTCTCTCTCTCTCTTTCTCTCTCTCAAAGAAGGTAGTTGAGAATCTCGTCCAAAAAAACTAGTTAAAAAGTATTATTTCTATATTCAAAATTTTTCAACAATAAAATTGATATAAGATTAAATACTCATCAACATGGCCTCTCGCATATTCCCTTCATTCAAGTTTTGACATCCTTACAAGGCTAAGGATTTATGTCCAAATCTACGTCTAAATTCAATCGAATTCAATCATAAATATATAAAGTTAATCCGTAATGTTCCTTAATTTGTATGAGTCATAAGTTGAATCTGCTGTGATATCATTTATCACAACTTAGGATCTCATCCCAAAAGACTATCCAAAAAGTGGTATTTGAATTTCTTAATTCTTCGAGTATTCGCAATCTTTGCAATACATAACATAACTGGTATAAAACTAAATATTTGTCAACATAGTAATCATAATATTATTATATTAAAAACAAAATATCACTAGGCTCTAATATAAGCTCGTGGGCATGCACATTAGCATATTGTCTCTTTTTTTTTTTTTCAGGAAATATATTTTATTGCTATAGTCCTTGTCTCATGGTTAACCAAATATATTCTATTTTATAATTTCTCTGCATGCGACTTTGTGGGATCCAATATCTTGTTGTATAAACGAGCTAAGGGTCAGGGTAGGCTGGACTCTGTACCATTTCCATCAGTGGGCTTTCAGATGGATGCAGGTTTCAAGTGTTTCTATGATTATCTTTGTTACTTCTAAATAGCTTATGAATAATTCATAGATCTGGGCCAATTAATCGTACCTCGAAATGTTCATCAACCAGACCAAATTTGGAATGAGTGTCTCCCAGCCTCTTCAAGGTTCTCCCTCACTGTAACTCTACCAGCTTTCCGCAGTTGCACTGCTGACTCGCAGGTCTGCACCCAGAGTTAACAAGAGAGTCCAAATTTAGTGCAGATAAGAGAGAGAGTACAAGTCCTATCAAATTGATTCGGAGGTCTTTTGGGTTGCTCGTTGTGAAAAATAACTGGCCCTCTTCCCCATGTTGGGTGGCTTTAGAAACAGAACCGTAGCTAAGAAACTCAATCATCTGGCAAAAAGGAAGCAAACAGGACATGAACGGATTTTTTCTCATGGAAAAATTATCTAAGTTACTGTTTTTTTGTGACTTTCCTCACGTTTGTTAGCCATCTGGCTAAGATCGATGGCGTTTTTCTGATGTTATTTGAACTACAGAAAATGGGATATGAAATTTTTGCACGTATAAGAAGATTTTTCTTTTTGAAAATTAATATCAATAAACATATTGAATTAATCCTGTTAGTGTCAACGTTATGACATGGTTCATTACATGGACAGAGTCCTATCTTGGGAAGACCAATTGACCTTTTCGGTTTTTCACAATTACATGGGGCATTCTTTAGAGATTTAATTCAAGTTTTCTTCATGGAAACCTGAGATAACTCTAAGTGAAAATGTCATAATGAGATTTTCTCTTATTTTCGCAGTTGAGTTCCACTGAACTGGTCAAAGACTCAAAAACAGAGCACGTTTTCCCCACACGATAATACTGTTTGAAAGTTTACAAAATCGACTCGTCTATAATGGATTACAAGCTCTGTAAGGCTGCATTTGCCACGCAAGATAGCAGGAAAGATTGAATAAGTTAACAGCAAGATAGTATAAAACTTATCCTATTTCATGATTGATAGACGATAAGATAACAAATTATATAAAATTATATTTTTTAAAAAATAATAATCATTACTAAAAATAAGGATAAAAAGAAGAAAATAAACAGTAATCTAGCTAAATAAAGGTAAAAGTATGTTTTTTAATGGGATAAGTTATCACTCTTTCAACAAAATTAGTTCTTATATAAAATAAAATTTTATTTTGTTCTTATATAAAATGATTAAAAAAAAATTATTTTTTCTATTCCGATGTACTAAATATACTCTAAATCCCTGTCTAGATTGAATTTTGGGACGCCTTTGAGTACCTTTTTTTTATTTACTTTTGCTACTTGAAAGAAGAGGGATGCAAATGGCCTGGATCACCATGTTAACAGGTATCTATTGTTGACCCTGGCCCAATTCCATCACTCTAAAGTGAACTCTCTTCAAACTTATTTCTTGTGAATCTCATGATGCAAGACAGCGCAATAGGAGTGCTACTACTACCACCACAAGCAACAAGAAGTAGTGGATAAAGTTCAGAAGAGATACCATAGCGAAGACCGACATGGCATGGCTTTTAAGCTTTGGGTTTTTGTCAAGGGGCACGTTGGAGTCACGCAGAAAAGAGAACAACTGCGTTGCTGATGGTGCAATCTCAAAGATCCTATCACGAGCACATAACGCTCAGCAACAAGCTAATGAACTTGCAAGAGAATGGTTGTGATAGAATAAAGTGCAATAAAAGACCACCAAAGAAAGCATACATTGGATTTTATCTCCACAAACTTCTATAATCTTTTTTATATAGTAGTTTCTCAGGCTACCTTAAAGGAATGAAATCCAACAGTATAATCACAAGAGACAAGTATGAGAAGATGGGAGAAGAGAGAGGGGGAGACCTCAAGAAAAACCTCAGAGAGATTGCCGCTGCATCCTTCTTCATCGCATTCCATGACTTCACCACAAGAGCCTCTTGCTCTTCGCTGAAGGATATAACTGGTGATTCCTCCACCATGTTTCCCTTTGATGAGCTTCTCTGCACCAAGTTCAAGCTCACAAACCGAAAGCTGTCCAAAAACCATGGGCAGTGGCCATTAAGGGGTCTTGGACTGTAGGATAGTCCATAATAAATGGGACGCCATGGCCTCATCTTATCAGGATAGAAAAGCGCGCTTAGAAGTATTTCACGTGATGCATTCTTTTCCCATGGATGATATGGGTTTTGTTAACGGGTCGGGATACTCTGATTGGCGCATCAAAGTCCAGTGTACTTTTCCACCCCTCATCCATGCGTGAGCGGCGGAAAATTTTTATTGATTCCGTGATGGAGCTATTATGGATGAAACGCTGCTGCTCATCCATGGACGAAGGATAAAATGTACATCACACTCTATGATACACAGTAAAAAATTTCAATCTTTGTTAAGGAATACGTTGGAGGCACTCGTTAAGAAGCATTTATTGTTTATCTTTTTTTTAAAAAAAAATTTCTAATGAATGTTTAAAAGGGCCTTTGTTGATTGAAAATAAAATCATGGATGGAATATGTGTAGAAACATTTAATGGCTTATAAGGTGCTTTTATCGATTGCTTCTTAATTTTTCTAACAAATCTTAAAATGCTTTTCTTTAAGTTATAAACACAGCTAGAGAAGAATATATGTGGCACTAGGGTGCACATTTTTTTTCGAATAATAAACTAGCTATTAAATGTATCCACATTTTTTTTTTTTCGCTTAGTTTGGTCCTAAAGATAATTATTTTTTTTAGAGACTAACTAATTAAATATATTTTTTTTCATAATATTTTTAAAATAAAATAATTCTATTAGATAATTTATTGTCTTTTATATTTAATGTGAGAGGTTTTTGAACTGAATTCTTATATTTTTGTTTTTTTTTTTTTTTTTTTGATGAAATAGCAAGGAGTTCATGGATGATTTTATAAATTATAGTTGACATTCAAATTCATATCAACATTTAATGATTTTATAAATTAAGTAAATTATTAAATTAAATTTATACTTTAGATGCATTTTAGCTGGATTGCTTTTTTTTTTTTTTTTTTCAAAAAAAGAAAAGGTGCTCGGCAAGGGTGCCACACGTATCCCATCTGTCATTTTATTTTCCACTAAGGTAGGCCCTTTAAACATTTGTTAGGAAGGTTAAAAAATAACCAATAAATGTTCCTTAACAAGTGCTTCGGGCACCCATGAAGAAAGCCCATATAATATTTCATGGCAAAATTTTCATCCTCAACAATCAATGCATGCAAGTCGGTGAGCTTTATATTGGGCGTGGATTCTCTGGTACAAGCTTTGGATTGCAGAGTCCTTTGCATATTTGAACGACCATCACATATTTTACTATGCGGTCATCATTTTACGGTACAAGGCTTGTACCGCATAATCTCATCGCACCGACCAAAGAGATGGGTGAGACTCACAGACAATCAAATCATGATATCTCAAGCTGCCTTCATGTTTGACAGCACTCATGAGCATTTTAATCCATATTTCACCAAGTAGATATCGAACGCGAGTAATGAACGTAAAGCATAAAATATAAGAGATAAGGTACAAGAAGAATGTCAATATTTTGTTTATTGAATACTCTGGATGATTAGGGAAGTGATAAGAGCTTGGCATAAGAAGGGAAATGAAATCGGAACGGCTGGAGAACTAATGATAGGAGCTAACTAAAACGCTATTACATGCTTCTTAGCTGACACCATCTTAATAAGTATTTGCGACCTTGAAAATTTGAGGTTTTGATTGACTAAGCGTGCATCGATACCTCCTCTACCGGGACTTTGTTTATGATACAATCCAATTTTTAATCTATTTCAGGTTTACAGAGCGGCACGGCCGACAGAACAAACGGTTCGAATAGCCAGTTCGGTCTGATTTCCGAAAAAAAAAGAAGAAAAAAAAAAAAATTTGATCCCTTCATCCTTCACTTTGGTCAATAAGCACAACTCTGCGTACCGAGTCCTGGTATCATTTCTTACAGATAAAGGCCAACCAGAAAAAACGTTCCTGTTTGCTCAAATGATCAAACCAAATCTTTCTACTAGAAAAGCGTAACTAAACAAAGGCGAACGTCTATGCACTGATCAAAAGATTTACAAGTGGGAAATCTAACATTCTCATCCAAATCCATAACTTATTTCTGGAACTGTAACATCTGACTCGAATGGAATTTCGACTCGTTCTTTAACAAGACATCGGGGCTTCCCGTCTTCAATCACCAGAACTTTCCCAGGCGGGCACTGAATAGAACCCTGTCTTTCCTCTCCTGCTGGCTTACCGAACAACTCCAGGGCCTTGAATGGAATGGCTCCTTTTCTAAGCATTGGCTTGTAACCAGCTAAGCTTAGAATAGACATGACACTAACAAATGTTACCACAGATTTAGTTACCAATCCAAAAACAAATCTTATTCCTTTCAGTGGGTTTCTGTTCCCCTGGTGCGAGCTCTGGTTCTTTTCTGATTCAACCGTGCTCTTCTTGGCTTCATGGATGCGGGCAGCCGTCAACCCATTTTGAGAAAGCTTGTACTTACCGGTGAAATGCGAAGAAGGATAGAGATCATCCAGAGCAAACAAGTCAGGTAGGTGACTTGGGTACGGAGGGAGGACAAGTCCATCATCATGATCAACAGTTTCACCAGCAAAGACCGTGGCTTCATGAATCACTTCTAAGTCCTCCCCTTTGTACTCCTTGAGTCTGCTAAGTAATACCATTCGGCTGCGATCAATCTGGGATAGAGCCGCCTCTCTCTCATATCTTTGTTGCTGTTGCAGAGCCTACGCAAGCAGAAAAAAACTTATGATTCTACAGTAGATGTAAAGGGAGTGTTATGTTATATTCCAGTCTCTAAGGAATGTATACTTTATTCTAAGTCGTTAGAGACCATCACCAAACAAATTTGTACTGAAATTTTCAGGGAGGTTCATGTTTGAAGAAGCTTGCTTTATACGCAAGAAAATTTTCCCTAGTGCTAGGGACCCTTAGCGCAGAATTGATGACACAACAGTTTATAAGCATGATAATAAACGAGGACCTTAAGTCATATGCTAGTCTGACAGGCATTCAGCAATGGTACAACATATTGCAAATCCACAAAACATAAACATGAGAAACATGTTGTAGTTAAGAAGATAAAAAAAAGCCAAATGACATAATCGTGCAACCATTCTCTAAGAAACCACACAAGAATTCCTAATAGCCTAACAAATACACCACAGAAGATACATGAGCATAAGGTTGGCTACATACATCAATTAATGATGCAAACCCAAACAAGGCTTCTTATGCATTGTTAAGAAGTTGACACCAATGACACACTTCTATGTTAGGGTGGGTGACACAATGTCATCAGTTGAACATTCTCCTACAGAAAAGGATCCTGTCCTCACATAACCGTAGGTCATCATGACTGGAAGGATGGGACTGGACAACTAAACTTGACAGCAAGGATAAATAAATTATCTAGACAAAGGACCATTTCGGTTAGGCATCGTATGGTTGGTTAACTTTATAATGGGTAAAAAGCTGTGGAACATGTCATTTCAGGAAAAAGTGATTGTAACTTCCAAAATTCTTGTGCAACTACTAGAATTATTAAATATACTATCATAGGAAACGATAGAGATAGCAGGTAATACAATTAATCTGAGTTGAAAGTCTGTGATTAAAATGAAAACTTTCTGCAATTAAATAGACGTATATAATCTTCAGGTTAAAAAAAAGGTGCATGGCATTAGAACCTGATCTGCCTGATATATGAAGGTCAATTCATACCTATAATTGCCAAAGCATCCACAGAAGAGTCAAGGAATAATATGTTTATTCATGGAAAGCAGAACCTTATTTTTTTAGTTCATTCAGGTTAGATAAGCAAGATTAGTTTCAAGTAAATGTATAAAAAATGTCACACTATTTTCTTCTGAGGGAATTGCAGTAAGCTTGATCAATTGAAGAAATCTTTTCTTTCTTTATCAGACAAATTTGATAATTTAAAGTTCATTGTAACAAGGATACATTCCCAATCAAGAAATAAATCTAGAGTTAAAACAATGTTAGAAGCACAATATCAAAGAACTTATAATTGATGAAAGTTAGAGTAGAAGCAGATTTTAGTGCAGCACCAAGAAACCCACATCCTTGAAGAAAGTGGATAGAAATACTTAAAAGCAATATGAAGTACTTCAAAACTGATAAACCATGACATCTACTTGGCCCTGTTAGATGATTTTTATCTATCTGGAATTTATTGTTGTTTATCCTGATTTTCTTGTTGGAAAAGTCCAACCATTAAAGACTTTAGGTTATTCTTTTCTAGTTTATCCTGCATTGGAAGATTAAATGCAAGTATTTACATTTCAGGGCTGTTTGGTTGCCCACGTTTTTAGTAGCCTGCATTTCTAGTTGCAGCTAAAAACTGCAACTGTAATTTCTGAGTTTGGTTGCTTCCATCATAAAGATTCAAAAGAATGCATTTAGTTAAGATCTTCTGATTGACATTTCTCTAATAACTGCTACTTCATCTCCAAATCCCAACTAACCCAAGATAGATGCTCACCCCACCTCTCCCTCTATCTTCTTTAAATTATTATTAGTTCTCTATTTTCACTAATAAGTGAAGGTACTAATTGCAATAATCCAAATCTAGATCCTATAGAATCTTGTAGTACTCTTCCTATATTGTTGCAAATATTGAATTCTTTCGCTCTAAAGGATGTGGTGATACTTGCTTTCCTCTTTTTCGCTCATTTCTTGTATTTGTCCAATATTATTTTATTTTCTTCTACTTTCTTCATTGAAAATTTTCAGTCTTCAAGTGGGACTTGCTCGATAAATGTTTTCCTGTTTCTAAGCCACTAGTCAAGTAATGCTTAGTCTTCTTATTTCTTTCAATAGCAAGCATTATAGCAACCTCACACAAGTTGTCCAGTGATCCAGATTCTAAGATAATCTAACCAAAGAGAGATCTAGGTGTTGATCTTCCATAGCAAAAGAGATATCATTAATTTCTTTTGATTTACTTCTCCAATATTTTCATCTAGCAACTAAAATGCCTTAGATTCTGGTCTTTATAATTGGATCCAATATCTCAAACCCAATGACCATGATCAAAATGTAATAGTAGCCAGGTCACCACATACAATTTGATTGTGATTTACTAACAGTCCAACAACACTACCAGAATTTCTATATACCCTTCGTTAGGGTGGACCATTCTTTTTCTTTTCTCACAAGACCTCCATCTTTTGGTCATCCTTGAGCCACACATCTTCCTTCTCCAGCCCTATTATGGTCAAGTTTTGGCCAAGAGAATGAAGAGGCAATGATCATCTTTATGGTTACCTTACCTCAGTTTCCACCAGATCTCCATCTCCATGACCATCAACTTCGTCTTGAATCTACTGGTCTATGTTCTCACTGATCTCAGTTCCCTATTATGGTTGAGCTACCTGGTCTATGTTCTCACTGATCTCATCACCTCACTATGCAAACCCACAAAGCTAGCTACCTCATCTTGAATCTATCGAATCTGATTGTCCTACCTCAAAACCCAAAAGATCCAGCTGTAGTGCCTCGAGCCCTAATAGATCTCACTATGCACATCAAACTACATTAAATCCAGTCACAAGGCTCAAGTCTGGTGGAATCCAGTTGTCCACCTCAAATCTCATTGGAGGATCCAGACATGCCACCTCCTCATCTTGCTCCCCTATTCCCTCTTTCTTCTCCCCAAAGGAACTAGAAGGGAATGAACTCTGGAAGCTTCTTTCATTATTCACTTTTTTTTTTAATATAAAAGTACACTTTAACAGATTAAACCAGATAGGTCAATTCCAGTTCAATTGTTTGGATTGAAAGGTTGAACAAGTTTTAACAATTCGTGGGTTTTGATCTGACCCAACTATAAATGCTAGTGAGTGATGGGTCAAATAGGTTGAGCGGTCCGGGTCAAGGTGGTCTCAAAACATTGGTTAAATCCCTTTATTTGTTTCTCATCGAATTTTTAAACTTAAAACCAGCTTAAATATATTATTGTAAACTCTATACCAACTTTCAATAGCTTTAAGAAATTAACTTGTTAATTTGTGAAAGGTTTCATGGATATGGTTTCAATATCAAACCTGATTTTGGCTCCATCATGACCACACCAAATAGCTAGATCTTCCAATGCAAACTGAAGGACAGGCAAGAGATAATGGCAGCTATTGATTTGGTTATTCACGCCACCATTGGTCAAGTAGGTTTGAAAGTAACGTGTTGTCAAGCTGTCAACTAACATGAAAGGTATATTAAGTGCAGTGACACAATGCTATTGGATAATAAAAGTTGAAAAGAAGCATCAAATGCATTAGCACATGGTCATATATGCACATGAGACAGCAATTGGCCACTATTTTTGGTAAGTATAACATAACACGGATCATATAACTTGGAAAAGCCTACCATGGGCAAAAGCCAATGGACACAAATTGAGCATCTTAAAATGACTAGCTCCCTATAATGAGGTTTTGTCATTGCCAAATTAGAAATACAATGAAACATATAATACAATGAAATAACTAGAGTTTTTATTATCTAGCAACCGACAATGGGGCATACATAATAAAGAACCGAATGTAGTTAACAAAGAAGAGGAACAGTATGTTGTTGAGCACTGATTATTGTGGTACGCTCACTTTGGCTTTTCTTTGTATATCAATTGCATAGATATCAAAGTATCAAGAAATTTGGTTTTGTGATTTGTAATTAGATCATCAAAAATATCCTTTTTTTTAAGACAACATCTCATCCACTTGCATTCCCTCCTTAAAACTCCATGTTTCTTTCTTCATAATTTTTCTTTCCAATTTGTGGCAGCGATAACAATCAGCTCAACATCATTTAAAACAGGGAAACTCTTTTCTCTATCCCATTAACTTTCTCCTTCATTCTTCTTCTATCCATGTTTTATTCCTTTAATCTTCTTTACAAATAACCTGAATCCTGAAATCATATCTCATGTCTGATATTCAGTAAATTTTGATTCAACACATGATATATACCATTTCTCATCAAAAGGCTCCAACTGAATCAAAGGCACCGAAGGACTTGGAAATTAGGACATGGGCTAGGATATCTACAAAGCTCTCTTGGCAACATCTTACAAACCAAAATAAGGATCATCAGTTCCTGTTTCTATGACATGCATGAGTATCATCAACAAAGCAGTGTAACTGAATATTGGTGAAATGTTTTTGAGGTAATCTTAATAAGTAACATGTGGAGTAAAATGATAGTTTTGATCAGGACCTCATCATTAATTGGTAACCACTCAAATGAGATGACTTGACATGTAACGAAAGAGGAAGAAGAAAAGCCAAGAACACATCAAGCATCAAAGAAAGATGCGAGGCTATTGAAACAGGTCACAACAGTCTAACAGTAGATAAAGCAAAGAAAGGCAAGATAGCAAGGCTGAGAACAAAAGCAAAGCAGGTAGAGCACTATATTCACACATAAAAGCAAGAAGTAGCCAATTGGAGGGTGCCTATTGGTGATTTTGATGTTCAACTAATTAATTTAATGACAAACTTGTGCAAACAAATTGATGAAAGAACATCTCCCATTGCATGAAAAGGAATTGAAGCATGGAAAAATGGAGACTTTTGTCCAGACATCATGAATAACATTAATATAATATACATCAAGGTTTTAAATTTGGTCCCAGGCCCGGTATCGAGTCATGAACAACATTAATATAATATACATCAAGGTTTTAAATTTGGTCCCAGACCTGGTATCGAGACCTGGTATCAATTAGGCATTGGGTCGGAATGCAACTAGGATGGTATCATTCCTACACGTGGGGCAGGTTGGCATCCCATAATTTTTGTCTGTTTCTTGTTTCATTTTCCCCCATTGTTTGTCAATTCTGATAATTGTATGAAGGGTTTTTAGTGTCTGTTTGTCATAAATTTAGGACTGGGATAGGATTTTTGAGCCAATAATTGGGTTTATGGTGTTGGTATTGGCACCAATTTGGTATTAGGTTTATAGTGTCCATAATCTAAGCCATTTCATCCCTTCTTTCTCATTTTCTCCCTTTACATACATATATATACATATAAGCATACACATATATACACCAACCCCTCTTTTTTCTTCTTACATCCTACTTGGCACCAGCTGATCCTATTCATCGATACTGTCTATATCAGCCAGTACAAACAAACAACAACTAAAATAAGACATAAAGGTCGAGTGGCCACTTTAAAGCCAAGTTTCCTATGCACTACAAAATGATTGTATTTGAAACAAATGTCCAATCTAGTGCGAAGAATCCATATAAAATGATGAGACAACCTTGAAAAGTTAACCTTTAAGGATAATAATGTTGAAGATTCACTTAATGGTGAATATTTAATACATATAATGCAGATCCACTGAAGAAGTCAAGGTTGCCAAGGAAACGAGCTCCTTATCCAATGATGAAAGAAAGACAATGTAAAACTTATACATTATTTTCAAAAAATATAAGAATGTGTCAAACCATAACAATTAGAAGGGAAAAAAAACAAAAGCATATGAATTATTTGCACTCACACCCCTCAGCTTTAAAAATTTTTAATTGGATTCTTTGAGTTATTATACCGACCCTCTTCCAACCCATCCACCATCCATTGCTATTCCATCCACCACCCATTGCTATTAGTACACTGTCCCAAAATATGAAATTTTCCTCTTCTTCTTTAGTCTTTTCTTTTTGCTTCCACTCAACTATCCCTTTCCAAATTGATCATCCTCTAGCATTTTCCCTCATGTTTGTTTCCAGCTTAACAAGGTGATGCTCCTATTTACTAGCACCAACTCCCTCATTAACACGAACTAACTCCTCTTCTCTGTTTGCCTTGTCTTCACCATGCAGCTCGGCTTTGCCATACCCTATGTTGGATCCATGCAGGCCAAGAACATCATGAAAAGCATGCTTACCAATATGCTGGATGTTGCAGCCGGTACACTCTTATACCATTGATTCGGCTTTACCTTCACCTTTAGGCCACCTACAATGGTTTCTTTAGCCACCACTTCTTCAACCTCAAGCAAGTTACCTAGCCAAGCTTTCATTACTACCTTTACTAGTGGGCCTTCACCATCATCATTACTAGAATCACCTTCAGCTTCATCACTGAGCACACTCAGTTCCATTGGTTCTGGTCCATTGATGGCCGAGCCTTTGTCTCTCAACCCCTCAGCAGTGCATTGATGGCTGAAGCTCTCAAGATAAAAGAGATCTCTTGGTCTTCAAGTTCCATGTCTCTTCTTTTCTTGGGGTTACGATCATGTTGAGGTGAAAACCAAAAGTAGAAACAAAGGAGGGAGCCGAAATATGGTTGAAATCGCCATCCCCCATAAGTAAAGAAAAACAAGGGTAGGAGCTAGATTCTCCATCCTGTCTAAAGAAAGAAAATTAGGGAGGAAGCTGAACTTACTGTTACCTCTAAGAAAAAGAAGAATAGGGGAGGAAGCTAGACTAGCCATCCCCTCCAAGGAAAGAAAAGCGAGGGTCGTTGTCCCCAAAGGAAACAAAAGTAGGGGAGAGGCGCACATATTTTTTGAACCCCACCCTCTTGCACACATCATAATTACCAGGGCAAAGCAAGCAAGGATCCACCCAATACAAACCCACCTTCCTTCCCATTGGCATCCCCTTTGAGCTTCTGCAACCCCCTCTATCACTACTCTTTAACCATCTTAACATACTTCTCAACTTTGGCCAATTCCACCTTGCTCCCCATCTTCGATCCTTCCCTTCTCTTGTGCATCCTTTCATTCAACAGACTAATGTCATCCAGCTTAACCTCAGATTTGTCATTCCAAATGGTTATGGAGATAAGGAGTTCTTTGGTGTAGAAGGCATTGGTGTAGATAAGAAAAAGGTTGGCGACCACTTTGGTGAGGAAAGTTGGGGGTGACGATTCTCAAAGCTTCAAATTGGAGGGGAAGCAGAAGAAGAGAAGCTTGAGGGTTGGGATGGAAAGTGGAGGGGCTTTAACAGTGGCCATTAATCGAATCTTCTAAGAGCTTAGAGCTATAGAGAAGAGGAGTTTGCCATTAGAGAAAGAGAGAGATTTGGAAGGGTTTATGAATAGCATAGAAGAAACAAGTGAAGAGGAAGGGAGGAGAGAGGATTTCCTAGTGAATAAATTCAAAGAGATTTGCATGAGGTTGTATGATCTACTGCTGGATTTGCTGATATGACAGCATCCAGTCTGTTCATGTACAGCGTCACCAACTAGGATAGCTGATGCTCTATGAGGGTGTCAATGCACTATCCCCTCCCCCTCCCTGGTGTGCAAGCTTCTACCCCACAACAACTAACACCAAGGGTATTCTAGTTCTAAAAGTAATTTAAATTATCATGTGAGAAGCACATCACTTTATTAATGGAGACTGATAGCAGGATCATATGGGTCGATATGATAACTCAAAGGACCTAATTAATAATTTTTAAAGCCAAGGGGTGTGAGTTCAAATCAGACAGTCGATGGGGTATATCTATAATTTTCTCTAAAATTTATACAATATTTTCTAAAGAGGAACATAAGAATGCACCAAAATATATAATATACCAATACAATTAGGATGAAAAAACAAAAGCATACCAACGATATAGTTCCTTGTTGGGTGTCAGGTGAATAGCTGACCTCTTCGCCAAGAATCAGAAGGCTTAATTAAAATTAACTAGAATTTTGTTGGAATAGCTTGCTTATCCCAGGTTTCGCTATGCATAAATGACCTAGTCTTGATTGCATCAAACCTCGTCACAGAAGTTGGGTTATTTAACATTTCTAGCAACCACCATTCTGAAAGTACTCTACACTTCTGTTAATGATTTATTCTCAGGAATAACCCACTTTTGCATTTCTTCTCTAGTTCTGTTGGTATTCTAGGCCTATAAATTTGATGTAATCCCTCTCTCAATCATACCCAACTTAGATCTTTACCGTTGATGCCTAGATTGACAGCTTTAACATTAGCGTACTCCCACTGCATAGTCTGTAACAAAATCTGATCACGTCTAATCATTCAAAAGATCAAAAAAGAAAAAGAAAAAAAGAAAAAGAAAATCGTCTTTAAGACTTCTGCACCCCTTTTGCGCTAAAAATATAAGTCAATTTTTATTTTATTTTATTTTTGAATCAAAACATAGAGAAACCCTAAACCCAAATCGCGCTCAAATACACCAGACGAAAAAATAACAGAATAATCGCGGAAAGAGAGATTAATACCTGCAAGGCAGCAAGCTGCCTTTCCAGCGACTCGAGGGCATCGCGGATACTAAAGAGGCTCTCTTCTTCTTCCTCCTCATCCGCCGCCGCTGCCACCGCCGTTCCACCGACACCAGGCTCGGCTTCGCTGCCTCTATTGCCGCCACTCCGACCGATGCAGTTGCTGATCTTGGCACGGATCTCCGACGCTCGAGCCAGCACCAGCCCTATCTCCTCTCCGTCCATAGCCCTCGAATCCCCTCTCTCTCTCTCTCTCTCTCTCTCTCTCTCAAGTAGAGAGGAAGCTACGAGAAGCGGACACAGGGCGGCCTCACGATTTCCATTTAATTCTCACTCTCGAAATTTAGTTTGTTTGGACTTACAGGAAAGGAGAGGCTCCAAGTCCTTGGCCGCGATTGGTGGCGACTGGTGAGCAAGAACCGCCTCGCCCGGACGCCATTGGCTTGTCGAATATTCTCCAACTATATAATTAATTACATCTTATTTAGTCTGATCGCGACTAGTTTCAATAAGCATCAGATTGCTCTATCAAGGCTTCAATAATATTATTATTATTCCAAAAAAATAATGGTTTTATTGCTCAAAATTGTGATTGAATGTCATTGTGTGTTTTCTATTAATTATTATAATAATAATTCAATAGAAAATAAAAGAGGCATGATGGAATAATTTTTCAGGTTATTATACACTTAATAAAAAATATATTATTTTTGTAGATGTACTCAGAGGAAAAGTCAGTATAAAAAATTTAATTTGAATTTTAAAAAATATATTAATAAAAATAACGATCATTATTCGTATTGCAATATATTGGGAAATAACTGATTTTTTTTAACGCTCTCATACATATATATATATATATATATATATATATATATATATATATATAATAACAAAGAGGTCATAAAAAATTTTATACTAGACTTTATAATATGATTACTATAGTTTTTTAGATTCTTATATCTTAACCAATATAAGGCAAGTATAATTAAGCATTATAATTGAAATTAGAAATGAAATCAAATTCTATTAGATTAGAATTAGTATCCTGTTTGGTTTATACAAACAAAAATCGAAATCAAAATCAGAAGTTTGAGTTGACTGAATTTTTAATAGATATGCTGAAAATATATTAAAAATTAAAAATAATATTTATAAAATCAAATTCATCATGAAAAAAATAGTAGTAATTTTGCCATAATACTAAATAAATCATTCCCTTCTACAAGTCGTAGTGTGATACTCACTGAAATTCAGAATGATAGGATTAAAATTATCAACTCTCATTTCTACCAGAGGTAGTGTGGTTGGAGTGCTTTAAAAAGAAGGCATGAGATGAGAAGAGAGAGAGAGAGAGAGAAAAGTTTTAGATAAGAAGAAAGTAGCATGAGATGCATAGGGTTTCTGGTGATTAGAATGGATTCGAAATTTAAAGTATAGGATCTAAATTTTAAATCTCTTTTATTATATAATTCAGATTTTAAATAAAATTAGAATTAAATTTTAATTCTATCTAAACAAGCCCTTCAAATCAAAATTAGTAATTTCAATTAAGATTCCAGGGGACAAGAATGGAACGCAACAGGGCTCTCATTTTGGTGCACGTAAGGGTTATGTAGTTGAATATTAAATTATAAGTTAGCATTATCGTGTCTAAAGAATTTTTCATGTGTATATAATGGGAGTCTCAAAGCCTTTCCTTCAAAAGATTATAAACGTGCTTTGGCTCGTGCAAAGCTAAGGCGATGTAAAGATATAGTTTCGAGTTTACTCATTGTGCTTTTGCTCATACAAACC
This sequence comes from Metroxylon sagu, assembly GCA_017589505.3. Taxonomy (NCBI): domain Eukaryota; kingdom Viridiplantae; phylum Streptophyta; class Magnoliopsida; order Arecales; family Arecaceae; genus Metroxylon; species Metroxylon sagu. The sequence goes on along the minus strand of JACVBY030000474.1, from coordinate 319,921 downwards.
AAACTGAAGCCAACCTAAACCTATAGTTGGGGTTGGGGGGTAAGAATCTCTTTGAATATTATATCTAGCAAAGGTCACCAAGGTTAATTGGTGTACCACATTCCCCTCGCATCATCATTGCCATTTGCCACTGAATGCATGGAACAGATGATGGTAACTGATGCACTACTGAATCATCCATAAGCACTCGTGTGTGGGATGGTATTTTCTAGATATGCTCTAATTTTTGTATTAAATTTTTCATACAGGTTCTCCCAATCTTCTCTCTGTGTTGTCTTTTGTATCACATTAGCACATTCTACCATCTACTGATATTTAACTTGGCACCTCTGTTTTTTTTGCTTGTCCCAATGAATAACAGTTACCAAGCCTGTAAGCTGTCACTCTATGGGTAGCCCTCCCTAGTTTCACACAACACACATCAGGACTGACCAGCATATCACTTTAGGCCTTGTCCAAGTTATAATTGCAGCTGCCATTCCTATTGCAGCAGTTGGAATTGCAGACAAACAGATAACCACAAGGGAATTTAAAATATGAAGGACTCCATGAGCTAAGCTAATCTAGATACCTCTTCTACTTTAGTACAGGAAAACCAATGATATCCTGCCTTTGGCATCCAAGTTTGTACTAAAATTTCACAAAGTTAAATGATTTAAACATTGATTTATGCACAAATAATACAGTATAGCTGGCCTTCATGTACATATGTATCAGCTCTTGCTGTACAAAAAATTAAATTCAAAACAAAGAAAGAAGAAATGGAAGAATCAACTCATCCCATTCTAACACACTCAAATTCCCATGCCTTTTTTTCTATCCTAGAGATGCATTTTGTCAGTTAATCTGAGGAAAAGCCAATTCCCTTGATAGCAGATACCGAAAAGTGTAATTGTAAGGTATCCATTCAATGACCTTGTTTGCTCTTCCTTGTTGGCATCTCTGGATGGCCATCCTATGACTCTCAGGAAGATAGCATTGAATCATGTCTACCAAACCCTGTGAACTTAATCTTATGTCTTTTGCATATGAATCAATGACCTTTGGTAGAAGGATCTTCTGCTCCTTCCAAATAGCAATGGATGCGCGAATGAATTCTTCTTTTGAAGCTTCCAGCTGTTGGAACAATCTCTTGGAAGTATATATTCGGACCTGAAGATCAAAAATGCAACACTGGTTTCAGAAGAGACTGATGCCAGCACTAGGTGCTACAAGTCAGTAACCTTTATTGGTACTAGCATACTGAATTTTAGTCAAAAAAGAACAATCCTTAAATGGATTTCAGATGGTCTATTCTAAATATAAGTTGAACATTAATTTTCTCATTAATCAAGATGTAAGCAATACATGGCAATGTAAAATCAATATCAAAGGAGGTGGCAAGAGAGATTGCAAAGGGTGAGCTTTGACATAACGATAAGTTTGCTCCATGATGACATAAAGGTGTCTACATGCAGAGGTAAGTCTACGTATATTTAACCCATCCTAGACTCTGCAAGAACGAGAGCCTTGTGTGCTAGGCCAATCATTTATGGCAAGAGGAACTGAAATTCACATTGAAACTACTCTGGGTCAGACTATTGAAAATTGTGCAATGATTTGCAATATCTTTTAGGTTAATATTTCTTTCTTAGCTGCAATCATACTGTGCAAATTTAAAATGTAGCTAGATTAAATGTAAAAGCTTACCACTGGATCAGAATGGCTTCCTGAACAAAGTGCAAAGCGTAGGAGAGGTTCTGGTTGCTCAATTGCATAGGCTTGCCACTTATCGCCAGCTTTATACTTCATCATTGGATAGAAAAATGTCCGAAGCCACTACAAATAAAAAGAATAAGCCTCAACCTCTTTGATTTTTTTTTTTTTTTTATATTGATGTTACTGGTTCAATTAGTATTGCAGTAAGTAAGAAGTCTTTGACTTTCCCACAGCCGATTTTCCAGTGGACGGTAATCAAATGGTTATCCTCTGCTCTTGGAGTACAATTAGTTAATCATCTCTTATATACTAGAAGTCTTGAATAGTTTTTTGATGTTAAACCTTTTATAAAATGGTTAAGAATTTTCAGTTACTTTTAGTTACAGTAAAAATGTCACTATGCAAACTTCTTGAGCATGCTAAATGCATAATTTGAGAAACTGAAACAATTACCATGGCTGAAGAAAGGCATTTAAGAAAACATGAACATGTGCATCATTTGTGTTAAAAGTTGCAAAATCTCAATGCTATATGTACATATTGAAAAGGATACGGGACACACCAGTCCAGGACAATTCGTTCGGCATCCTAGAATGGAACCCTGTATTGTTGCTGCACTTACAGAGTGACCACCTACAATGCAAGTAGCCTGTAGTAAAGAGATCGTGATGAGGACATTTGCCACTCTTTAATCATCCAACCAAACACACTTCTGTTTTTGGGAGATTAAGACCTCTACCAATTGCCATTGCATTTACCTTGATGAGCAGTGATGCCTTTTTTGCATTACTTTGTGGAATGCCATATTCTAAATATGCCTGCAGAGGCAGCATAAACTAGTATCACTTATATAGGGCAAGAAAGATGAGGCATCCAAGAGAGAAACAACATGATGAAGGTTTTACAGTAATGGGAGAATCATTACATGCATCATTAAAGCATTATGCACATTGATCCAAAAGGCAAGCTTTTCTTCATTCTTCATCTTTCTTGGATCAACTGTTTCCAAACGGCGAATGATAGATCTGAACAAATGGAAACATATGGTTAGAATAGCAAAGAGGTCATGGATAGTCTGATTAAGGGTTAGAGTTAATCATCAAAGGAATAAAATAGTGGTAAAAATGTGATTCTTCAAAGAAACTAATTATGTCACCAATTTGAATATCTTAACAACAATTCTAAGCATACAAAATGGAATAAAAACAGGATTAAACATTACATATAGATCAACTAAAATAGTAATTTTATATAGTAGCTAGCAATTCCATACAAATGACACAAACTGACAATACCAAAGGCAGGAGACTCACTTATAATTTTGTAGCATGTTTTCAACATCTTTCAACCTCCAACGATCCCTACAAATCAAAGGCACCTCCACCATTGCATTGTATGGTCCAGTAAATGCTTTTAATCCTTCAACTTGGAAAGGATTTATTAACCGAGCATCCGGAGTAGATTCTCTTTGATAGCCCGGACTCCACATGTCCCCCAAATACTGAGGAGAGAGTGCACTCATTGGCAAAAAGGATGAAGTTGGAGAAGATGGGCATCCATGATGAATTAAAGGAGGGTCAGCGAGTTTGCAATATATAGCACCCATGCATCTAACCATATTCTCAGAAAGTTTATTAGGAGTCTCAGGAACATGATCAGCTAAATTCGTATCAAGATATTCTGCTAAGCTTATCACTCCTGAAGTAGCATTCTGCTCTTCCTGTGCAATAACAATCAAAAACCTCAATCAGAAGAATTTCAGATAGTCATTCAGTTGGTTATATGAAAAGTGATAGACTACCTAGTGAAAAACAAAGCTGCAAGAACATTTACCTTGGGAAAGGATAAAGGTTGAGAGTGGCATGATTGAAGAGCTCTAGCTAGAATTTCTTCTGAAGGTGATATTCTAGCTGAACAAACTGCACGTGGTGAAAGCGACGAATGGCTCCAGCGAACACCAAGACCAACTAGCTTTTCCTGGCCTTTGACTTCATAAGCTTCACTTTCTGTATTGGTAGCCCATTCTTGAGGGAGCTGTATCTGATCAGATTGAACTGCTGGATTTCCTTTGATATATGAGATGTTTAGCTTCACAGACTCTTGAAACAGCTCTGTTTGGGTGCTTGATGGTTTTTTTGATATCTCACCAACAACAAGGGGAGATAATGTGGAAATTTGTTGGTCAAAAGCTTTTCGATAGAGTGATAGCAGATACTGCTCCAAGTATGTAACTTCTAACTCTAGCACAGCAATGTCCCTTATCAGTTCCTTGGCAGGCTGAGAGTATAAAAAGTGGTATTAGTTAACTTACCAAGAATAAGACAGCTTAGTTAAAAAAAGATATTAAATCAAGATGCAAAAAAATCCAAGGACATAAATAAACAACAACAACAGAGCCTTAATCCTTTTTCTCCATTCAATTATATTCTGAATCATATCAATTTTTTCTATTGGATTCATGTTCATAAGATATGATTATAGTTTTACGCTGGCCGTCAACCTATGGCAATCCTCTTCCTTTATTCGGGCTTGGGGCCGGCTATGTATAAAAACTTCATACATAGATGGAGTTAAGGTCATAAATGAAAATCTAAATTCAACAATAGAATCAATAATCTAAAGTTTTTAAGTGGAAGGCTTGAGCAAAAGCTGACCTTAGTGTCATGTCACATAAGAAACAAACTAAAGAAAGAGAACTAGAAATGATCTCTCACAATTGTTTTGTTCCATCAAATAATCTAGACAGTCAAATGGGCCAACAGAAGCACTGGGACATATTCTTATGAACATAACAAAAAGCAAATCATAGTTATAACAGCATTGAAGAGCCCTACTCAACCAAAAACTCAAGATATCTATGTGAACAAGAAAACCTTATCAGACTGACTCCTGCAGTTGAGTGGTTAAAAAATAAAGCAGAGCATTTAGAGATAGAAAAAAGAGAGGAGCTACCTTTGGCATCAAACTATCATTTGAAGAATCAAGAGCAGAAGACCTAAATCCCAATGCTTTTTCTAGAGCAGCATGCACCATCAACTGATCCTGCAGTTGTTTTTCAAGTAGCAGAATCTGTAGAGTATGGGCAGAAGGCATAAAAATTAGTATGCAGTGTAACATGAATTGACTTCACAGAACCTACAATGCTTATCAAGAAATTTCCTTATCCGGTGCTCAAAGTGTGTAAAGTTCTATAATAGATTATCCTGGTTTACATCAAAACCAAGCAAGAAGCTGTAACTTTTCATATGAGCCTAAAACAGTTTAATTTAAAGAACATCATCTGCCACCAAGAAGAATACCTCTGAACAACAAGAGTATCACATGATTTTCACCCAAAATAAGGTCATGACCACAGTACAATAAAAAGTGATTCAAGCAAATCATTCTTCACCTATTGCTGGACATATTTCTATTCAAAATACAGCGTGTGGTTCCTAAGGAGGAGAAGAATCCATTCACTTTTTGATTCATTTGAACTGTTGTAAGGTATAATCAAAATGGGAAAACCCTTGGACCAAGGAACATAGCCTAATGTAGGCTGTCCATATATTTACAATACACTGTTTAATCAAGTAGAGGTTTTATAATGCTGTTATGAGTTTAATAATATGTCATCAAACTCACTATGGCATAGAAGTGAAAACCAAAATCTAAAGCCATCCATAGCCAAGAATCATTCAATATTCAGGAAATGACAAACTTGTCTAATGAATTCGTCTATTGAACAACCTGTGTTTGATGTTCATATGATCACAGGCTCGGTGGTGTCATAATTGAAGAGTAAAAGATTAACAACTAAGTTAGCAATCAGCCAATGGGAGCTGATATTTGAGAGGAATTAACAGCAAATCAAAGACTGACAGTCAGATGAAGATGTTAAACAACTTAGAAAGCAAAATAAATTCCCAGTATTCTTACTTCAGAAAGGAACAAGTTCCATTTCATACCTCTTGTTTCAAAGAGTTCTCAATCTCAGCATCAGACAGTGGTTTCTTCTTCACGTTGAAATCTCCCTTGGCAGTCCCCTTTCCCTAAAATCCAAATGAAACAAATAAAAACATAATATCTCTCCTACTGAACAAAACTAAACCGATTACAGAGAGATAAATTGAAATCTGGTCAACATACGACTTGAAAAGTTCCTCAGAAACCAAAACCCACAAACATAGGAAAAATAAGCAAAAGTTTCACCTAAAATTCTAAGATCACAAAAGCTTAACACCATTATAATCAGCATCACTAAAAATGGGTATTAGAATCCTCAGCACATATAAGCCAACAAAACCTAGCATTTTAGATATAGAAATGATATATTGGAGGAAAAGATCACAAGATTTTTACCGGTTTAATGTGATGGATGGCTTTGGGTGAAGAATCCAATTTATATTTCCCAACTCTCCTTTCAGAATCACTGTCATTACAAAACAACAATTACTAGCCAGCGTGCACAAAGAAGTGAATGCAGAATCTGAAAGACTAGTGACCACTTCCACTATTTTCCAGCCGAAAATAACCTAACTTCCACTTTCCCAAAAATCTTTGGATTCCTTTAAGAAGCAGAGGCAACAAAAAGAGAGAAAAATAAGTAGACGCAGACTTTTATAGATCAGCTACCTCTTGGAGCGCTTATGCCTCGACATTTTACGGGAACTCATTTCCTCCAGCCAAGGCTTGGGGCCTTTCACCTCTTGCATTTGGATGCCATAGCTTTCGTCAAATTCCATTAGATTAGATTGTCAGGAACTGCTGAAACCATCACCAAAGCTTCTGTCAGTGGGACATAAAAGAGCACACCCTCCTGGCGAGTAGCCATAACATAGGAATACTTTAACAAAAGTAAAAAGTAATAGCATGGAAACAGAATGAAGTCATCTATGTTAATAACATCCTTGACTCTTGAGAGAAAAATAGAAATTACTTGCCAATATGAGGTGATTAGCACCTAGCAGCCAGGAGAACCAAAGCCAGTGATCCAGGGGCCAAATGGGTCTTCAGATATCCCTAGTTCCCATCAAAACCTAACATTCTTTGCAGGGTGCAAAGCCTCCACCACCCAAAGCATTCCTACCAACCAAACAATGATTTGGAAAAGTCTAAGCCCAGCTCTGGAGTGCAACGCTTAGAGGCACATAAATACTCCTCGGAAGATATTTGACCATGAGACACTCTAAAATGCCTTAACTTTTTTGATTTCCTTCTGGAGAAATAAAATAATGCAGGCATTTTGTTGCAAGTCACGTAGTACAATAGTAGCAACAAACAGCAAAGGTCAATTATTCGGCCCTTCTTGACTGACACTAGCTTATCAGAAGTTTGACAACATGAACAAAGTTTGGCTGTCTGGGAACAGAAGTTTGTCTGACTCGAATTTAAAAGCTATCAGCAGAATTCCTGTTACTAATAAGCAATGAAAATGCTGGTACTAAATTCAAATATTTAAGAAAAGCAAATCCAAGTTTTGACGGAAATGTCACCACTCTCCCAGTCTCAGTGACGTAAAAGCCATTAAAATGTACCAACTTCCCTTCGTTGTGACCTTTAATGTGAATGGATGAGGGCCAGGGGTACAAGTTGCTTTGTTTATGCATGGTCCATAATCCTCAAAAGGAGGCATTGTGTACTTCAAAGGAAACTGGCTCTATTGGGTTTTTCCTCTTGTTTTGGGCTAACAATCTCAAAAGAAGCTCAAGATACTGTCTTCTGTTTCAGAGAGCTTATAGTTTGTCAAAGAATCAGTTTTTTAAATGTGGTACGCAGGCTTGGCCCTCTGCAGTACCAAGGCAAGGGACAACGTGGGCAAAGAGGTCAGCACCACACTTCCTTCCCTCCAGCGGTGGGAAAAAGTTCAGCTTTTTAAAGTCCTATTGGTGGGCGCAGAAGAAAACAACCAAAGCCTTCCTGTCACCACTTGACTTTGTAGCTCTGCACATTGAGTGTATTCTATGCAAGCCTTGGTAGACCCTCAGAACAGGATAGGAACTGACATCATCTAGCTGGAAAACTGGGTTTCTTTACTGCCTATTTTGCATGAAATTTTTCCTTTTTTTTCCAGAGAGAGAAAGGAGAGCTAAAAAGCCCGCCATTTATTTATTTGGATCATGAAAGCTACTGCTTCTAGTAGTACTGGGTTCTGTGCATTGAACAAAAAGCTATTGAATAATCTTTTCTCTTCTTTTTCACCAATCACCACATTAGTATTCCTATGAGAGTTTGCACCATAGTTTCACTTGTATCAACTTATTTTGATAAATTATTGAGATTTTAAACGATATCCTGAGCCAAATTCCTCGTCATGTCATCAGATTGCAATTTTGGGACAGCAGCATTAAGTTAAGAAAACATATCATTTCCTTTATTTTCAGACGTAGTTAACATTCTGCCAAGAACCATGGCTCAATGTTAAGTAATCTCATCTAGCAGATTGTAGATGACATCAACGCCTCCAATCACCTTTGCAATCACAATTTATCAAGTAAATTTTCACATCCCCAATGCAGTTCTACCAATAGTCCTTAAGAAAACATTTTTATTCTTTCATCATGACATAGTATTAATCATTCTTTAACTAAATTCTTCCTTGACTTAAACATACAGTGACAACCCTTTTTTTAGTTTCCTTTTCTGCTACTGCAATAGCTACTGCTACTTTATTTTGTAACGAAGTGTCCTGCATTTTTTTCATTTCATGATGTTTCTAATTTTTTTCAGGCTACCAACTGTGAGCACAAGAACTAGATAAGAAGTCCTATTGCAACAAAGCTACAGTTTAGCCAACTTATAGTACCTACAGATTTCCGTTGCATATTACGAATCCATGATCAACAAACATATTTAATCTTCTGCATCCAGATTTGAAGCTGGGTGCCCTTGTCAAGGAAACCAATTGCCTTTGCCATAAATTATATTATTGCGGCCAACAACAATATGATAGATGATGATTAGAATACAAAAGATTGACAGACATGCTTGTAGTTTTATGTAATAATGGAGCTGTTAATTAGTTTTTTAATTCAGATGTGGCATGGATAGGAAAATCTTCCCACAGCTAAGCATTTTAGATTGAGATCCAGAATGATGCTCGCGTGTAAGTAGTTGAGCACTAAGATAGATACCAAGGTCTGGCTGTGTTTGCAGCTCTGTTGTCCTTTACTCGAAGGTCAAAGGCAGCAGAATCTCAAGACTACTTTCTCCAGAATTTAATTGATATAAGACAAGATTTGCCATTACTGAGCTTATTGATATTATCAGTACACTTTAGATCAAAAATTTCTTTGCTTTTACCATATCGCCTCTTAATTCATAAACTAGATTCCAAGATTAAGTCCTCCACGATGGAAATCATGGCAATTTAGATTGGTCGAAACTAGAGAGTAGCTAAAACAATTCAAGGATAGAAGTTATGAAGATCTCTTTGGAAGAGTTTCTTCTCATTAATCGAGACCAGATATCATAAATGGAACATGTCTAGATATGAGAAGAAGCATAGAAAACAATTCATGAAAAATATTGAAGTTTAAAAGATCATTCATCATTGCTACCAATAAAACCAAAGGGAGAGAGAAGAAAAGGTTGCGGAGCAAGAAGAGCTAAATATACTAATATCGCACAATGAAAAGCATCATCAAAGGGAATCAAAGTCGCTTCTCCCGGTGTGACATAAAGCTCTCAGGGGAACGCGTGCTTGATTGATGAGCAGTCAAAGAAAAGCGAAGGGAAGTGAAAGAGAGAGAGCTTTAGATTCGAGGCCAAAACAGCGGGCAAAAGCTTGCATTTCTAATCGCTTTCAAAACAAAATCAAAATATTTTATGGATAAAATATAAGGCCACTTGTTGGATTTTGTTCAACGAAACACAAATAACTTTCCAAAAGGACTTGGGCAAGAAGTCAAATGGTGCGATGCCTTAAGTTTTAGTTGTAGAGCCAGATTGCAAAAAAGAGTCCAGCACCGGCCCTAAGCACTGGACTATCTACCACTTTCTTGGATCCTCGTCACCCTATTAAGCAACAACACAATGCTATAGGGTGAAGTTGGCGTTATAGAGGTCATAAAGATTGTTGTGGAGGCGTGGAGCATAATTAACTACAGAGGAAATGCTACGGTGCTCTCAATTAGCATCTATTTGTATTTTTTTTTTATGGTCAAGATGCTATGTATGGAATTGCGTAACCCTGCAAACTTTATTCCTGACGGTAATCACAGTTAACTAGACTTTTCAAGTATCTATGTGGAGTGATAATTGCAGTCACTCCTGTTGGTTCTCTTAGTTAAAGAAAGATTAGGAGTGTACCGATTAGAAAACAAGTGAGAGTGTTTTTTGTGGAGAAAGAGAGTGATCAACCCACATGCAACGAGGACAAAGCAAGCTCTGCGACGAATGCTGACACAGCTTGGATGCACATGAGTGGCATCTCGTTGGCCTAATGATAAATCACCGCAGTGGTTGCCCACATCCACTGAAAAAAGTGCTTCAACCTAAAATTCAGATGTACCCGTGGGTGAAAACCTCAGTTCCCAACACAAGATGGAATGACACTGGCTAATGACGTCAAAATTGCCACCTTATGGGATGAGAATTGCTGGTAGCCAAGCAACCTAGTCCAACGTTGGACAAAACAGCCTTTTCTTCAGAAGATTCAAGTTAATTCTACCTACCATACATCAAATTAGGTTTAGGAGATCATAAGGTGAAAACAATTTGCAGGAGCTATCATCGGCAAATTAATGGAAAGGAGCTTTAAAAACCACTCCTTGTTTCAGAAAGGCAAGACCTGTTCGTAAGTCATTCTAACAGAAGGTAAGGGAGACAGAAATAACTCAACCTCGCAACAAGAAACTACGCACCAAATGGAGGAAGAAGAAGAGACCAAAAGAACGCATGCTACGTTATTAATTAATGCAGCTACCTGCTAAAAAAATAAGATACATGCATGGGAGAACAAGTCTCAAATCCTGAACTAGTTAGGCCTTACAAGGGGCTTCACCTTGCTCTTGTGGCCCATACTGTTCACCAGATCTTTGCGGGTACATACAGGAAACATGTTAATGCCTGGCATCTTTAATCGTCTGAGAACATAGGGAAAACTAAGCTGATCACGTGATGTGAACCGGACCACCTCATTGAACCAAAGACACATGAAAAGATTTGTCATCGGTGTGTGCTCCCTCACGATCACAGAAGCTTCAGCCAGAGCTGCAGAGGGCAACGCATTGCTAATGTATCAGTTTGTTTTCCGGAAATCAGATATAACATAAACTTCACATACAGACAAATAGTTTGTAGAAGTAGGTCTGCTTTTGAATAAGGTTCACTCTCCTGACAAAAGATCAATTAACCCCAAAACAGGAAGAGGTTCAGTGGTATTCAACTTGACCTGGGTGAATACCCACAACTGAAAAGCATATTCCAATATGGCAGTGAAACAGAGGCAGCGTCTCCAGGGTTAACCCCAATCTAGTTCAAAAGAAACTATAGCTAACCACCAAACCCTACGGGGACTAGCAACAGGACCTTGGCCTGCATGACCTACCCTGCTTATGATGCTCTCCAAAACTCGAGATAATGATCAGACTTTCAGTTTATATAAACTTATGATTAGAATCAAACCTTTCTTCCCATTGAACCTTTTATCATCAGGAATACCATCTTGCCGGTATTGATTTAACTGCACCTCCACTTCTTCCGGGGTTGCCTTGTGCTTTCTAACAACGGCCTTTCCCTCATCATACAGGCTGCTGCGAGCTCCATGTTCAGATATGGCAAGGATGGAATTTGTACGCCAAAGTAGTGCTTCGAGGACACCTAATGGATCTCTGCGAAATTGAGACTTAGAGTCTACCCAAATTGAATACCTTGCTTCAGGAAAAAGGCGATGGCTCAACATCTGTAGCAGTAAATAAGAATGTCATCTAATGCACAACCAAATTCTGAAACAATAAGATCCTAAAAGGAGTACTCAATGTCAAGAATACTGAAAAACCAGCCCAGCCTATTTTAAATATTGCAGCCCCCAGTAAAGGTGAAGAATAAAAAGCTCCATCTTCTGGCCAACCATATAGATGGCAAAGAGACATGCACAGCTTGGAGGAAAACCAAGCATAAACAAGATAATAATAGAGTTCCTATTGATCATTTTTCCTATGGAAATAAAACTACCACAAATAGCTTTTATTTTCTTTTATAAAAAAGATATCCAGATTTTAGAAAGATAAAAATGTCCTGAGGACTGGTTTTATCATTAGTAAATCTCACAAACCAACAGAAATGTGCAAAACCCCTATTGAAAACTCTTCTGACCATAAACCACTGCAGCAACTAATGGCTTTCATACCCAAAGTTCTTTAAAAAAATGAAACAAATCAACTTTTCCTTCATGAATAAAGCTAAAGCAACATATTATATTCAACTGTAACACCACATCAAGTTCAATAATAAAATAGTTTGGCATAAGTGAAATAAATATTCCTCCTTATCTTTTTAGTATCTTATATATTAAATAATGGAGACATGGACGAAAATATATGTAATATTATTAGAGTTTTCTGGATTAACCGAAGAAGTGCCTCTAGGGTTTTATGTGACTGATGCATTTATTGGAGACTTAGAAAAAAATTCTATAGGATTATCATAAGGCGTCTGGTGCTGTATGACTCAGAATGTTACACAATAAAAAGGATTCAAAAAAAAAAAAAAAAAAAAAACAAGTTGTGTGATAGAAATGAAAATTTTAAGATGAATATGTGGTAAAACTAGAAAGGATAAATTGAGAGATGAAAATATTAGAATTACTTGAGTTAAGAACAAAATAGTAACAAAGTAATTGAAAATTGATCAAGATGCTATGGATATGTCAAACAAAGAAAAAGGTACCTTAATTGTGATGGTTATGGTTATGGTTATGTATTAAACAATGAAAAAAAATTTAAAAAAAAATCATCAAAGAAATGAACTTACTGCCTTGAAAAGCTGAAACACAGTGAAAATTTAAAAATATTTACCAGAAGATCATCTCAATTATGGAACAATAAGTACATGTACATTCGCAACTTTTTCTCTACCTTTGGGATTTTCCCGTTTAACCGTTGATCTGCAAAAGGAAGATCCCTAACAACCACGATACGCCATTTACCAATCATATGGTCATCACCAATTACTTTTCCTTCTGCTTCCTGAGTCGAGTAAGTGATTTCATCCCAAAATGCCACATAGCAAACCTGTATTAAAACAAGATAAGCCCATAAGCAAGCAGAACAGCAAAATAAATGAAACAGAACTTTGCATAACAAAACCTTTTCAAGTGATGCCTCTGTCATCCCAATAGGTTGGTAGAGATCATCCCCACCACCAAATGCACATGTAGAGACGACAGCTTTGCAAGTTCGCATGTAATTTTTGTCATCATCAGATATCTTAAACCCTCCATTTTCACTGTAGAAACCACAATGCACAGCAGCAGTTTCGTTCACCTGAAAACAATCATAAGCACATGCAAACAAATACGACAAAGTAAACCAAAAAAGAAATACAGCCAAGAAGGACCATCAGAATTTGCCAGGCAGTAATTTAGACAGAATTTAGACATCAAATTGTAATTTGTTAAGCATCATTGCAATAGGACACCCTGGGAATCAAATTTTAAAAGGAAATTGGACAAAATGTACCCTTAACACTGAGCATTAACTGGGTACAGAATAGAACCTTGAAACTTTTCTCTCTCTCATGGAGCGTTTGATTTCCAGTGAATAAATTAAATCTTGTAGTTCCAGCATACTGTGGCAAAACTATGGCATTGCCTGCAGTGTGGTGTTCTCCTGAATCTGATTTATATACAACTTTCTTAATGGGAACATTGGGTTCTGCAGTAGCAGGGAACTCCAGTTTCTGTATTTTTTCGGGACTGAGGATCTTCAAGCAAGCTGTCAAATCCAGAAAATATTTAAGAAAAGAAGCTCTAAACTTGGATTGAACACTGAAGCTGTAAAGAACAGACTAAGATGCTGAAGTTGTAAAGAACAGATGAACGTACTAAAGTTGTGAAAGTTCTTTTATAATGAGGAAACATGCCGATGGAGCCCGTTTAGGATGCTTCAGAAAGTGAAGACAAACAGAAAGACTAGACCATATATATTCAGCAAATCTGGGAGAAAACCTTTCGAGTCACTACTTATCATTCTACCATCTCATGTGCCTGCTATATGTTATACATGGGTCCAGGACTGTGGCTAAATGATCAACACCAATATCCACAACTTTCAGTTCATGACATTGGGGCCAGCTCAAAAGCAAAAGCTGGGTATACGTAAGGCTAGCACGTTTTTTTTTTTGGAAAAAAAAAAAAAAAACAGCGGCTGGGTAAACATGTAAATATAATATAATGTTTAATAGTTATATTAATCTTATATTTGGAAGGTAGCAACATGGATCCACCTGCATAACTTGTAGTTCTTTCACTTCTAAATTACCTTCAAAAAGAAGATGGATCTCTCCCTCTATTCTCTTCCCCTTCTTTCGAATTCATACCCTCGCCACTGACACAATCCTAGTAGCATTTCTTGTCGGCGGGAGTTACTCATCTGAGCATTTCTTCAAATATATTCACCAGTTATCGCCACATATTCTTCTTGAGTATATCTTAAAACATACATAGCAAGGCGGAAACAAGATATACTTCTTTTTTTATTCCTTGATTTTGATCCGTAGAATGGGGGACTGAACAAGAACATCCAAAGTGTCCTTTCCCCTTATTGGACGCATTGCTTAGACTACGTACCATTTCGAATTCTTAGCAAAAACATTAAATTAATCGAATAGTATATAACATTGCATCGCCTCACGTTTACACTTTTCCAAACAATTTATTAGTTAAAGATTCTGTTTTACAATATAAAACTCCTTCCAAGGTTGCTGAACCCTAAATTATTGCATGCCAAGCAAACTGTATAGAGAACACAACATACTAAATTACTATATATATTTTTTAGGGTTTTCCGGACCAAAAAGAAAGAACAAAAAGATGAAGCCTTTCAATTTTTTTTCAAGAAATTTATCATAGAAAAGCTAACAGAAATCCAGAAACAAAGAAAAGAACAAGCAAGCGATTCGAATCATCTTACGCTTTCTAACGCCACGGACGACTCTGGTGCTGGGGTCGAGGCGGTTTAGGTTCCCCGTCGACACCTTTACTGGGACAGGTTTCGATATGGGCTCCCTCTGGGGCTTCCTCGGCAGCTTCGAGCTCTCGACGACGAGCAGCGCAAACGCCGGGAGGAAGAGGAGCACCGGCCACCACCGTATCGCCTTCCTCACGATTCTCCGGCAGAGCTCGCGCCGCCCGCGGGCGCCGGGTTTCTTGCGCTTCTGGCGGACCCGGACCCGCATTCGGCCTACGACCTCGTCGTCGTCGGAGACGGAGATGGAGATGCCGTTGAGCATCGAGGAGGACATCGGCGGTGAGAGGGGAATCCCGAAGAGGAATTGCAGGGCAAGGTCAGAATTAGGGTTCTGGTGGCTTCTATCTCTCTTCAACGAGGGAAGCTATTCCTCCCTTAGAACGCCAACGTCCGCCTTCCGTCCGAGAACGGAATAAGGAATCCCATCGCGCGGAAAAAAAAAAAAAAAAAGGAATGGGAGGAGCCGGAATAACTCGGTCCGAGTGATGGTTGAGTCGACTCGTTGAAATAGACTATTAGAATGATGCGTAATGGCATTACATTTTTAGATCAAGATCAGAGAAAGGATTCAAAGGCTTGCATGTGAGAAGGTCTTGAGAAACATCGAGATTATTTATTTACAATTTAAGTCACAAAATAGAGGCAAACTCAAATCGGGTGTTATTTGAGTGAATACTTGAACGTAAAATAGAATTTCATTAATATCAGGGCTCCTCCTCTTCAAACGTCAATTCATTGTTAAACTTGCCAATCAACAACCCTTGGTACTGGCCTTGTGCTTGCTCATGCTCATAACTAGAATTATGGTGTGCTGTCTGAGGATAAGCTGAGCCCATCCAAGATGCATAACGGATTCAGTATTAAAAATTCATTATATTTTAGGAAAAAGAGAGTTTCAGGATTATAATTATCTATTTTATCAAATAATATGAGGAGAAATTTAGTATATAAATATTTAGGTCTTGGTGTAAAACTTTTATCATTTAAAACTAAGCTTGATAAAACTTTCTTTTGAATGCATTATTTAATATATTTAAAAATATATAAGTTTGATTACATGCAAATGTAGCGAAATTTATTGTTCAATCATTTTTTTTATCCTTTGATTTATATAGATCTCAAAGCTAGCCTATATCCGATTACCTTCCTCACCCTTCGATTCATATAGTTCATGAATCTCAAAAATAAAAAAGGTAAAAAAGATGGATGGCTTTAAGATTCATGAAGTATGTGTATCAAGGATGAAAAAGGTGATCAAATTCTGAACTTGACTATATTGAAATGTAGTCAAGTGCAGCTATATATATATATATATATATAGACTTAGTTATATTTGAATGTAATCAAGCTTAGGATTCAGTTATCTTTCCCATCCTTAGATTTGTACGAATTCCGAAGCTATTTTGTCTTTTTTATTTTTTTTATTTTTGAAATTCGTGAACTGTATAAATATAAAGGTGAGAAAGATGATCAGATCTACCTCTTTCTCTATCTCTCTCTCTTTATATATATATCCTTATGCTATTATATTATATTTTAGTACTTATATATTATGTCGTTATGTTATTGTATTATATTCATATGTTACTATACATTTTTCATATGTTATTGTATTATATTCTAGTGCTTATATATAAGATATAGGTTACATTATTTTATCTCATATATATATATATATATATATATATATATATATATATATATATATATATATATATATTAAAGTAGATAAAGATGATTAATAGATGACTTTTTTTTGATTCAAAATATATACGGATTTCATGATGAAAGAAGTGTCTGGATTGAATTTGGGATTGGTTTATTTTATTTTATTTTTTTGGTTCGAAGGGGGAAGCAGGGTTTGGTACTACATCATTACATTTATTAATTTTTTATTATTTATTTCTAAAACGTTACTGTCATGCCAATTCAATGTTTCTATTAGCCTTGCTAGAGCTTATTACAACCTGCAAACCTAAAAGGCGAAGATAAAGGCTCGTTTATTACAACCTGCAACCAAAAAGCCGAAGATAAAAGACTCCTATTTTTTTCCATCTTCTGCCTAGCGTTTACCATCAACTAATTAGTATTTATTGTTTAACGCTTTGTTTATTTAGCCATACATAGGGTGTGTTTAGTATCCCATCTTGATTTGAGGTGAGATTAGAAGCCCCCATTTGGATTTGGCAATTCAATCTTTTTAGACATGCTAAACCAATATATTAATAGCCTATGATATATAACTTTCTCTTTTCTTCTCTCAAACATTAGATTGAATAAGAAATCTAATCCAATCCAACTTCATTCAACATTCCAACCATTGCAACAGGCATTACATATTGTTTCTCTTATTTTTACCTACTTCATTCATCCACAAAATTGTAAAAAGAGCAATCCAGTTACATCCTACTCTCTCTCTCTCTCTTTTATTCTTGACCTGCCACGTCCCATTACTCAATACCCTTTTATCCTTGTTTATGCATGGTGCTACTTTTTCTTTTTTTTCTTTTGTTCTATCAGAAAATAAATATTATAAAAATAAAACATTTATCTTTTCATATAAAAATTATTTTTAAATTTTTTTTCTTAAAAATATCAAACAATGACTTAAAAGCACAAGAATCGAATGGTTTGACTGATCAAACGTAACCAAATCCACTTATGTATGTACTTCAGTTCTTTCTACTTCTACAACATAATTCTCAAAAAATATCTTTAAAAAAAAAAACTTCTACAACATTAATTGATACAACTGACAACGATATGCATCCCTCCTCCTTGAAATCTGTCATATTTTTAATCCAGATCCTGTCATGGATCATGGACGGCTACGCCTAATCCTGAAGCAAGACACCAAAACTCCAATTACAAGCCTGAGTAAACATCAAGTAGCACGCAAATCTTGATTACAGTGGGTTGTTGAATAGCAAGGGCAACCTTCAATTCTTATCAATCAATGAAATCTAACAATGAATTCATATGTTCAGAAAAGTTGACATCAGATTGATGATCAATCATAAATTTCTACTCGATCCAGAGTAGGCTTTGCCCTACTGGCTCTTAGCAATCAGATATTCTAACAACCATTCTTGGATTCGCATTCCCAAAACTCCCTGGATAATTATAGGGGAAGTGGATCTCTCTTCCTCTCTGTTAAAAAATAACTAAACAAAAATTCTTTAGTTAGACCTCTTGGCTGAAGCTGTGCTTTGTTCTTGGTGCAATAAAGTAGCAGTTCAGCTCAAACGGAAAAACATATGCTGCAATCAGTTTAAAAAGAGTACCATGAATAAAGTCTGACCCAACTCCGGAAATTGAAGCTAGTTTGCATTTCAGAGCAATGTAAGATCAGTTCTATATTTAGAGAGTGACTACCCATTTGAGAAGAAGACTGATATTAATTCAGTCAATTTATAGGTTCTAATACAAAGGAAAATGGAGCATAGCATTCCACAAGATCAACACAATTTACTTTGAACTTAATTTGAAACCATCTGAATGTAACTGGAAGTTCAGGTAGCAAAACGTAATTTCAGAAAATAAGCAGACAACAGTGAGATATTCAACAACTGTACATTGGAGATACATGGAACAAAAAAAGCTTGACACAACCAATCCTCTAGGAAGAAGTCAGCCTGAAGAGAGGTCACATTTGATAACCCGGAGGCTACTGTAAAAGAGGGCTGCCTGTAGTAAACAAACTCAATTTGCAAGAGTTCCTTGCAGAACCTACACAGAGGTCATAATTAACAGCCAGATTTATGATTTATCTAAATCTCCCATAATCACAGAGAAGAACCATAACCAGTCCATGCAACCACTAGAGCAACTCCCCTTTCTCAATGCAACCATGCATTTACCAAACAGGAAAGTAACAGTCCGAAACATTTTGAGACAAAGGTGAAGGAAGGTTTGTTAAGAGAAAGTCTGGGCTTCTCTAAATGAAAACAGATTGGTAGCCTCATAGAATGGAGAACAAAAATAAGGTAAAACTGGATCATCTTGTCAAATTTGGCACAATTTCTCTCTCTCTATATATACATACATATACATACCTACGTACGTACGTACATACATATATATATATATATATAGAAAGAGAGAGAGTAAACTCGGCTATATTTGAATGTAGCCAAGCTCAGAATCTGATCATCTTCCCCATCTTTGAATTCATATGGATTCTGAAGCCACCTCATCTTTTTTACTTTTTTCATCTTTAGGATTCGTGAACTGTATAGATTCAAGAATAGGGAAGATGATCGAATTTAAGCTTGGTTATATTCGAATGTGACCAAATTTAGGATTCGATCATTCGATTTTTGGATCCATACAAATCCCGAAGCCATCCAATCTTTTTCATTTTTTCCATCTTTTGAAGTGGATTCAAAGGTTAGGAAAGGTGACTATATTTGAATATAGACAGTTTATCTCGTATGTGTGTGTATCAGTATACACATGCATATGTTATCAGTTTCAAAATACTTAGAAAGTAAAAAAGGAAAATCAATATGCATATGAGATAGATTAGAGTTGCCGTTTAGCAATCAATCAGTAAAATGAGATGATGCTTAAAGAGCATCAAACGCCTTAAGGAAGTTTGAGAGTTGTG
Source organism: Metroxylon sagu (assembly GCA_017589505.3). NCBI lineage: Eukaryota > Viridiplantae > Streptophyta > Magnoliopsida > Arecales > Arecaceae > Metroxylon > Metroxylon sagu. Next base: position 300,445 of record JACVBY030000474.1, on the reverse strand, counting down.
ATAATAACATGGCCAGGGAATGTAAGCCCATTGGTTACTTCTTACGATTAATAATAATTTTAAATAGAACTGCAACTAAAGAAATTGCAAGAATCAAATTTGGAACCATAATGAAGTTAATAAACAGTGGTGCAGAGAGCTGAAAAAGAAGAAACTAAATAGTGATTTATTTGTGTCAAAATATTAGGACATGAAAGCATTCTGCCTGAGCTTGGTGCCTGGTATAGAAGACCATGAGTTTCCTTGTCTTCACTGTACCTCGTACTGAACAGTACAAGCAAGCATGCACAAGTGTACACTCCGCCAAAGCATAATTGTTGAATAAATTAATTACCTTTACCAGCTAATTTAATGAGGGACAAAAAACTATGACTTGTTTGATAAACCTACCAAGTGTCTGGGATATTTTCAGAGCTCCTTTAGCATAGATTATATTCCATTTTCTCTTTACAACTAAATATAAGCAGCTGAGAGTTCAAGATAAAGATCACATTGGCCAGGTGGCAGCCAAAGAAAAGCTTGGGCTCAATGGTCACGATGGTTTTTTTTTTTTTTCTCACTTCAAGAAGCAATTTCATAAATTAAGGAGCAGTCAAATGCTTCTAAGAAGTTCCATGCAATTCAATGGACCAAATTTTACAAGTCCACTGGAAATTCAACTCCTTAAACAAGGCAGATCATAAAGCAATACCCCTAAGAGAGCAAACATATAATGAATCTTTCTAAAGCTTCAGCTAACTTTGTTTGCCCAACTTAAAATTGATTCTAGTATGGAAAAGATATCTTACTAGAACTTTTAAAAGAGCCATAATCCATATGATAGATCAGGCACTCTGCCTGACTACAGACTAACCCAGTCAAAGGACTTAAAAGATTGCCTTTCAAGAGGGTGGTTGAAAAGAAGATGACAAGGGCAAAATATATATGCCAAGCTGATCAAAAGAGCTATATTCATTTATTTATTAAAAGTGTTTACTGGATTTAAGCTTACAGCCACTTTACATTTTATGGCTGGCCAACAATCATTTTTGCCAGATAATGGTGATTGCTCTTGTAAACAAACTACCCAAGAAAATAGCTATATGAACTTTTTGTACTAGCGTTAAATTTAGTCCCTATCCTTGATCTCACAGGAAAGGAAGATCCCCAACCTCATCTCTGCTCTTTTTTTCTTTTTTTTTTTTTAAATTATCCTTAAAAATGAATGATAAAATTGTAATTATACACACATACATGCATATAGGTTCAGGGTGGGTTTGAGGTGAGTCTTAGAGCAAGAAGTATATATACCAACCCCACCTTGATCCGGATATAAAGTTCTCAATTTTACTTGAGGCCCACTTTAAACCCAATCAAAGATTAAATACCCCACCCTAATAGGTTAAAATTGCAATCCCTTGGTTTACGGTACAAAAAATTTATTAGGAAAAAAACCAATAAAACCCTATATTTTTAAATTAAATCAAATATTACTCCAATATATTTTTTTTTCCATCACTCATCTTCCTTGAAATTATCAAAATAAACAATAAACCAAACTAAAGATGAAAAACAAACATGGTTTTAAGTTGCATGACCTTAAATTCTAATTGAATTGATTTATTATATATTTTGATGAATTTAATGAAGGTGAGTGATGGAGAAAAGGGGCAAAATATAGATTACCATCTTATGGTTTAAATATTATCAAATTACACCCATGTGGTCTGAAATATTATAGTTAACTATCATGTACTTTAAATTCTATTAAATTATACTTATGTGGTTTGACATATTGTATTTAGCTATTGTATATTTTAAATACTATTAAATTATACCAATGTAGTTTGAAATGTTATACTTAACCACCTATGTACTTTAAATCTACTCAAGCTTCACTTAATGTACCTAAACTTTAACATAGGTGTAATTTCATGGTATTTAAAACATAAGGTAATTAATTGTAACATGTCAAACCATGTCGGTGTAATTTGACAAAACTTACAACACATAATAGTTAATTGTAACATTTTAAACCACACTTTAAATCATGTGTTTTAAACCTACTCAAACTTTACTTAATGTGCTCAAACTTTAACATGAGTGTAATTTTATGATATTTAAAACACAAGATAATTAATTGTAACATGTGAAATCGTGTGAGCGTAATTTAATAGAACTTACAATACATAATAGTTAACTATAACATTTTAAACCATATTTTAAAATTATGTGTTTTAAACCTACTCAAACTTTACTTAATGTGTACAAATTTTAACATTGATGTAATTTCGTGATATTTAAAATACAAGATAGTTAAGTATAACATGTGAAACCATGTAGATGTAATTTGATAAAACTTATAACACATAGTAGTTAACTGTAACATTTTAAATCATATTGATGCAATTTAATAATGCTTAAAGTAGAGGTAGTAATTTATATTTCAATATATATATATATATATATTATTTATTTATTTATGGTGCAGTGATAAACTTAAGCCCATTGACAAAACCTAAGTCAACTCCAATTCCTGGAACCAATGGGCCTGGCCTCGTGGCGTCCATCAGGTCCAGACTTCGGGTACGGGTCGAGTCTAAATCGGGTCACTTGAGGATCCGAACCGGTCTGCCTGACCAACTTGCTGCTCTTCCCCAGTCCTCGTTCCGCTCCACGAGCAAGAGGTTTCGAGAGCGGGAACTCGCTAGGGTTTTCTCTAGGGCTTCGTATTTTTTCTTTCTCGAGAAGATGGCCCTGACCAATTTCATCCTGACGGTGGTCGGCGTGTCCGCCGCCGTCCTCCTCTTCCGCAGCGACGTCAAGCAGTCCGCCGCCATTTTCCGCCGCAACGTCCGCCAAATCCGCCGGTGGCTTGAGGAGGAATCCACATCCGCCGCCAAGTATTAAAAAAAAAAACCCCTTCTTTCCGTACTTCATATTCGACTTTTACTTCCTTTCCTCGCATCAATTGTTGTCTGAGAATGTTTGTTTGGATTTAGCTGCAATTTTAGTTAAATTTTTGTTTTTTAAAAAAACTGAATCGACTTCAGCAAATCGAAACTTAAATTTGATGCTATATAAATTGGTTTCCACAATTTCTTCTGTCGTTCGAGGAATTAATTGGATGTATTTCGATGGGTTTCTCTAGATTATTATAGTAATCTGTTAGTTATTGTCGCAAATGTTTTATGGCTTAGATTATAATTATTATGTTTTGGAATTTCTAAGTAGTGGAGTCTCTTAGTCATTAGCTTTCTGGTGGCAAGTGATTGAGTTTCTACTTGAACTGCGTGGGTTAGTGATGTGCTGCCTGAGCAACTAAAATGCTGATTTATGGTGTTCAAAGAGAACACATACAAAATTATGAGTGTGCAGGAATTATCTTAGCTTTTCTTTGTGCCTCTTTCTTTTTCTTGGATTTAAAAGTGGGTATCTTCTGATTATGTGTTGTATTATAATAGTGGAACTGTAACTGACAAATATTTTCATCAATTTGGTTTGGTTTTGTACATCCTTGTTTACTATCTAGGGGCATGTATTCATCAACACTGATCGTTGCTGAATTTATTTTATTTATCACAGCCAGATCTTACACCTTTGATTACCATTGATCCGCCTGATTTTCTCTTTCAAAAAAAATTAAATCTATCTTGTTTGATTGGTGGAAAGTGATCATCCATTCACATGCTAAGGTTCATTTAAGATTGTGAAAGATGACCTGGAAAAAAGAACATATAAATATTTTTGAGCTTTTCATGTTGTTGACAATTTGATGCATCAAAGAGCCATGTATAATTAGGATACCTAGCTGTTAGTCTTTGTTATAGTGTTTTCTTTTTATTTTACTCAGTTATTTCAGGATTTTTTATCATAGAGTGGTTTTGTTGAATGAAGGGCTGAGGCTAAAAGTTCTCTACTTGACTATTTGAGGGCTTAATGAGGCATGGTATTGTAATGGTATTATTTATCAGTAACATTCATGCTGCTATATTGAGAATAGCGACCAGTGCCTTATGTGGGTACATTAGGAAGTCTAAAAATCTGAATCATGCAGAGTACTGGAGATTGCTTAAAGAAATAGCCTTTCTTCTTCTTCTTCTATGACAGCTTAGTTCTCCTCTCTTTTCCTCCCCTTTTTCTCTTACTCTGCACTGCCCAGAAATCCTTTGAAACACTAATAGTTCCTTCTAAAGGAAATCTGTGCCCTTCTTTTGTGTAGACCCAACCATAGAGCTGCATCAGAATTTTAAGGAAGTTCATGGTTCATGAGGAGGTAGATGCTGAAACTGTAATGGAAAGTTCATGTTCTTGGATAGAAAATATTTGTCATTTCAGATTTAAATATTAAATCATTATTGATATTTATAATATTTTTTAGCAGAGTTAATTTTAAAACATCTCACTTATTTTGGAATATTGATAATTCAAATAAATTTCCTCTTGGTTAATGACAGTACAACCCACAAGGTTCTTGATTAAGTAGCTAGAGAAGATAATTGATGAGAAGCACTAGGGTCTAGGTGAAGCAACTGGTGTTTTTGTCTCTAAATAAGGCCATGAGTTTGAACCTTGTCACGGTGTTCTAGATTTTTAGATCATTGCGTGCCTGAAATTGTTACTCTTGGTTGCAAAGCTGGAGCAGGCTAAGGAATATTTTATATACAGTCTTTAATGCTTAATTAATTAAAAAAAAAAAACCATCAACCTGCAGATATTATTGAGTTACATGTTTCTTCATGAAGAAGCACACGGGAATATATTCTATGAAAAATGCTTCAAGTTCAATTAAGGTAACTTGTACCATATTTAAATGCAAATATGTTAGGTATATCTCTAAAAGTATAGTATTGGCATCCAAAGAAGAGAGAGAGAACAAATGAAAGGTAGTTTTGTAAAGGGAACTTTCACTTAGGACTTGTCATTTGACCCAAGTGGGTATGTTTCAAGTGTATGGCCATGTAGGAGGCTTCCATGCTCAGATGTCCATTTGTCTTTTGCTGGTTGCTTGAGTATCAGGCACAGAAACCAACTTGCACCAGCTATCCTCTGCACGAATCTCTAAATTATAATGAATGACAGATAAGCTGCTTTGCATGAAAAATATGGTGCAGAATTGCGCATTTAAGATTTATTTGGTGTAATTGCTAGATTGATCACCATTGATACTTCAATCTAGAAAAGTTCTTCGTTGTTTACCACAATCAACAGTTGGAAAGTTAAAAGAAGACAGCTCCATGTATGGCTTTCACCAATCCTGTCTGTCATTCTATAAATACTGTAGATAGCCACTGTCTTTTAATGTCCACAGCCTGAAAATTCTCGTTTCATTTTTCTCTCCCATAAGTCATTCCCACCTTCATATCTCTATGTCAAGGAGAAACCCTGGCATGGGCCACCATAAATCTAAAACCAAGAAGATAGAAGCCAGTCCTTCTATAGATGTAGCTGAGGATTGCCTTCTTGCTGGCAATCCTTCATCTGGTGCCAACAGACAAGGCTTAAATGGTTATCAAGAATTCAATCAGGAAGAGATTTTGCTTGAGCTTCATCTCCAGTCTATGGAGCTTTGTGAGAGGTGTCAAAAGTTACTGTTGGAATTGAGGAAGACTGTGCTATTCAGAAAAGAGTCTTTTTATTTTCCTTCCCCCCTTTCTTTTAAGAGATTGAGAGAAGTGGTTTACCTTACTATTTGCAGGTAGAGTGATGCATGCCACAGGAGCTGGAGAGTATAACCAATGTCCTTCATGAGAATCTCAATGCCCAGAAATAAAACCACATCCTTTAATAGCTAGTATCTCAGGCATGGTGATTCACCGAAGGCTTTTAGTGAATAGAATTTTAACATAGAACAAATACCCTTAAATTTGCATCTTGGCTGAACATATTGACAATAAGACAGTGATTTTGTTTGCAACAAGATTTTTATGCTTTCATGGGAAATTACAATGTTGGGCTTTCATCACCATCCTATCCTTCATAGGTCAAGCAGTTGGTAGAGAGTGGCCCAGTGAAAACATAACGGCCTCCTTGGAGCACATCCAAGGTACCTGACCCTATCACTGTAGCCTACACTAAATTCCAAGCTGCATAAAAGAAATGAGTGAATTAAATGCCACACTTGGGCACTAACCTATGCTAGTTAATTTGTTTACATGCCTCCATGATAATTAAGTTCTGAGAGTGACATGAAATATGATACGAGTTTTCTATCTCGTAAAGATTAGTTATTATATGACTCGTTAGGAGAGCTAAATTACAAAAAATAACGTGAACACTGTCACCATAAGGTCATCAACTCATCATTGTTCTTTCTTATTATTTTTTTTGAAAACCTTCGAACTCACCATTAACAAGTTCTGTATGGCAACAAGTTGTTTGCACTGAAATTCTCACTTATTTCCTCTTTGAGTGTGCCCCTTTCAATCATTTTAAGCTTTTGACATAAACCCTATCTGACTCCTTTTAATTTATCCATGCATCTATTGTTGATATTGGAGCTTAGTTTGTTGATATTGAGGCTCAGTTTGAATATTGAAGTTGTCATTGCCAAGTGGCATAGTCTTCTTTAAAAGAGTATGGCACAGAATGATGTGAGATGCTAGTTTCAGTTCTGCAAAATAGAGCTGTTTGTATGATCTGATCATAGAATTAAAAGTTGTTCCTCTGCTTTCAAGATTGAAAACTATCAAATTACCAATGCTGATTGGCCAAGCTACTAGTGAGTGTGTTGAAGATAACATCAACAGAAAAAATTATGGGGATTAATACAAAATAGCAAATGTGATTTTATTCACACTGCCACTGGAACACTCCATTGAGGGGCATTGTGTGTTGTCAAGCAACTAAGCAGTGAAGGTGCATTCTTGACAACAGCTATCTCATCTGTGAGAATGAAAGGGACAAGGAGCATAGGCATATCATTGACATCACAAAGAATCTACGAATTGATGTTCTAACTGCACTCCAAAACAAGAATTATATTTTTTTCAGTGTTATTAAAAGCGCTAGGCACACCTAAGCACAAAGGGTTCTTAACGCAAAGTACAAAACACAGGTGTATGCCTAAGCGAAGTGAGGCACATATTTTTAAAATAAATAAAATAATTTATATAAGTAAGATTTATAACATATAATAAAAAAAAGCTAAAATAATAATAATAATAATATATTTAGTCTATTAGTTCAATGGAAAGCCTTCTCTTTCTTAGCTACTATTTGTAGCCCCTTAATGCTTTTCCTTATCTTTCTTAGATTATAGCGTAATTTTTTATGTTCCATCTCTTTGTTTTTTAATTTTCAGTTTTTTTTTTATAGGATAAGAAAAATAATTGTGTATAGGATGGTACATCATAAAGTTAAGAAGATAATTGTGTATAAAATGGTATATCATAAAGCCAACACTAGTCTAATAAATATAATATTTTTTTAAAAAAATATTATAAATATAACTTACAAAAAAAAGGTATGCCTTTCTTACATCTCAAATTAGATTAAAAGCGTACGTTTTTTTGATCTTAAGCGCGCCGAGATAAAGGCACCTCACTGGAAGCGCCTAACCCACTTTAAACGCGTCTTGTGCCTTAAGCGCATCTTAGGATATAAGAAGTATCCAATCCTTGGTGCCTTGCGCTTTATGCTTTAGGTGCGCTTTTGACAATTAATTTTTTCAAACAGAATTAGAAGCAATGGAGTGCAACTTTTAGAAATAACCACAAGTTGCATGACATGATGGAGAGAAAATGGGTATGCTTTGCTAAGATGCTAAATTTGTGTGTGGTGATGTGGGGAAAATTTGATATATAAACTCAAACAACTATTGAATTAAGAGGGCAGTGGGTAATAGTAGATTAAGAGAAGTTTCTACCACTAGATTAAGAGGGCATTGCTCATCAATTTTACACCATTACATGCTTAATCTTTGTCCCCCTCCCAGTATGTGGAAAGTCCTACCTGTAATAGTTTCTTTTTTAAAAAATAGGTACAATTTTCTGGTACCTTGCATGGATAATAAGCTTGACATTATGCTCGGTTTTACTCTTCCATTGAAGATCAGCTTAAGGAGCAGCCATATAAGCCTTGAGTGACCTAAAAATGACTGAGAAGTGCTCTTACAGACAAAAGGTAAATTACTTGGTCATGCCCTTTAGACTCTGCAATTTGCCCACTGCTTTCTGGTGATGGCTTAGTAATAAGTTCTTCTATGATCTTCTTGTTCTTAGGCTGCAGCAAGGATTTCACTTCAAGCTAATGACTTGACAATTTATGAACTAGTGTCGTGGCTTTATGTCCTTATTGGTTTTCTTTCTATTCCAAAATCGAAAATGTAGCAGTGAGGGCTTTTGAGAAAAGGAGCATAAATAATTAAAAGACTTAGATGCTAGTGATTATAGTGATTTGGACAGCACATGATATTTTATGTGTGGGAATGATTCATAAATTCATAAAAAAGCAAGTTGCAGTTGCCTACTAATATGTTGAATTCGAGGGTATCATACCCACAAGTTGGAAATTTATGCAGTGACTCAAGCTCTGCAATACCGCTTGACATCATTTTACTGGCAAACATGCATGGCTAGCTTTATGAATTCCCTAACCGACAAGATTGATGACTCATATCAAGTAGGCTTCCTTTCTATGATGATTTATGATCTGAGACATAAAGCAGTGTTAAATAATTTCACTTCTGGTGCTTTAAGAAGAAGATCTCATTTATTAAGCGTTCTTAGTATGGGTAGTTTGTCTTTTCTTGATGAAACTAGATTATGCAGGGAACAGATTATTGTCAGACATGCATATTGAGATAATATAACAGGATAGGTAGCATAATGTTGCTTAAGATGGCTCTACTTTTTCCAGACAAGACCTATAATGTTGCCCAGTACTTTGCCATGTGTGTACGTCATTTGTTCATTCTAGTTATCATTGGGGCATACAAGGTTGGATTGCTGGATGGTTGTTTGCCGTTCTCTTCCTTTATAAAAACATTTCATTTTGCCAACTAAAAGAAAAGGAAAACAGCAAGACCACCTAGGAAATCTTCTCAATAATCTTTCAACTGCTCAATGGTATTTCTGGTGCTTCCAATCCACTCCAGGACATATTTGTTTGGTATTTTTTTGGGAAATTGAAATCCATATCAACATAAGTTGTTTTGGGGGGACTCCTAACTCTAACTGATACCCCAAAAATGCTTAAGCATTAGTGTGTGTTAGATATGGGTCTTGGCCAGGTACTTAACAAACCACAATGCTTCACAGTTGATATCATCAGCAGCCACTTTGTGGTACTTAACAAAGTACTTTCACACGATCCTAGTGAGTGCAAGGAAAAATATTAAGGACATCTACTGAAGAAGGATGGAACTCTTAATTGGAAGGAATGGCAAAGTAGGGAAGGCTTCTCCATTATGCCTTTGGTCATTTAAGTATCTCACGTTCTTGCTGCTCTGTTCATATGCTTATAGCTAGTAGAACATACTTTGGGGGTTGAAGAGCCTGGAAGTGGTCTATGTTCATAAGCAACATCAGTAGCTTCCGTAGAAGAAAACTCTGTATCATAAAATGACGATGGTAGCAGGTTTAATATTTGCTTAATGCATTACATAGACTCACCTTGAAGTTAATATGATAGACTGATTAATTAGTTAATAGTTATGATTGAGTCATTGTTAGGGTATTAAAATAGTTATTTACACACTTCTCTGTCCTTTATAGAATCAAAGCAGAATTCAGGTTTCTGTCAAGGTTCCATTATGTTATTGGTGTGACAACTGACAGGTTTTTTAAACTTTTGCCTCCCTATTTGTTAGTTACATTTGTGGTGGAGCTCTGCAGTATGTGACTCTGGTTATGTGGTTGAGTTGATGAAATTTCTGAAGGCTTTTTCTTCATTTGGGAAATCATGTTCCTAGTTGCATGCTTTTGATGTGGGGAATGATTGCAGAGAAGCCAAATTATGTGTTGTATCATTTTGAGCCAATAGAACTTTAAACTGTAGAATTCATGGGAACCCCACCAGTGCATGTAGTATAGCTTAACGTGTGGTTCTTTGGTTGATATGATTGGGAAGGAAAGTTAGCGGCCATTACCTTCCTCCAATCAAGTTCAGGTGATGTTATGGAAAGGTGTGAGTGAATATATGCTATAGTTGAAGGTTCAAATGCATTTCCTTTTTGTGTTTTTTCCTTGATGTTGTCTTGGTCCCAGAAGAACTTGGCATAGTTCTGAGGAAAGTAAAGAAGGGTCATACCCTTATCTTTCTTGTAAGCCAGATGTGCTTTGTGGTTTTCAATGTTCAATCGTGAGCGCATGGTTCTAATATCAAAAAAAAAAAGAAGGAAAAAAGACAAAAGAAAGAAAGAAAGAATGGAAGCAAATGTTGCAATTATTTTTCCATCATATTATGTAATGTAGGTCCAACTAGTTTGGGATTAAGACTTTGTTGTTGTTATTATTTTTTTTTTTTTATTATGTAATATAGGTGCTAAGTTTAGGAATTGTAATATATATTTATTACTTTTTCTTCAACTGCCCTTCTTTTTCCATAGGTCTGCCGAGCGTTCGGCGGCACCAAAAGAATTGGAATCACAGGTTCCTAAGAAAGACACTCCCAAGGAAGAGAAGCATTAGATTTTTTTTTTTTTTTTTTTTGTTATATATGGTTTATATAAGACACTCAAACAAATAACATATTTGTGAATCTTGATAAGAGTAGTTGTAGGTTTTCGATCAAAAGATTGATGTCCAGAAAAAAAGAATCACTTTGTTTTCTGAGTTTGGCAGTCGTGCTTCATTCACTTGAACATGTGAAATTTTCATGAGGTGCAGGGTTGATAATGTTGTGTGGGCTGTGCATAGAGCTGTTGATACCGAACTTATGATGTTTACATTGATACAATGTCGAAAACTAATTCTAGAAAAGTGTTGGAAACTGAAATACAGTTTTCCAATTACATACTTTTTGCTAATGAATTTTGGTCTCAGGTGTTTGGGTATTTCAAATCATTCGGACTCCAGTTGTTCCAAGCAATGGCTTAGTTAACAACTCATTTCTAAGGTATATATCCTTGTGTACTTCAGAAGGGTACCATATCTATGCAACTGGCTTAGGAGATTTCTATGATATTTTGAAAGAGCGAGAGAAAATTTTAATGAAGAGACCATCCGTTTAGTTCTCACAGGCGACTGACCCATTCAAAACTGTTCAAACTTGAAGATTTAGGTCCAGGCGGTGACAAATGATGGCAAAGTGGGTAACCCAATGGTAAACTTGATGCAGATGTATGTTATTCAAGCTCTTATAACAATCCGGATAAATTGGTTATCTAATGATCCTTAATGATATGCTTCTAGTCTTTATCTAGACTGTTTTCTTTCTTTCGTTATTTTTCTTCAATCAAATAATAACTTAGCGTGTGCACAAAAGCAAAATTGAAAAAAAACAAAGCTGAAAAAAAAAAAAAAGAAAAATCAGAAGAACAATTTAACGTGTGCACACAAATAAATTTTTTTTTAAAAAAAGAGAAAATATATAAAATAGTTCCATTACCAACTTAACGTGTGCCTACAAACAAAATTGAAAAAACAAACAAAATTGAAAAAACAAAATTTAAATAAAGAAAGAGAGAAAATATATAAAATAGCTCCATTACCAACTTAACGTGTGCCCGCCCACAAACAAAATTGAAAAAACAAAATTTAAAAAAAAGAAAGAGAGAAAATATATAAAATAGCTCCATTGCCAACTTAACGTGTGCCCACGAACAAAATTGGAAAAACAAAATTTAAAAAAAAGAAAGAGACAAAATATATAAAATAGCTCCATTGCCAACTTAATTGAAAAAAATAATGCATAATTAATTTATTGAAAAAATAAAATAAAATAATTCCATTGCCGGGATTTGAACCCGGGTCGCCTGGGTGAAAGCCAGGTATCCTAACCGGACTAGACGACAATGGAATTGTAAAATGCTTTGCGTTTTAATGTATATAACAATAAATAACCAGACTTTTTACCACGATTTTTTTTAAAAAAAAAATCAACTTCAAATCCATTTGGCTGTGGAATGGTAAAATTTGGAATAACTATTCCTCTTTCTCTTTTTTTAACAGCTGAAGTTGAAAATATTTTAATGAATGAGTTTCTCTTGTGAAAGTAATAACCTTGTTCCATCTCTTTTCATAAAATATTTAACTCAAGATAACTTAAATGGGCAGTTAAGATCCTGTTTGCTCTGATAGCCAGGTTTAATTAGAACCAGCTCTATGTTAGATCAAATCCTATATATCAATTTAGCAGTCCTAAGATCTTTAGGGCAAGTTTAGATGCCCTAATGGAACATCAGTGGATAAAATCTTCTCAAAACTAATTCAAAAAGAGATGCAGAGGAAAAGAAGAAACTCTTCCTTGACAATATCACCAAACATAATATCCTGAAAAAGATGAAGACCAAATGTTGATTTTAAAAGGTAATTTATAGCATTCTTGTTTTTTGGAATTCTCCATTCCCTAACCAACCCAATAATAAAATTCTCATTCTCTGACTCATTTATTTTCTACTGATCACCTTCTATAAAATCTCATGAATAACCTAAGCTAGCAGCCAAACATGTTAAGAATTTGATGTTGTTTGTATTTAGGATACAATTTGCTCAAATTCCTATCTTTGACCAAAGCTCATATTATGGACAGTGATTAGTGAAAAGCTTCTCTAGAATAAGAGCAACATGTACATGAGAAATGGACTGATAGAATAGTTGGAGGCCTAAAAACTTTTAGAATAGTTTATAATTGAGATATGTCAAAATCATAGCTCATAAGTGAAATCTTCTTGTTAAAATCTTATAGGTACTAATTTATCAGATTTAAAATCTTATTTATGATAGTTAAAGATAAATTGAAAAATATGAACATTATGTGTATTGAATAACACCTCAAGGTGTTTCAATTTGAATAAATCAAGATAATGAGAATTAATAATGTTTTATATATTATATTGGAGAGTGCTTGATATTTGATGTGCCAATGATTGTTAATTTCATTGGTTCATCCTTCTTCGAAATACTTTTCTTGAGAGGTCCAAGATCAGCACAACACCATCATATTGCTAAAAAAAATTGTTTGTTTCTGTAAACAATACCTTGATGTAAGCTCCCAACTTACCTCGCATATAAGTGTTGACTTCCAAGAAGCGGATGCTTGTAATTTTATACAAACAACGAGAAAGCAGTACATGGTCTAATCGTAGAGATTCATAAGCTATTGCAAGGTATCTACATGTACGCTACCATCAGGTGTAAAGTTTACCATAGAAATCAGCAGTCATTGATTTATCTCTTCCCTCTTCAAGTCGATGAAAGAATAGGATTAGAATAAACCCGTGCCCCAGATATAGAGATTGACCTTTTCAAAGCCTTCATTAAATCTTGTCCAAACTCAGAAGAAATAATAGAGGGAAGGGTCCAAAATGGATGGAAAGGAATGTTAGGAAATTGAACTTTGGCTAGAGAACTTTCGCAGCTTTAATTTGCTAGTTATTCTGGTTGGAAAGATACATAAGGTATATTGAGAACAAAAAGGAAGAATGAGTTGGAGCTGCTGGAAAGTACTCTACTTATTGGCCAAAGAGTAATTGAGATTTGCCTCCGAGAAAAGAACCCCAAAGCTGCTCTCTCTCTCTCTCTTTAATTAGTAGGCTGGGTTTGTTTTTGTACCAGTATTGTTGCTTTAATCTGGGTTTCGTTTATTGTCATTAGTTTTTTTTATTTCCTCACTTCACATAGGTGACTAGATATGTGCCTAATCTTTTCTTAAAAAAAAAAAAAAAATGCAACTTGCGTGGAGCCTACTTCCAGAGATATGAGGCTTAGAGAAACTTGAGAATTGTTTCCAATATGAATTATATATTAATTTTATAAAATATAAGAAGTGGCCACTAATTACCTAGTAACCTTAAATTATGCTCTAAACTTTCATATAAATATTTAATAATACTTAATCAATCTGATTATATATTTAATTTATACTTAACAGTATTTAAATATTTACTATTATATTTATATTTGATATTAAATATATAATATAATATTTTATATTAATATTAAATTTAATATTAATATAATATTTAATATTTTAAATACTATTATATATTTATATAATAATATATAAATATTAAGTTTTTAATTATTAATATTTATGATCTTCTTGCATATTATATTATATAATATATATTATTAAATATTTATAATATTTAAATATATAATATTTATAAAATTAGTTTATAAAGAATCTTAATTTTTACTAAGATATTTTATATTCTAGTAAAAAAAAATCAAATATGAAATGGTCAAACATCATATTATAAATTAAATGCAGTAATCTTTCATTTATAAAAATTTGAGTATCAAATATGAGATTATATAGAATGTAAATTTTTTTTGTTACCATGATTCAAACGCCATCCTCAGACAAAAGGAACTGGTTTCTAAGATTCAATAGGCTTTTGCTCTCCTTCTTATCCAGAAAAAAGAGGGGAAAAAAAAAAAAAGAAAGCAGAAAAAAAGGTTCTGAAGTTGGTAAAGGCTTTGAGGGCCTGAGGACGACTAATCCTATAGTTGAATAAAATTTAACTTTCCTGGTGAGTTATACCAGTCTCTTTGCACCAGATGATGAGTGGATTGTTCATATGTGCACAATAGGAACACCATGGCACCATCCTAGCAAAGCCATTAATATATACAGCAATTAGTGCAAGCATTGTGAACTGTTACTTGTCCCATTGGTCACATCTCTGCTTAGCTGCTGCTAGATCTAAGTAGTTGTAGTACGGCCGAATCTCCCTTATTTTTTCTCAAAAATCATGATGGTCATCTTTTCAAATGTTTCTACTACTTTTCGTATAACATCTTGCCTCCATTATTATTATTATTATTATTATTATTATTATTATTATTATTATTATTATTATTATTATTATTATTATTATTATTATTATTATTATTATTATTATGCATAAAAAAGCTGCCAAATTGCTATCATGTGGGTCCACGACTGACATATACTCTCATTCTTCTGATATAAATGCGTTCACTTTCCGGTGCATGCAAGCAGGTACGCATGGCTCACAAGATCACGTGTCAACTCATGGCCACTGCTTTTCCTCCTTTTCTTTCGAAGAATCGTTTGAGAGGTCCACTGCTAGAGGGACGTTCAGTCCCCCACATGACAACTAAACTCCAAAATAATTATAAAAGAAAAGGACCATTCGACAACGGTGCAGTGCTCTGCTTTCTCTTTACCAGTCATCGTGACCCAAAGTGTTTGCATTTACATCCCTCAGACCGTTTCCTTTCTATATCCGTTATGTATCAAAGGAAAATAAAAAATAATAAAAAAATGATGATGTTAAGAGTACGCACCAAGCTGAAACATCTGAACTTGTTGCTTGTACCAATAAAGGTTGGCATGATACTACTACGCATACTATTCTGGAGACAGACACCTCGAGCGCTGAGAAGCACGCCTCTGCGTTCTAATGGCATGAGATCTTGAGAAGCTTATCATGATGCAATGTTATAGTGCCGCTATACGATGGTAAGATTCATGCACTAATAAGGACGGCGATAAAGTTGCTAAATCAAGAACAAAAGATGATGTGGCTAAAAAAAAAGAAATTGGATAGCTGAAGCAGGATCCCTGCAACAACAAAAAAAAGAGCCTGAGAAATGCTAGAAGGAGAATAAAAAAGTTTTTAATAAAGGCCATTGAAGGTGCATAAAGAGTGTAACTTAATTTTTAGGGCCAAAAAAGAGCTATAGTATGGCTGAAATTCTGCCCATATCAATACAGGTCTTTTTTTTTTATAAACAATTTTAGATTTGATGATGAAACTATATAAATTGTTAAGATTATAGTCATATGCTTTGTTATTATGAGCTCGATCTTTAAATAAGATGATATAAGTTACTATGGCTAATACTTTTTGTAAACGATTAATAACTAAGCTTCATCAATTAGTTAGAGGATATGTCTGTTCTATCTTATCGATTGCATAATTTTAACTAATTTATCAATTATATTTTACTTTATTATTTTGTTAAATGTGTCGCAGGTAACACTTGGCAAGAAATAGATTACCATGTGCCGTTTAGTTGGAGATTAGTATGATTTAACCTCATTACAATCTTTTTTTTTTTATCTTTAAATAATTCATCTTTTTAAAATGTAATAGTGAAGCACTCTATGATATGTTGCATGGTAAAAAGAAGATAATTAGAGAAAAAAAAAAAAGAAATGGGTAATTCTGCTAGATTTAACGTCTAGCAAATTATAGATTTTTTTTTAAAAAAAAAATTTTAAGTTGTGCCATAACCTTGGCTAATAATTCAAAGAAATAACGCATTAGTTAAAGATATGATTCCTTCGAAACCAAAGCTATCACCAGTCCTGCGCTCCACTGATTTCCACTGAACAAAATAATAACCACCAACCTTTTTAATTCGAACATCTTGTCCTCTATTGTGCTGGAATGCACTTTGCAGGCCCCAAAACACGCTTAGAACAATTGAAAGGGTAGGCGGTTTCTTCAAGACTTTTCACAAAACCAGAACCCAAATTGCTGTCTTTGACTTGATCTGGTTTAGTCCATGTGAGAAGCAATCGTCAACCGTAATATGCCCATCTTTGTGCAAATATTCGCACCTTATGCTGTCCTTTTTGCTCCAGCTGGGACTCTGAGAAGTGTTGACACATGCCAAGGAACTCCCAATATCACCTAGAAAGACTCCAAATCTTCCATCATCTCTTAAGTCCTCTCCATTTTCTTTTTTAAGATTGAAAACAGGGCATTTTGGGAGTAATTTAGCATGCTTTTAAGTTTTTGAGTATTTAACAAAGAAGCTACCTTATTTTTTCAGCATCTTTTGGCATTTGTTGGAACACTCTTTTCTTTTTCCTGGACCACAATGCCTCTTGGCATGTCATGCCACTTTATCCAACGAAGAAAAAAAAAAAAAAAAAAAGGTGGGTGATGGATTGTAGGAACTGGATTGATTGCTATACGGCGGTTCTAGTCTTGAAAGTTTAAAATACCAAGAAAAAAAAAATCATAGGAAAAAACGTTATCGCTTCTTCATTGAGCACATCGCATATATTACGTTCAACTAGCAAGTTACAGTCATCTTATCACAAAAGAACTCGAATGCCTGCTTGGTTGCGTACACCATTCGGAATCCATGCTTTTTTTTCAAGTGAATCACAAGATCATCCATAAAGAAGCTTGTATAAATCTTGACTTGTTTTCTTTGTGACATGGGATCATGCAGTCCGTCGAAAATAGAGTCTGGGATTGACTTCGCTCGGAACAAATGTATCTTTAAATCTTTGAAAACAGCATAATATATTATTTTATAAAAATATTTTTATATTAAAGATAAAAGTATGGTTTGAAGAGTTTGTAACTTAGATTTATGGTGCATTTAAATTTTTAAGTCCTCGTTAGTCTGAAATGCTAGTCAATTATTTGGACCAGCAGGCTTGGGCAGTACAAATGCCGTCTTGAACTGTGGCGTGGGACTCGCTGTTGGCGTTTGAGAAAGGCCCAATCATGTAGATAGAGAGAGAGAGAGAGAGGGGATGCATTAGGTGGAAAGAGCGGCGACACTCGTCTGGTAAAGCTGGCGGCTTTTTCTTCTCTGTCTCATTCTTCACTCTTTTTCCTTCCTTAAATCGGAGGGGTATCACTGAGGACATTCCCATCGTTCCTCAGTGGGATCTCACCCATCGAGCGGTTGCCCTCATGCTTGACCTTGGAGCTCGCTTTGTATTGAGAGAGAGGGAGGAGGGATGGGGAGAAAAGAAGGGGTGGGATGGTCGAAGGGGCTGAAAGAAGGCATACGGTGAGGCGGTTTCTTTAGTGAAATGATGCTATGTTTGAATTTTGCAGCCTCGTCATAGTGTTTCTGGTTGATGGATTCTTTGGATTTGGATAAACGCAGCTGTTCACTGCTCTTTCATGCTCTAATTGATGTTTGAGGATACAAAGGTGGAGCTTTGAAGGTTCTCTTCTAGTGTTTTTGGCTTCTGGATCCTTTGGATTTGGATACATTTTGCTGTTAATTGCTTCTTCATGCGCTAATTGATGTTTGAGATTGTAAAGGCGGAATCTTTGGAATTTTTCTTCGACTGTTTTCTGGTTTCTGCATTCTTTGATTTGGATGCTTCTCTACTTCTTGATGCTTCTCTTTCTCTAGTTGATGTTTTCTTGAATTGTTCTGAAAGACCTATATTAAGTTTCGGAAAGTTTCAATCTTTTGATCTTTTTTGAGTGAAATATGGTTCATGGTTGGGGTGACACAGAAAGTGTATTTAAGATGAAGTTATTGTTTCAGATATAGTAGTGATCTGCATTCTCGATGCTTTAATTACAAATATTAGAAGCCTCTGGTTTTAATTCGATGAAATATAAGTATTATCTCTCCTGGGTTCTGAATTTGAATGCTTTTCTTTTGATTTTTTAAGTTGAATGTGTTTCTTTGTTATTTTTGTTGGATATTCAACTGAGGATTAAAGGAAAGCATCCTGGTTCAGAGTCTTATATCCCTTGTAGTGCCACTGGGTTTGCTATAATTTGATTTCAACATGTGACTGGTTCCTTGGTTTCATTTTTTGTTATGATTTTATGAAAGACCAAAGTGTTGTCATTAAGTTTGGATTTAAATCTCCTGATATATAATTTTTGTTCGTGTATGCAGGTCTATATTTTTGTGAAATTGAGCTTTTGGAGAAACTGGATTTATAGTTTGTGTCCTTTAACTGAATAATTTTAGTTTCTGGAATTTAAGTAGAAAAAAGCTTTAGAATGGCCGATTTTAGAGTTAGAAGGCTTGAACCAGGTCAGACGAGGATCAGAAACGTTCCTATTGCAGTGACTTCAGAAGGGTTCTGGTGTTGTCCTTCTCCTGCTGTGCTTCAAAAGACCCTCAAAAATCACAATCACCAAAACAAACAAAAAGGGTCACCACCACCATCGAAGGTTGCTTCAGTTCAGAAGGCTCCGGCTCCTTCAACAGAAAAGAGACCACTTCCTAACCAATTAAGATCTAGGGCTGTTTCTGATGATCAGATATGCATGACCCCAGATGCTTCCGCTGCAAGTCCAACAGAGGCTCCTGAGAGGCCACCAAAGCCAAATGGCGAGAACCAGCAGCGAAAGATATGTGTTGGATTTGGTCAACCTGAGACCAGTGATTTGAAAGTCACTTTGTTCGGAAAGGAAGGGATTGTTGTGAGAATGAGTGTTCACAGGAACATTCTCGCAGAACATAGCATCTTCTTTGCAGACAAGCTCTCTAGACAGTCTCCAGTGCCATGTATTGAAATAATGGACTGTGAGGATGTGGAGATTTATGTCGAGACTGTGGGATTGATGTACTCTAAAGAAGTGAAGCCTAGGTTGATCAAGCAAAGTGTCCCACGTGTGCTCCGCATTCTAAAGGTTTGTTCAGATATGATGCTGTTTAAATTATTTACTTTCAAGAGAAGAATTAGTCTCTTGATGCTTCTAATTATCAATTTACATTCTGTATCTGTACCTGTATACTAAGTTACCTACTTGCACTTGTCTGTATCTGTCAATTGGTTGATCCTTAAATGTGATTCCTGAATTTGCAACAGCAGAGGCAAACCATCCAGATGTTGAATACAAAATTGATAAATTATGATAATTTGATTTCAACTGATAGTTCTTATTTGTTATCAGACATTTTTGACATTACAGTTGTTTAAATTATCTAAACATGATCTATTTAATCTTAGTGGCATTTGAGAAATATTACACTTTGGGAGGCAAATTTTCTTTTGCGGCTTTTCACTTGTAGAAATGTAGCAATCTTTAGGTGTCTACATAATGGATGACTATAACTAAAGAGTTTGAGATTTTCTAAAACTAAAGCATATATTCCTTGTATCACCATTCACTATCGCAGAAGAGACCTAGCGGACATGATGGACGTCTGATTCTTTAAGTTCACATTCTCGTTATCCCTGTGCTACTACATTATGTACAGTATTCACATAGAGGTAATACATGTCATTTGTCATTTTTTGATTGCCACAAGCCTGTAAGAACGTAAAACTATATGACCATAACTTAATTGGGGATATTTTATAGCTTGAAATGCTGAAGAGTTTATATGCACCCAAAGTTGAGATCAGCAGGGATTTGCATTTGAATGAAGCTTAAAAGTTGCATTTTCCAATGATCAGGTCATGTAGTGCTCATTGTTGTCCTAGGTCATATGTGATGGATGGTAATGGACAGCCACTTAAGAGATAGGACTTGGGGATGTTTTATAGCTTTAGCTGTTAAAATTTAAAGAGTTTATGTTCACCCAAAGCTGAGGTCAGCAGGGCACAGCATGCCAAAGTGGCTTGGGTAGATATCTACCAAGAGCATTTGCGTGTAGCTTGAAGTTACATTTTTCAAGATCAAGTCATGAAGCACTTGCTATGGTCATATGAGATGGAGAGTAATAGACAGTCCCTTAAAAGTATAAGACTTGAATAAACAAAGAGTTGCCGAATATTTAGAATTTGTGAGATAGTATTTCAGGGCGCTTGATCTGACTTATCATATATCCTTAGTAAAGACCTGAAGCAAAGTAAATAGGATAAGGCTCCTTAATTGTGATTATAATGATATAGAAAAGTGAGTATTAATGTTTAATAGAATAAGACAAGAAACTTGCAAGAGAAAGCATGGAAATATGTATACTTAGATGTTTTGTTACTTTGACAGCTTTGTAAGAAGGTAATTAGATTTTGTGCTTCCATGCATTTGTTTCTTCTCCCATTCATATACTTGATCTTTAAGCAGCTAGCTCTCTCGCTCTCTCTCTCTCTCTCTCTCTCTCTCTCTCTGAGTCTCATACTATAGTTATTCTTATCATTGTTTCTTTCCATGTTCTATTGGTACCAACTAATAACATAACATGGCACTGACATGATCCCATTTGAAATATTTGAAATATTTTGCCACTCAATCTTATCACATTATGTTTCTCCTTTACTTTTCTAGTAACACATGAGGACTTGGTTAGAGATTCATTTTTGCTTCTCTGCATAATCAGAGGTGAAGTTTTGCAGGTTGCTGAATCACTAGGCTACCGTTCGTGCATCAAGTCATGCTTAGATTACCTGGAAGCAGTCCCTTGGGTTGGGGAAGAAGAAGCAAATGTGGTGACATCGATCCAACATCTTCAGAATGATAATTATGGAGTCAGTCCTCTACTGAAACGAGTATCTTCTGATGTCTCCAATCCTCCTAATGATACACTTGCCCATATATTGGAGCTGGTCCTCAGAAGCAATGGGGATCGAGGTCGGCGAAAGATGAAATCCTTAGTGTTGAAGCTTTTAAAGGAAAATAATCTTTGGATCGATGGATCTGCAGACATATGCACTGAAACTTTATATGGTTCATGCCGGAACTGCTTAGACTCGCTATTATCTCTGTTCAGACAAGCATCTGAACCTCGTTTTGCAGATGTATCTTTAGAAAGCAAAGATCTTGTTGCTCGGCAGATGGCTCTAGAGGCAGATAATCTTCTTTGGTTACTTGAGATTTTGGCTGACAGGCATATAGCTGATCAGTTCGCAGTGATGTGGGCTAGTCAGAATGAGCTAGCTGAATTACACTCAAAGCTACCAATTGTGTCACGTCACCTAGTTAGCTGCATTGCTGCTAGGCTTTTTGTTGCAATTGGAAGAGGAGAGATGCTTCCATCAAAGGACACTCGCCAGCTGCTGTTACATGTTTGGTTGCAGCCACTAATTGATGACTACAGTTGGTTACAGCATGGATGTAGATCATTTGACCGAAAGGTTGTGGAGGAAGGAATTGGCCGAACAATTCTTACACTTCCTTTGGAAGATCAGCAGAATATCTTGCTCTCGTGGTTGGGAAGTTTCTTAAAGGTAGGCGACAACTGCCCAAATCTTGAGAGAGCCTTTGAGGTCTGGTGGAGGAGGACTTTCGTAAGGCCATATGTTGAACAGCAGGGAAACCTTGTACAGTCAGAAGTTAACCTAGAGTTGGACTAGAAGATAGAAATGAGTCCCTCTTGTTTGTTTTGTAGAATGTCGGTTATGTAATGGATGGCATAAGAGTGAAAGACAAATTTCTACTGAGATTTGAAGATTGGAGAGAGAAATTCTTTTAAATTTAATGCATGGTACACTGTTTTGGTGGACAGTGCCAGGTATGTATTCTGTTGCATTGCACAGAATTTTCATGGATGGTGCTTTTGACTTGGGAAATGTGCTAAGTTCATCTTTATTCCTAAGCTATTTAAAAAATCTTCTGAATTCCTGACTGGCAAACTGAACTTTTGCTTTAATTTTTTCAAAGTTGTGTTATATTTACCATGTGGCTGCATTGGATGTGTATATTTGGCTTGTTGATTTCATCCATGTAATCTTTTGCATTTCTTTCATGCACATGCAAAATTGAGTTAGATTGACCGCATCAATGTTCATGATGTTGTGCAATAAGTTTAGTTCATATAAATAAGTTTAGTTCATATAATTAAGGATTAGATAAAGCATATTGTATTGCATCAAGTACTAGGACTCGAAATATGCAAGGGATGTAAATATACTTCATGATAACATTGTAAATGCTTGAGATAACTTTCCCTGGAATGTAGTTCTTATATAATTAACATAAATTTTGTACCCAATTTTTACTCTGGTACATCAATAACCTGCAAGCCAAGATGCACAGATGTTCCAAAATTAATAAAGCAGCATGCATTAAATTAGGAAGATCTGGGCTGGAGTTATTGAATTAATATGGCTTTGTGCCAGAAATTCAAACATTTATGCTTCTTTCTTACAGAGTTGATGCTAAAATTCTAAAGAGAAGATGGAATCTGAATTATCTTTTTAGAACAGTATGCTTCATATAAAAAATGACCATATACAAAGACAATAGTTTTTTTTGAGGATCATATGCAAGGACAGTTGCCTTGACAAAACTCAGCTTTTAAGGAAGCAACAACAAATGTAAAGGTTACATGCTCTAGTTTTTTAAAAAAGGGAATCATTTGATGTTGATATATTGTAATGCCTCAAGCTTGCTTTGCTGATCCAATTAATCTGTTAGCGGGCTAGATTCATGTGACCTTAAAAACTTGAGTGCGAGTTAATTAGTAGCAAGTGAACTTGAGTTATAACTCTTCCAACTATTTTTTTTCCATTTGATATGCGATTATTCATATATGAAGGTATTACAATCTTTTTCCTTACTCGACGACGTCCTTGTCACACGCTATAAATAAGTTAGAATCTATTCTGGATGGAGTTGTTAGTGCTACAAGAGTGGCTTCACGTTATGATGTGACTTTTTATACCACCGTCTCATAGGGTAGCCCTCTTCTTCTACCCATCAACTTTCGTACACTCAGATCAGCTTTGATATCATTTGTAATTCCCAATGCCACTTGCTGATCCAATTCATTTGTTAGTGAGCTGGATCCACGTGGCCTTAAGAATTTGAGTGCAAGTTAATTGGTAGCGGATGAACTTAAGTTATAATTCTTCAGAGCATTCTTTTCTCATCTGATGCGGAACTATCCATGCATGAAGATATTACATATATTCAGTGCCTTTTTCCAGAAAAGGATCATAAAAGCAGACTTCTTGAAGGCTAAAACTATGATTACTCATCAGCCATTTAATTTTGAGTTATGAAGCCAACAAGGCTTTATGAAGACATGAAGATAAATAGCAAATAAATGACAGACAGGAGTGAGGGTATAAGAACAGTTTTCTGTCAAAATGATGGTTGTATCATGTCCATCGCAATTAGCAATCCTTCTTCTGATATTTTTGTTGTTTCTATGTTTTGATGAGTTCCCTTTTTATTTTTGTTGTTTATTCTTTAAATGGTTTTCATACTAGCTAATTTGTGAAGCATCAAAGCTCATATTGCTGGTGTTATAGGAGACCTACTTCGTGAGATGAATTGACAGGAACTGATAAGATTCCATGTCTGCTATTTCCATACCTCACCTTCTCACAGTCATCTGGTAGGAAAACAATCATTTGGAAGCATCACATTGCCTCCTGAAAGTATTTGATGGAAGTGCTTGCTTTTATAGCTCTCCACGTATGGAAGAGGTATGCTGATGCCCTTTGCACTGAATCAACAACAAACCTGCAGGCAATTTTATTATAGCGAGCACCTACTTATAGAGTCTGGTTTGCATGCACAAGAGATGAGTTGTTTTGACTTTCAATAATTTATTCATATGTAGATCAACACAAATACTTCGTATTTTATATGTGGTCCAAGCATATTAAGATTCACTATCACTTCATTAGTTGGGGAACCAAAAATCTTCTTCAAGATCTCTTTGAACACCCTATAAAAAAACATCATGGATCTACAAGATCCCTTCTACTTTGAAGCAGACCTTGACACCTTGATTTGCACTGAGATAACATGATTGCTGTACGTTTATTTTTAGAGGCTCTGTCTTGGCTTGGATTATCGCCTCCAGTCATCTTCTGCATGCTTGCATGTCTTGAACTAATCTAAAGGAATTTCTTGTGCTTTTGCTGAAGTCAATAAATTGTCATGTTATATGTGCTATGATCTATATTTTCTGTAGCCTCTTCCCCATTATTCTTTTTCGCAGGTTGTTCACGATGTTAGTGACGTATAGAGGACCGAGTTTCTTGTAGATCTGCTGTCTACTTTATGAGGCGTATCAATGTATGCTCAGCAGTCAGCTTTATGCTTTCAGTGGTTCGGTTTCAAAACCTCGCTCATGTCCAACGATGAATTCCTACTGTAGCTGAAGTGAATCAATACCCGAATACGGCAGTTCACGGGTCAAAGGGGTCACCTTTCCACTGAATTCTGGACACTAAAATCGTCAGAGGAAAAGAGTCTATCTCACCCTTCATTGATGATGATGATGATGGATGCAGCCGTTTTGTTGGAGAATGAATTTTCTTGTCCTGTTCTTATAAACTACTCTATGGGAAGGCAGCACTCTAGTGGCAGTCGGTTTTAGAAGGTGGCTTCTGTGGATGTTGAACTGGCACGTCATTGTCCGAAAATTCTGGATGAGACCCTCCAATTAGAGAAGCACGAGATTATAAGAATCTATATAGCAATCTCCAACACCCATGAGAGTGCTTTGCCTCAGGAATCTCGTGCCGTCTGAGAGTAATCTCTTTGCAAGCCTAAGAAAAACGTCGGTGTAGATAACCAGGAACCAAGCGAGATAACCACGCAGAGCGTTGGAGACTTCAGAATTGTGGGGCATGTGCTGGAATTCGAGACCAACGTCAGAGCTTGTTGCAGGCTTTTGCGCTGCCCGATTCTTATTATAATGAGACAAGCCAAACTATTAATCCACAGTTCTCCTTGGTAATTTATTGGTGTCCGAGAATGTACGAGGTCCAGCCGAACTCCATGCAACACGGAAATCCATCCGTCCACCTTAAGATGCATGGAGCCAAGCAAGAACACACACCATAGATGGAAGTGGAGGACAGCAGGAACATGAACCAGAGGAAGAAGATAAGAAAGTGTTTCGCTGTAATTTTTTCTAAATTTTTAACTGCTCTGGAAACAAGAGAGCAATAAAAAAATAAAATAAAATAAAATAAAATTGTAATGGGTCCAAAGGTTTGCCTTGGAGAACCGTTTTGGACTCTGGGCCCCAACCCGGTGCTGTGCATGAATGACATGGGCTGGGCCAAATGAGTAGTGGGCATAGACTTGGCTGCTTAGCATATAGCTCTAATATTCGTGCCTGTACTGTTCTACTTATGAATGGTTCATGGATATATTAATGAGTGGTGGGCATAGACTTGGCTTTAAAGCCCAAAAAAGCAATTAATAGTCGAAAAATCAATACAACAGTGGAAAAGAGTGATCTAGAACAACGATTTAGAGCAAATTTTGCTATGCACCATGGATTTATGTTTTCTAGCAATATGAGAAATTATAAGATGAGAAAAAAGGTGCTACCAGTTACAACAGTTTTCCAAGATGGATAGAATATATTATAGAGCCAATGAGAATGGATATAAGAGGGTCCTTATTATCATTTGAGAATCATTAAAAAGAGTATTTCTAGAAAAATGTTTTGACAGGGTTTGTAAGTCCTTCAAAAGCAATACAGGATATGAACTGTTAGCTAATGCGGCTATAAAACCCTGTGAATGGGTAGAATGGAAAGACGTGGTAAAGAGTTATATTTTTTCAACCCCCTCTTCAAGATTGGATCAATACATTCTTTTCTCTTTAGTACAACATTTGAATGTTAGAAAAACTCTATATATGGAAAGACTTTTTTGATGATTATAATCCGATTAAAACTCTTTCTAAGTATCAGTGTTCTTACTAAAGCATATCGTAGAGATCCTCTGTCTCATGACATCTTTGCGTTTAAGCCAAAAACTTACACTCTCTATATTTTAGAAATCAAAATTATTAGAGATAAAAATCAAAAATATTGTGTTTAAGCCAAGAATGATATATTGATCATATTCTTAAAAGATTTAAAATAGATAATTGCAAACCATTATCTATTTCTGTTGAAAAAGGTCTAAAATTAAGTGAGAAGGATTGTCTAACTAAAGAACAAGAAAAATTAAATGTTTCTTATACACAAGCAATAAGGAGTTTAATGCATGCTATGATTTGCATTAGGTCTGATATAACTTATGTTGTAAATCTAGTTAGTATATATCAAAATAATCCTAGCACGCCTTTTTGGAAGGCAGTAAAAATAATATTTAGATATATTAAAGAAACTAAAACTTATTATCAAGTTAATGAACTTAAGGTAATTGGCTAAGAAACAAAGTTGTATTGCTAGGCATATACAAGAGGCAAAATATATTACTTGTAGCAAAGCATTAACTTATGTTGTTTAGATTCAAAAATTTATAATTAATGATATAAAATTAAGTATTCCTACTAAACCTCTTCATATATATTGCGATAACTAAGCAGTTATTGCTTTAATTGATAGTGGATCAAATAGCTAAAGAGATAAACTTATTTGAGTTGAATATCCTTGTATACAAGATTTTATTGCAAATAAAGAATTTGTTGCTATTTATCTGCCTTTTGTTAATAGCTGATCTTCTTTTAAAAGGTGTTAGTGTTGAAATGCTTTATAAATACATTGATATGATAGGACTTAAAAATATCTAAATCAAAATATGAAATTTATACTTAGAGGTATATCAATTAGATATGTAAAACCTTAAGCTTGTTTTGGCTATGATAGATAAATTAGTCTAAGCACATCATATCCTAAGCAGCATGATGAAATTTATGTATAAAAATATATCAACTAGACATGTAAAATCTTAAGCCTGATGTAGCTATGATGGATAAATTGATCTAAGCATGTCAAACCCTAAATAGGTTGATATTCATGCATATTGATAATAATGGAAAAATTTTTGGCTTTTATATCTAAGGGGGAGATGCTGGTTGATATGGCCATAAAACCCTATGAATAGGCAGGATGGAAAGACACCATGAAGAGTTATATTTTTTCAATCTTCTATTTGAAATTGGATCAAAGCGTCATTTTCTCTTCAATGCAGCATTTGAATATTAGAAGAACTCTACATATGAAAGGACTCTTTGAATGATCACAATCCAATCAAAACCTTCTTAAGCATTCGCGTTCTGGCTAAAGTGCATCGCAAAGATCTTCTGTCTCACGATATCTCTATATATATTCCATTTTCCTAAAAACTTGCACCTTCTATTAAAAGTTTGAACATATGTAGCAACTACACCCCTCTCCATTTTCTTTAAGACCTGAATAGCATCAACCGGCAGCATAAATAATTCTTATTTGAAGGGAAATGCAAATTTACCACTGTAGGAGGATGGGAAGTTGTGTATAATTTTATTATTTCTTCCATAGGTCTGAATACATAACCAGGCCAGCATTTTATTGCAAATTCTTGAATAGCTATGACAAGTAAAAGAACTTTAACATCCTTCAAATTCTTAACATTGATAATTAATGAAAAAAAGATAGTGGAGGGTCTTCAAACCTAAAAGATATAAATATAACAAACCAAATTAATCTTGGGAAGGACCAACCTATCAATAAATACTTCATGGACTTTGGATAGGTGCCATAAAATGAGTAAGAAGAATCAAAGGAGTGAATTCTTTTTTGAATGAAATATTTGACCGCTAGAATTCCTATTAAGCAGCATGATAAGATAGTTTTAATCCTCTGAATGATACCTTTGCATTTCCATATGAAATTCCAAAAGTTCATCAACTGTTGTTAAATTGATGATCCTAATTTCATAAGAAAATGATCGTTTGGAGGAGCCCAAATCAGTCAAAATTTCTTTGAGGTTTACTCAGCATTTACGTATTAACATATATAACACTCATCTGAATGGACGTGCAAGGTTACCATTACAGGAGACGAAAATTTCTATCGCTTCTTCCATAGATTTAGATGCTTGGCTAAAACATTGCAAATAATTTTACTAACATTTGTCTTCAATTTTTTAGCAATGACATCATTTGTAGCTATTGACATCTAAATTTAGTTTTCACATGCCAATAGAGGTTGTCATAACTCGAATGATAGAGTACTTTTTAATCAATCTATGCACATGCTTTTATAAGAGAGAGAAATGAAAAGAAAGAAAGAGTTTTGAAGATTGTCTTGGGAATCCTTCGATGCTCAAGTTAGTTTAGAAAGTGGAAGAAGAAGCTTAGGCTTAGAGTTTAAGTCTTAGTTTTAAATTTTGCATACTTGGGAGTTTAGGACTAGTTTTATAAGCATTTTTCGAAAAATCTCTTTTGAATTAAGCCACTTATTAATGGATGGTCTTGACGAGTTAAATCTTCAGATAATGTTGTGCCTTTAGTAGAATTCTTTTTTAATAGAATTTGTAGCATTTCTTCCGAATAGGGTGATGAACTCATACTCAAAATTGGCTAGTACCTTTAATGAAATTTTTCCAAATTAAGTGATGATTTTGATGAAAATCTCTCTTGATTAAGACTTTTCTCTTTAAGAAGATATGTGTAGTAATTTAGTCGACGATCATCATGCCATCTTTTAGTCAAACCACATGTTGTTATCAAAAAGGCTAGCTAGCCCAACTCATATGATATTGCTAAACTTTTGTAAAAACCAAAGAACAATCATACAAAAAAAAAAAAAAAAACACAAACTTTATTGTCTTTCAGGTTGCTCCTTAAAATTGATAAGAATTTAATAAAAGTAGAAAAAAGCCTTCAAACTTAGAAAACATAATTGCAACAAATCGAGTTGATCTTAAAAGAGGAACAACATATTATTAATAAATGCTTCACAGTTCTTTGGACAAATGTCACAAAATGAGCAAAAAGGATTAAAGGAGCAATTTTTTTATGAATTAAATAATTGATAGAGAGAGCTATGCTACTAGCAAAGTTTTCATCCAAAGAAATCCTAAAACTTCTATAGCTGATGTTGACTTAATGATGATGTTGCCTGATTTAGAAAAAAATGACCATTTGCTGAAGGATCCCAAAGTAGATGATCTCAAAGGAAATTTAATATATTTTATTAATTTAATTTGTCACATAATCCTCAAAAATCTCAAGACATATAAAGAAGTTGATGATTATATTAAGCAAAATGTTTTGGCTCACCTATTGCTGATTCAATAAATTAATATTTTACTAATTTTGATATATTACACTGGTTTTTGTGAATTACACCAAATATCTGGAGCCATATTGTAACAAAAAATTTACCGCACGCAAAAAGGGAACCACCTAACATCAACTTTTCCACAGATCAATTGGAGGATATCAATGGCCAGCAGTCTTTCATTGTCTGCCATAGAATCAATCCTCTGAGTTTCCTGCAGGGAGACTTTTGTACGTTGTTTTCCTTGCGGCCCTGTGCTCCTCTTGAACACGACGCAGCCCCGCCCGCCCGTGAACATGTGTTCACGTGTTATCTTTCCCTCTTGCTATTTCTTATCTCTCCCCTTGGGTGCTTTCTCGCCTTACACAGTGTGCTCTAGATTTCGTTTCCTGGATTTGGTTTGTGGCACTTCAACCCATGCAAAGCTCATTGCAATATATCACGTTTTTTAGACCGCTTGTTAGGTTGCCTTATGCCTCGTGCACGTAAAGTATTTGGCAGGAAGGAGGGTGGTACTTCTCCATCAAGGTGTCATCATACTAGTGTTTTTATTTAGTCCCGGTGGGAAGCTAACCTGGCCCTAGGTAAGAGGAACGTAGCTATCTGACCTGCGATTGACCTCCAAGTCCACCAGCAACCACCAGCATCTATTTCTTAAGTGCCATTTTCCAGCAACCACCAGCAACTATTGACAGCACTCACGAACCAATCATGGTCAGAGTACCGGAACCCACTTAGAGTAGAGGTTGACCATATCCATGGAGCCAGCTGGTTTGATATATTGGGAATGACAATAAGGAGGAGAAAGACTGAACAGATAAATAAATGAAGAAGCAAAAGGAAGGGTGATTAGTGGCATCATGCAATACAGTAATGTTCATGCATTCTTAGTTCTCAATTCTAATTTTTCCCACACATATCTTTCTCTGATTGTCTGAAAAAGAAGAATACATCATAACAGAAATTAGAAGGCTAATCTGCTATTCTTTTCATTCTCTTCCTCTGTATTTCTAACAGCCCTCCATCTAAAACTCTCTTAACCATAAAACCAGTGCTTCTCTGACAAGTTGCCGGCATGTAGGCCGAGAGTTAGCGACACGTCTCCGGTTGCAGCAAGACGTACACTGGACCCCAGTGCGGTGGCTGCAGCAGCCCCGCACAAATCATCCATGGGTTCCATGTCAGCCCCGCAGAGATCCATGGCAGAGGTGGGTGCATCGATTCCGACGAGGATGGTGTCGTCATTTGATTGGTGGGGTGCGGTCACCGGTGGGCTTTTCGTTGCATTTGCTTCTGGTCCCTGGCTTTGTGGTGAGCCGTGGTGGGATGATGATTGTGGCCCATGGTGGCTTGCTTCCTTACCTCCTCTCTTCCCTTCCTTGGCCTCTTGTTGATAGATCTCTTCCACCATTGGCTTCCAAAGCCGGACCCTTGCGTTTATGAACCAGTTGGAGACCTGCCAAGATTGCGGGCTATGGTTAGCGATGTCTCTTGGTTACATGGTAATGGTCGAAAAATGCTGTAGAGGCACGGAAATGGAAGTATATCTACGAGGTTCCTGGTAGTACGTAAGTCACCTATTGTTCCAAAAAGAAGCATATAACATCTATGAGTAGCTAGAAGGATTGATTCATAGCTCACAACCAATGTCCATTAACTCAGACTAATTAAAATAAGAGCATAATCTAAAATGAAAAAGAAAATCACTGGTGAAAGAATTTTTGAAGAATCTCAGGTGAGAAACACAAGTATGCAACTCAAAAATTTAGACATAAAGTGTATCGGGTATTGCCTTAGTGTGGCTCTCCACTGCTCAACAATCATATATTCCAAGTATTCTCATGGTTGGTGCATCTCCAAATTATTTCAATCTAGATAATATATAATGCCGGGTTGGTCTGATTATTTTCATAAAAGAAAGCACTCATGTTGCACTGTAGCAGTAGCTTTATGTGGTGGTGCATTAGCCATGCAACATTTTTTTTTCTTGGTCGAACCCATGAACATTTTACGACCACTTTATCTCCATAAATAGAAATATATTACCAAGTACAAGACACTGCTGGGGTCAACAAGCCCGTTAAGCAGCACTCAAGGAAAACAAACGGACGTAAGTTTGCCATTGAACTGTTGTGATTTTTGGAAGGATGACTTATATATGATCAACAGGAAATGATCAGCAGTCACAAACGTAATACCGTAAGAAAAAAAAATGAAAAATTTCAAAGCCTTCTGAATGTTTGGTAGTTGAACATTCAACTAACAATTATTTCTCTTTCTTCTGGAAAATGGTTGGCCTTATGTCTACTTCTCCATCTTTAACAATGTTTGGTCTTCTCTTGCTATTGGTTTGAAATGAGGTGAACAAAGAAAGAAGAACAAGTGAACAAAGAATACCAAGAAAAGGTAATATTAAAAAAAAAAAAATCACCAACCCGTGCCCAGCGACGGTAAAATAAAACCAAAGGATCATTCAAGTCATGTACTTCAACTAAATTGCTAGTTTTACAGCAAACTAGCAATGTTTATAGTGTTCTATTGGGACGACGTGATCCATGACCCCACAAGACAAAGGAATTCTGGAATCAAATTGAGATTTTCTCAACTAAATTTCACTATGAGAAAAAGGTCGTGCTTCTTTTTTTCGATGAAAAAAAATTACTAACCTGATTTCTAGACAAACCTGCCTGTCTTGCCAATTGTTGTTTATCTGCATCACTTGGATACCTGAAGAAATGAAAGAAAAGAAAAATTAGAAAATGATCATGGTGCCTAAAATCCAAATAAACACAGGACCATAGCAATTCATTTATTAAGTATGCATCAACAGTCTCAGGAAAAGAAAAAACGTGAGTCCTTGAATGCTGCCTACAAGTTTTAGTTCTTCTTGCATCAATAAATGAAAAAAAGCAGCAAGCTCAAGCTTTTACTCAGCTTTTTATTGTGAAGCTATTGACTAAGGACAGTTCTCTCTCTCTCTTTCTCTCTCTCTCTCTCTCTCTCTCTGCGTGAATGATAGAACTGTCGCTACATTGCTAATGAAAACAAAAGTTACAGTAAGAGATGTATTTTAGAGTTGAAGAATGAGAAAGTACCAATGCTTCTGAAGTGTCAACATTAGATATTAGCAACAATATGATATGAAGAATTCGACATATTCTTTGTTGCAATAAAATGGGTGGCTTCCCCGTTCCATCCAAAAAAAAAAAAAGAAGATAACATGCTATGAAGAAGATTAACTTAACGGTGCAAGCAGTTCCTAATGACTTCGTGATTAATTCACGTCCCAAAAGGAGAACAGAAGAAGGAAAAATATACATTGAAGTATAAGAAACAAGAACCTTTTCTAGAGAAATTAACATGCACATGTGGAAGATAAACATACGGGTGAAGGAAGTGCTCAAAAAGCCATGCTCTCAAAACATTCACCGAACGTTCAGGTAAGCCTCGCTGAGGCCTCCAAGCTTCAGACTCTATCATTCCAATCTGGTGAAATGGCCGCCGCGGCCTCAGGCGTTGATCGAGCAACCTAAGCCTTGGGGTCTCCCCTTTAGTGATCCCTGAAGTGCTACCTACTTCTTTGTCTCCGAGGAGTTCACACACTTGCTTCAATTGCTTGTTGATTGCATCCTTGAGGCACCGGAAGTGCCGCGACATGGCCTTGTGAGCAAGGACTGTGTACGGTGTTGCGGCTCCAAAGCCCGTCACTGAATCAAAGGAGTTCACTACCATCTGCATGCGGTTGCAGTAGTGGTTGTATCTCTTATCCACCTGTGAGTGAGGGAAGAAAAGAGGGCACAAGCTCATCGTGAATACCTGGCTAACTTTTATGCCGATGCAAAATGCAAGGAAGGAGGAGATACGAGCAACCACTTAACCAAATACAGCGGCTCTTGTGCTAGTCCAACGCAGTTGTCATTTTGGTTTCAGTTGTATCATGTAATTGCTTCATTAATGAAACTAAAATAAAACACAAGAGAAGCCACAGAATCCAGGCGAACTCTTCACTTCTGGAGACTAGATTCATTATAGAATCATTATGTGATTATTGTATAGATAAGTGCTATACTACGTTACCATCTTAATCATATTTAGCTATACTCTCTCTTTCGGTGTGTATTGACAAAACAAAACACAACAAACACTTATGTGTTAAATTGATACATCTATTTAATTAGTTTCTCTTCAGATTTATTATGCAAGGGGCAATTATATCTCTCTGCCTTTTGCTAGCATTGGATGCAACAAAATCTTTTTCTTTTTCAGGAAAATTTAGGACAAAGATTTTCCTCTGGTATTATGGTGGAGTTGGAAAAGGAAAGGCTACTTCCCAAACCCAATGGCTGTCTTTTCTCATTGCACATTCTTTTAATAGTAATCAGATTCCTACATAGGAAGATGAGAAGGACAACAAACACAGCATATAGAAAAAAAGGAAGCATGAAATCAAATAAACCATCATGAATGCATCTCAAGAATTAAAATCCATTAGATTTAAGAGAGATAAAAAGAGAAAAAAGCTGCAAGAGTACGGGAAAAATCAGTAGAGAGGAAGAGAAAAAGAGGGGTAGGAAAGCGTTTAATGCATGCCTCGTCAAGCATGGACAAGAGCTTGGCCTTCTTCCTTTGGTGCTCCATCCTGTCAGCAGAAGACAAGGATGGCAGATCCCTCGGAGAGGAAGAAGATCCACCAACAGTACTAGAAGAAGCACCATTAGCACCTGCAAAGCTAGGGTTATGGTTAGGGTTTGAGGAGCTAAGTTGCTTTCTCGACCTTCTCCCCTTCAATTCCTCCCTCCACACACTGCAGACCTCTTCTAAAAGCTCTGTAGCAGCCCTCACAAACCTCGAATTCCTCATCGCGCTTAGTCCACCCATCTCTAGTTGGTGAAGAGATGAAGAGAGTGATAGAGATAGGCCTTGGCTCCCCATCACTCCCCCACCAAATGAACCATCTCCAAAGGTAGTAGACCTCGGCTGTGGCTCATGGGATGCCATGTTCATAAACAAAAGCTGCATCGTCGCTGAATCTGCCGCAGTGTCACCCAGAAAGCTGAAATTACCGCCGGTCACCACCCCTTGCCTGTTGTCCCCGTACCACTCGCCGGAGAATTCAGCTGCCGGCCTCGGTGGCAGGCGGTTGAAGCCCGAGATCTGGTTGGTTAGCCCAGGTGTCGGAAAATTGAACATCTCGGGCAATATGTTACCAGTCCTAGCATGCTCGTAGGTGCTGAGATCTAAGCTTTTGTCTTCAGTTTGGTCCAGTGGGTGCAGACTGGTGGCTTCAAGTCCATGAACCCTTAGCTTGTCCCTCCGGCTGTGTTGAGCTATGTGGTGCTGCATCTGATGTTCTTGGCACGTCGTTATGCCTTGGCGGAGACGCTCGGACATGGATGTGCTAGAGGCTAATTGCTGACATCGATCGTTGTCTTCCAGTTAAGAGTGAACGTTTCTTCCCTTCCTCCATCTCTCTCATGTCTTCCTCCTCTCGTGTCTCTTTTCTTCTCCATCTTTTGCTCGTGCGCTCGCTTTAGCACAGTCACTTTCTGAAGGAAAAAAAGGAAGGAATGGAGGCCGACACCATAGAAGCAAAAGGATTTCGTTCTAACTTGGAGCAATACCCATTACTGTGCTGAGAGGACAATATCTTGGGAAGAAGTGGAGAAGAAATAAAAAGGGGAGAACACTTCTCTATTCACTACATTGACTTCTCTATTCACGACATTGACTGCCAATAGTAAGTGACCTTGATATCCAAAGTAGCCGACCATCTCTCTCCTCTTTTTAATCTTTACTAAACCCAGGTGGTTGGCCACTTGCTTTTCTTCTAAAGACCAACTACTGATTCCAATGAAGCAACTTAAGCAAGCAAAGAATGCTTCGATCATTCTGAGAAAGATCTCTTTCCCAAATCTTTTTCGATTTATTGCTTTACATGTTATGGGGATCCAAACAGCAGCGAATGCCTAAACTATACCATTCGTTGGCGGGGTCAAGATGCCTATGGGTGCAAAATAGCAGGCTCTTAGGTTTAGTATTCGGATCAGAGGCTTGAAAGAGTTGCATTACTCGACTTGATTGGAGAATTAGTGCAGGCTTCGAACCAAAAACTGAACCATGGGTCCACATGTCAGGTTTAGTATCTAGTTCAAATGGTTCGTGTACATTAACTTGTTTTTTTTTTTTTTTTCTTTTCCCTCTCTCTCTTTTTCTTAATATCAAAGGTGCAACTTAAATAAGAAGGAAAATGATAACTGGTGGGGGTCAAACCCAAACAACCGCACATAAAAAAGGCTTTTAAGTTTTGGGCTGTTGATGGTTGAAACAAGACGATTATTTTATTGCATCAAACGGCTAGCAGCAGCAGTCATCCATCGAGCTGATGTAATGGAGATCGTGAAATTTCATCGGTTGCAATCAAGTGGGCCCATTCTTTAATTGCGTGTTAATCGATAACCGGTGTGATTTGGACTCGACACCGAATTGAAGACTATTATAGCTACTTTAATCATTTCATTATCTGGTCCCATCGGACTTGAGATCAATTTAATTGGATTGAAGCTAGGGTAGCAAACTCGGTAGTCCTGCAACCACGGCTATCCGTGCACAACGTGAAGACGTGATACACAGCGCTCCCTACGTTACATGGCAACTGTTACATAGCCATCATGGGTTTTATATAATTGTTTCATCGACGATTGTGGTAGAGGATCCGGCCTCAAAAGTGTATGTAATTTATAATGAAAGTTAACCAAGCAGTCCTTTTATAGAGTTGATAAAAGATTTATATTGTCTGAAATTATAAAATATAATTTATACTATAAAATTTTTTAATTTACAGCTTCTCTTTTGTTACTATCTTTTTGCATACGGTTATCTTTTTACTGCATATAATAATGATAAGTATGTAAATTTTAAAAGAAATAGAAAATATTTTTTAGAATATGATGAGTGGTTGCTGCCCTTTTCATCTGCTAAACATCTTCATGGATCAAAAGAGAAGAAAATCTTTGAGAATACTGCTAGATGGGAAGATGATTTGGAAAATTTTTTTTTTGAGTTTCTTCCTTTTTTAAATATGCTAATAGAGGGATAAAGCCAATTGATCTCAAGCTAAACGCTATTGCAACCAGATATGCCTTGGTCTTCAAAAAGACCACAAGTAAGGAAGGGATCCGGGTTTGATTGCAATCCTAGTGCAAGAAGCCACAAGTGACTATAAAAAGCAGTAAAGGGTTAAAAGAGCAAAAGATGAAAGATCATCTTGAGGGGTTCTCCATACATAGTGCAGTTAGAATTACCAAGACAACCCTTTTTGACCAATCTCTCTTCAATTTGGAGCCTATCTTTTAAAGCTATCTAAGTGAAGATTTACATCTTACTAGAAGCCACGGTTGTCTACATAGGCTGTAGAAGGGTCACTTGACACCTTTACCATTAAAGAAATTGTAGAAGGAGCTTACCAAAAAAGATTTAGATTTGGATAATCTTCAATAAGGACGGTTGGTGGCGCCTAAGGGTCGAAGCAAGGACAAGATCTCGAGCAGGTCCAAGAGTTGCTTGTGCTGGGCTTCTGAAATGAGGTAAAGAGACGAATAGTCCTTATTGAAGTTTGAAATGGGGGTTTGAAATGGGGGTACTGGCCTTTGTGGAAGAGGCGAAGAGATCTGGAAACCAAGGGGAACTTCCAATCTAAGCATCTTCATGGAATTTAATGTCAGATCCATCTCCTAGACAAAAAGTGATGCAAGCTCAAAAATCGCTAAAGTCAAAATTGATGCCTTTTCAAGCCAGAAGAGAGGTGAGATGATCACAGGGGTCTTCTACCATCAAACCTTCTTCTAGAGTCACTATTGAATAATTAATTATCAATTTGTACTAATTTGATATCAATATTGACTATTTTAAGTGTCCCTAATAAATTCATGACAGACTGAAATATGTAATGGTGAGAAACCGATCTCCAAATAATAGGTTTTGATGCACAAAAAGAATGGGTGATGTTGAGCTAATATTTTTTTGACAAATATTAGATGAATTTTATATATTCCTTAACAAAGAGTTGATATTTTTGCTATTGTTATATATTGTTGAACAAAAATAGTTTTGTTAATTGCCGTCCCATCAAACCCATTTGCCTACTCCATAATTTGGAAAGACATTTTAGGATCAAGCAAAGAAGATGACATTTACCGTATTTCTTAAAAACTGAATAATATATTATTTAAGGATTTTTAAAATTAATACATACTGATATCTTATCTAAAATTATGATCGGGATTAATAATAGTGATGAATTAGGACGTGTCAACAAGAGCTTATAAATTCAATTCTTGGATAGCGCTCTAATAATTTACTCTTGATTAGTTATAGCGTGCTTAAGTCCCTCCCCTCTTCCTTTTAAGTGTAATATAAGCAAGTTCAGTTCAGTGCTAGCAAATCAAGTTCCTTATGGTACCCTGACAAGCAAGTCAAATCTTAGTTGTATCTTTTCAAGGTGCAATCCAAATGTAGACATTCCAGCAAGGTTTGGTCTTGAATAAATTCAACATGCCACAATCGACACTAGGCTTTCATTGGCTCTCGATTATTTCAGGACGGTGCCAATAAATGCGGAGACAACCCAAACTAGGGTACGGCCTATCATGTTTTTCAAAGTAGGATGTGGCCTATTGTGCATCCTAAAATAACATGTGGTCCATGATGCCTTTTTTTTTTTTTTTTTAATCATTTATTTTAAAGTGATTGGGCTAATCATGCATGCCTTCTTGATTTAAAAGAAATAAGGTATACCATCATCTTAACTTGTGCACAGAATATTTTTCTTATAGATAAAGATACCAATTTGTTGGACCAAGTCCGATGAATCCTGCAATGTCTAGCGCGCTCTTTACAGATGATCTGACTTTAATTAGATCAATGTCTATATAGGTCATAACAATCGAGTTAGCTTTCGAAAATGGTTTAGTATCTCCATATAGTATCATTTCATAGTTTCATTTCGTAGTTGAAGAATATTCTGACTACACATTTTTTTGAATGAAAAAAGAAACTTTTTCTCACTGAAAAACCTTTACATCCATCATCAACAGGAGTGACGAAGAAAAAAACTCTCTCACTGAAAAACCTCTGCATCCATGATCAAAAAGGGATGAAATAGTGTTAGCGTAGATCAGAAAAAAGACTTTGAGATTTTTTTTTTTTTTTGGTCT
This sequence comes from Metroxylon sagu, assembly GCA_017589505.3. Taxonomy (NCBI): domain Eukaryota; kingdom Viridiplantae; phylum Streptophyta; class Magnoliopsida; order Arecales; family Arecaceae; genus Metroxylon; species Metroxylon sagu. The sequence continues at coordinate 261,537 of JACVBY030000474.1, read as the reverse complement.
AGCATCAATGGTGATAGGAGTTCTCAGAGATAATGCAGGTGAGGATTGAGAAGCTGTCGTCATAGAAGCAAAGTCCTCCATTCAGAATCTTTTCCATTCAGATAATTTGTCCATACTGAATTCCCTTCATTGAAGTAAGCCTCACCTTCAAGACATAAAACGACCTTAGATAAGTTGTGAACAAGTGAGCTAAGCGGCGCTTGAATTGGTTGTTAGTCCAAGGTTCCGGCACTACTTTAACATTGACATGTAAATTCTTTTGAACATATCCAAATAATGGCAGTGATGACATTGGACACTTCTTTTTTTTTTTTTTTTTTTAATTATACTTTTGACGATGTTCGCTGCCAAGTATAACTAGACTTAACATTCAATTATACATTTTAAATATATATGTAAAATTTTAAAATTATTTGAGGCTGAATTTGATCAGGCTAAATATGTCAGCATCCTAAATGGAAATCAAAGAACAGAGCATGTCCGCGGTACATAGATTGGCATTTGGGCACCTAACTCCTCTTTCTCATATGCCACATTTGACGGTGATGTCAGGTTGACCTCACCCTTCCATACTCACAACAAGGTGACTCCAAGGGTACCAAGCTTCCCACTCCCTTGTCGCAAGAGCCGCGACGTCACCATCACCTTTATCGTTTGGGACCACGATCGGAGAAGTCGGAGAGACCTCCCCATAATTTATTAATTATAAGAAAAAGCACATTTGTCATTGTAAGGCAAAGCATGAAAATAAATAAGTAAATAAATAACATAGGGACCGGAGAGATTTGACCGACAAGTACAGCACCAACTCCAGCGTAAGAACAATAACAGCAGCAACTACAATTTTTTTTTTTAAAAAAATCAAATTAATTAAAATTAATTATATAAATTTTTTTATTTAACTTAAATTTTAAATTATATTTTTATGAGATATAAAAATTTTAAATTTTTTTTTACCATTTCTTTCTATATAATTTTTTATTTTTTTTACTTCATATATTAAATCATTTCTCTTTACACGTATTGCATATGTCCAAATTATTTAAATCATTCTTCTCTTAATTTGTTCTCGATTGGTATCATCTCAATCTTTTTATGAATGACTTTAATTTTTATTTTATCTTTTTTTATATTATCACACATTTATTTTGATATTTTTATTTTAATTATATTCATCTTGTGTAATAATTTTTTAACTATCCAACATTTTATATCATAAAGCATAGTAGGTTATATGTCTGTCATATAATTTTTTTTTTACAACTTTATAGGTATTTTATAATCATATAATATTTTATTTATACTTTTCCAGTTTATCTAACTTATTTTAATTTCATGGGCAACACTATTCTTAATCTCTCATTTTTTATAAATAATTAATCCTAAATGTAAAAAATAATCACTTTTATGAACTTTATGTATGGTCTTTAATTTTTACTCTATATTTATATCTATTTCTAATTATACTAAAATTATATTCCATATATTCTATCTTTATTTTACTTAATCTAAAACCATTAAATTCTAATATATTTCTTCATAATTCTAATTTATTATTAACCCCAACCTTAGTTTCACTTATTAGTACTATATCATTTAGAAATAATATGCACTATGAAATATCATCCTAAATATATTTAGTAAGCTTATCCATAACTAAAGTAAAAATATAAGGACTAAGAGCGGATCTCTGATGTAAACTTACTGTAATAGAAAATTCATTAGTATTACTCCTAATAGTTCTTATATTAGTAATTATTCTATCATACATATTTTTTATTATGTAAATATATTTAACGGTTACTTCTTTATTTTATAATATCTACCATAAAATTTTTGTAGAGACTCTATTATATGCTTTTTCTAAATTAATAAAAACAGTATCAAGATCTTACCTCTTTTCTTTATACTTATTTATGAACCTTTTAAGAAGAAAAATAGCTTCTATAGCCCTTTTTTTTTGACATAAAATCAAATTGATTCTTTAGTATTTTGTCAGTACATCTCAATCTATGTTCAATTATTCTTTCCCAAAATTTCATAGTATGAATTATGAGCTTGATATTATAATAGTTAGAACAATTTTAAATATTTTCTTTATTCTTATAAATTAATATTATAGGGCTCTTTCTTCATTCATTAAACATTTTCTTAGTTTCTAAAAACTTATTAAATAAATTTATCATCCAAATTACTTTAGCATCACCTAAATACCCAAGTTACTCCAGCATCATCTAAATATTTTTAAATTTTAATAAAAACCTTATTAGATCTTATAGCTCTTTTTATTTTTATCTTTTTGATGGCCTCTTTTACTTTAGATATTCTAATTTTATAAGTATACGTCATAACTTTATTCTCAATAAAATTCGTAAGGTATCATAAACTATTTACATAATTTTTATTTAATAATTTATTAAAATAGTTTCTTTATCTTACTTTTATCCCATCCATTCTAATTAAAATTTTTTAATCATTATTTTTTATGCATTTAATTTGAATCATATCTTCAATTTTTTTATGTTTTAGCCTTGCGGTTATATGTATATCTTTTTTTTAATTTTTAATGACAACAATGGTCTCAGCAGGTAAAGTCGAAATCGTTTATTGCATCCTATTGAGGTGTTCAGCCATGCTTGCTTGCTGCCAACATGACGAGAGACGTTTTTCATGAAAGGGTCCCATGCAATGGTCCGTAGCTGTATTCGTGGGAAGAACGATGAAACTTGAAGTCAAGGGAATGATCTCTCTTGCTTTTGTCGGCAGGGAAAGTAGAATGTTATTCCTTACATGGTGGGGAACATTTTTTTTTCTCAAAAAAAAAAAAAAATACATAGTGGGGGACATGGACCTGGGCACGAATACGGGGCTCACTGCACGTCACCAAACTTTGGCCTTCAAATCAACCATTACGCTTGACAATATTTAGCACAAGCTAAGGCGGTGGTTGCTTCTCAACTTGGCGATCTAATTGACCGCTAACATGTTCAGTGGATAAGGTTATCAGAAGTAGCTATCGATGATCTAAATTTGAGCCCTACATTTATTGAAAATTTATTAACTCAACGAATTGGGTAGGGGTTCGAAACCTTTTCGCTTGGTCTCAAAAATATATTAGTTTGGATCACAGATCAAATTCAGTATGAGTTGAGTGGGAAACCAACCTTGTTATCTGTTAATCTATTTTTGATACGGTCTTATGTATCAGATTGGATTTTCCAATTTTAAATTTTGGAAAGTTGAATAGAATTTTCTTTGTTGCACCATAAAACCACCAAACGTGTCGCATTCAAGCCATCAAGTTGGATCTCAAGGTTCATTCTTCTACATCAATGTGGACCCATAGAAAATGTCATGTTATTTGACAGGCGTTCAGGTTCTTCCAAGAATTTTAGACAATCCTCATCTTTGATCTTCATCATTCTAAAACGAATTGAAAAGTCAATAGCACGAGACATCAGAGATTGGCACCCATTTCTTGACCATCAACACCAAGAAAAGCTTCAAACTAGTTGTACCCAAGCTCTATATGATGCCCATGGATCACCCAACCCCTCAATAGCACCTAACCCTTACGCAGGGATAGTAATTTTGGACATAATCTGTGAAGCTAACTCAAACCTAACGTGAAGTTAATGGGTTCAAATTGAGTATAAATGAGTTTAAGATAAAATCAGATTGCTCATTGGATACGATTAATAAACAAGTCAGGTCACGAGCTGACCAACTAATCTAAAATTAATCTGCAATTGATCCAATTATTAAATGGATCAATTTATGTAATCTGACCCATCCATTTGAATATAACCTATCAGCTCTATTTATTTAAGTTAATGACACTTTTTAATTAATTATTATTTTATGATGGTGATTATATACTTATATAAAGCTTTTATGTATATCTCTCTTTTTTTTTTCTTGAATGAAAAAATTTTTGTTTGTACTTTTGTTATAATTTTGAATATATAATTACTTTATGAGTGAATTAATATTAAACATCTTATACAGATTATATAGGTCACATGAGTCATACAGGTTATATAGATTACAAGGGTCACATAGATTATATGGGTTACATGGGTCACATGGGTCATGCATTCGTGTCAATTCGAATACGACCTAATTATTAAATGAGATGCACGGAGGATATCGTATAACCCATGTAATATATGGGTTGGGTTTGAGTTTAAATTTTTAATTTAATTAATAAATAAGTTAGGTTCAGATTGACTAATTTATCATGATACTTTAAAATTGATTTGAATTATTTATGATCCATTAATACGTTTTACCATCCCTATCTTTGTGCAATTACATAGTTTAAGAATCAGTATAGTTACTGCCTTAAAGCAATAACCTTAATACTATTTAGAATCATACTCTTAAGCCCAATATACAATGTTGACTTATTTAAGTTTTTGCAGTTAATTGATTACTTGGCAAGCTATCAGGGTCAAGAATTGGAGGTCATGAGTTTAAATTCCCTGGATGACCTAGATTGCATATAAGAGGGGTGTTAAGCCCAACCTTTGACGTATGAGCTTGATGATTATACTTCAGTCTTCACCACGGACTCCCTTGCCTTCCAAGTCAGCTCTTGTGATTTTTCTCCTCTCCCCTCAATGTAAGATGGACATTAACCCAGCAATTATATTTAGAAATATATCTAATTCCAATTTATTCCAATCAAGCAGAAATGATTTTGTGATTTGAAGTGCTAGACCTTCACTAACATGTATTTTGTGGGACATATATATTTCCCGTGGAATGTTGCTTTATATTTTGATCTCATGCATCAATTGAGTTCATCGAGTCAATGGCAAGGATTTACCACTTCTTCCCTATACCTTCTCACCTAGCACAAACTGGCGCCTCTTGTATTTTTACTCGTCTGAATTGACCCTACGGTAAAGGGGGAAAATAGAAACTCTAGTAACTCGTCTGCTGGAGATTCTGGTGTTGTTGCAAAACTGTAACAATTTACTGTATCAAAAGAAAAGGCATCAACATATCTTAAGAAAGAAAACTCAGAGCAGAAAATTGTGTCAAAAAGATTGGCTTCAATGATGATGATTTGAGCACTCCTCAAAACTGTTATTAAGAAGGAGCTCTCGGGTATTTTTCGCTTCTCTTTGTCCTGCCTCAATTCCGTGACCTTGTACTTCTTCACTCAAATTACATTCACAAAATAATTGATCATATTAACAGAGTGAATTAGTATAAAGGAGAGGACTAGAGTAGCCCCAAAAAGAATAAAATACAGTGAAATAGAAGTGAAAATAAGCATTCAATTGCCACAATCGATCAAGCTCGACTGCAAGAAGGTAGCTGCTGGCATTCTTCGATAGCATAATATCCTTCCAGCTAAGAAACAATAAGGCAACCATTTTTAAGACTTCCTCTTTTGCTTTTGAAGTTCCAATTTATTTCGGCCTTATGAATTTTTGAGTTAACAGAGTAGACCGAACGTGTTAGATTTAAAGGCTTGAAGATCATGTTCAACGCTCCACTAGTAGATCGAAAGCATATGAAAAGACATAGATGAAAAATATTTGGCTTCAAAGATGAATTTAATACATTTTAGTGCTTCAACTATGATGCTTTTATATTAAAAAATATATTTATATTATAGGCATTAAATGTTTTAATACTTTTTATATCAAAGAATGTCAAATCAGATTTTGGATTAATTTAAATATTATAAGTTTGCTCCACTTTCTTTTGATTTAAGAAGTCATATTATTTGGCCTGTTTTAAACATTAGAGTTTGCTTTTCATGTTTCAGTAGTCTTGATTGAAAAAAGGGATGAGAGAGAAGACTGAAAAGTAATTATTTAAATTGCATGGTCTACAAGAAGTTATCACAAAATAAAGAAAATTTTTAGCGATTTTCAAATTTGAAAAAAGAATTGCTGGAAGTTTTAGGTAGTTGTCAACTACAATAACAGTTAGGGTATTATAAATATAGAGGTGGATGATATTTTCAGGGAACTTAACTTTAAGATAAAATCAAAACTTTATTATTAGAATAGTCTGTATTTAGGAGTAGCTGATAATTTGCCTTAATTAGGAATAGTCTCTGTAACTTAGCCTCTCCTACCTATCCTTTGTACCTTACTCTTCTTTAACTTATCTTTTCTAATTCAGCCTTTATACCTCGCTCCCATGCAAGAGTGAGAACCGAGTCAATCCAATCATTTGATTACGTGGATTCATTGTTTTTATTATTTTGCAATCAATATAGATTTATTCGGTATGCTCCAATCCAATCTTTATTCTTGCATGCTAAGAGAGGAATACATTATTTACTTTATCCAAAAATGCTAACAAATTAATTGCAAGAACTAGAGAACCTTAGGAGATGATGTAAAGTTTCTCCTACCATCCTTTCTTGAAATTTGACCACAACTTGATCCAATTAGCAAGTTGTAGACCATATATATTTCCTATGGTCCTCTAAATGTATGTGGCAACATCATAGTTGAGAAGAATATAATAAATGGTTCTAGAGTCGCGATAAAATTGGCATCCAAGAATTCAATTCCATCCTTTTTTTTTGTTAAATATTTCTTTGAGACTTATCTTATTCCTTAAGGCAAGATATGTAAGAAACCTCTTGTCACCTCCTATCTCTCGAACAAAATGTTAAAGATTCGATTTTAGTCAAAATCATCTTACAAAGATAGGATAGAAATAAAGATAGAAAGATGGGGATTAAGCCCTTCTAATTTTTTTCTCCCCAAAAAAGTAGCTAAAAATATTTTTGGTCATCAAAATTTCATTTGATCAGCAAACTTTTAGTTATTATAATTTAATCCCTCATATTTTAAAAACATTGCATTTTTGTCGTCTCATTATTTAGGCTTAGTTAAAATTTACAAAATAGATGACATGCCACCTTGACATATACGCATGGATAATTGATAAAATGACACATTAACTATTCTATCAATTTTAATTGGTCTAATGTAAGGGGACGTTAGGAATGCAATATTTTTAAAATATGAGAAACTAAATTGTAACAGCTAAAAGTTTGAGAATCAAATTGAAAATTTTATTTAAAAGTGTAATACCTAATATAGAAATTTGTAGGAGTCCAATGGAGCTTGGTTTAAGCAAAGGCACCATTAATCTATGCTATGACTCATGGCCCTAAGGCTTATGCTGTTAGGCTTATGTGGTGCCCTTTTATCAAGCAATGCGAAATTTGATAATATCTTCCACTCAATCTCATGATGTCCTTATTATGAATTGGCTCCTACTCAAGAAGAGGGACCGATCTATAACCTAGGTCACACATGATCCTACCAAATCCCTCTTGATCTTGGTACCCATAGTGAAATCCCTATATGACTAGTAAAGTTGCAACACACATTGGACCTTACTTTGATACCATCCGTTCATGGGGGTATGCACAAATTAGGTCAGGTTAGTTAAAAAATATTTTTGAAATTAAATCGATTTGAATCAGTTTTTTAAAACTAAAATTAAAATCGAATTGACTTTTCTAGCAAATCGAATAAAATTTGGTTTAGTTTAGGTTCACTTTATCAGTTTATCTGTACCTACTTTAAAATGTCTATGAAATTAGTTTTTATAAAAAACTTTATATGATCTAATGGCAATCTACTTATTTATAAGAGAAAAGGATATAGCTTTCACATAACTCAATTATTTATACATGCTTACATCGCTTCAATTCAATTTTAACTATAGTATAAATAAAAGATCATATAAAATCTACATACCATTCGGTTTGGTTTATATTGATTTTCTGAAAACCCAAATCGAAATCGAACTAATTTTTTTAATTTCAAAAAATTTCAAATTGAGACCAAATCGGGGGACAAAATAAATTGATGTAAATCTAATTAAAATTATGATTCGGATCGTTTTTGTAGTTTAGTTGGTTTTCTTATGTATCCCTACATGTTCATACTAGAGCTAGGCATGATATGTATTGTAGCCTTTATTAGTCATGTAGAGCCCTCATCGGGGATATTAAAATCAAGTAGGATCCGATAGGATTGCATAGGATCCAGGCCATGGGTGGGTCCTTCTTAACAAATCAATGACTAACAGATCATAAAATTAGGTAAAGAAAAAGATTGCCATTATCCAATATCGACTAATAAAAGGATTATTATTTGAGTTTATAAACTCGGGTTGCTGGTACTCCACCCACCCGATACTCTAACCTTTTAGATTGTGAGTTCATGACAATACAATCCTCTCACTTGGATTGCCCATTCGAGACTGAATTCTAGTTGGTTTAAATGCTGCTACTCCATTTAATCCTTGCAAGCTTCCATAACAAATTTCTTCATATCTTTTTCTCTCCAAATTATTTTATATATACTTGGGCTATATTGTTTTAAAATGAAGAAGCTTGATGAATAAATTTGTATAGTAAAATAATTTTTGCAATAATTAAATTCAGAAAACAAAAATCTATTTAATTTCTGCAAATTATTTTATGGTTTTAGAATTTTTAAATTATTAGTAAATATATTTCTCTATTTTATAAGATAGAAAATTAATTTCTGCAAATAACATTCTGTTAAAATTTTCTACAAAAAATTGTGCATATTTTTATACCAGTTCTAGATTTTTAGTTATTATATTAAATATTATAATTTAAAACTAACTTATGTAAACTGAAAATCATGAATTTAATGTCGTATAATGAAATACATCTAAAATTCAGATTATTAAATTTCCTGTATATATATATTATTCAATATTTTAAATTCTGCACAATCTATTCAAACACTGATTTTTATAAAATATCAATATAAATATTCAGAATATTACGAATTCCTCATTAATTTTTTATGATTTTCCTTAAATTCTGAGGTTTTTTAGAGGCCTATTTATATTACTGTTGAACTGGACCTCCAGGAGCGAACATACCGATAAGAAAAGGATCGATTGATCTCTCTTGGACGCTTTATTCCTCCACTGCAGTCCCCCCTAGAATAACCGATCCATTCAGGAATAACCAAAAGTAAGAAGAAAGCCATCCAAACCAAAATCGAATAAACGCCAACCTCAATCCCCTTCCCCTCTCCACGATTTCCCAAGGGCTTTTTGAGGGGCGGAAAGTGGGATGACCCACTTGCCGCATAGCTCCAAGCATCGGGACACCGTCTCCGAACCCCATGAGCCTGACTCCGCTGTCAACCAAATCGTCCGTGGGCTTGGGACTTAGGGCTGGGAATATATCCGGGATTGCTTTTCACAAAGTTTTGTTTTTATATTCAGGATTGCCTTTCCATGCGTCGAGAATAAGTCGCCCTCAACTCGCGTCTGCTTCCGTTTTCAAGGTTCCAGAGAGTCCAGACTGAACAAAAGGGGCGAAGGAGAGCGGAATTCAGCCCTCGTTCGGGATTGCCTCTGGGTGATCGCCGGGTGATTTAGCTGATTTCATGGTGGATTTTCTCTCCGTTTGAGGTAGGAGACGGACTGATTTGGTACTGGACGCTCGATCTTTTAAGTACTGTTTTCAAGCTGTTTTGAGTTTTAGTTATGGACCACCTAACCCCATATAGGAAACTTGGACTAGATTTTCTACCTCGCTGTAATTTTGGTTATGGTAATTGATGCTGGAATGGAGCCTATTGCTTGGAATTATCGATTTTGATGGATGAATGATTGAAGGGGCATATCAACACATGTTGAACTTTATAATCTTGATGATGTTGAGGCTGATCGGGTCCATTAGATGGGTTTTTTTCACCCTCCACTCCTTGAGAGGGAAACAATTGGATGGTTCATCCATTCAAGACTAACGAAGTGCCAACCAAATAGACGCTATGGCGACGTTTAGGACGAGGGTTTCCTGAAATCCATGAAATCGTCCAAATCTAGAGAATCACAAACCTAAGAATACGTTGGTATTGATTGGTATTGAAAGATTTCTTTATTTGGCATACAATCCAATTTCCTAGGAGCTTGTGTTTGGTCGACAGCTTAAATTCTTTGAATTTCTGAATGAAATTCCAAATTTACCCCTAATATTCAAAGCTAGGAACTATAATTTTGATCCAATTAAAAAATAACATTCAAAGAGACAACTATTATATCATAAAAAAATCAATAAGTTAAGTGACCCCAAAAAACAGAGAGAGAGAGAGAGAGAGAGAGAGAGAGAGAGATTATATCATAAAAAAAATTCAATAATAAGTTAAGAGAAATAAGAATGATAAACCCTAGCCTGGAGAGAAAGAGGGAGAATGGAGTAGGTGGTTTTTTTATTGGGATATGGGTTGGATTTGTAATTATGCTAGAGGATAATTTTGGAATAAAATAGGTCTCATGAAGGATTTCAATGTTGGTTTTAACCAAAACCCATTTCTCATGTTGGTTTTCAAAACCATCATTTTTGAGAGTTTTCAATGCTCGAGGAATGGTCTAATGGCACCCCCCTTTCTTTGACCGATAATAGCAAATGATGGAATTTGGCAAAATTTTAGGAATCTCTAAATTACCTTCTTCAAATGTTCTCATCCCAAATGTGGCCTATATGCTTTTATAGTTCAAAGTTCATATCCATAGAGAGTTGGCTTCTACTTCGGCCCTTCATTGGGATGCTGAAGTGCTTTAACTACTACACAAAAGTTCTGTAGAATGTTTCCTCTGTCATTTTCAGTGGATGTAGATGATGATACTTCTGTTAACAAGTTCTTTTAGATGCAATATAAACGTCAACTACCATTGATGGCTCTGTGTCTTCATTATTAAGTCAGTTACAAAAAGTTGGTGAGTGGAATTGGATTTGAAATTCTTTGGTATCTGTCTATTTTGTTTCTTTTTCTATGTAGAAAGCTGTCAGAAATTATGTTCTCTTTGCTCCTTGGGATATGCAAGCAACCTAACTCAGTATGCACATTCTCATTATACACACGCAAACATATATTACCTCCTTAAGCAAAACCAGTACGTATGGAAATCCCAGTGTAGTTTGAGTTTCCTTTATCTTGAACTATTTTTACTATTCAAAAAGTTTTTGCTTTTGATATTTATCTCCTCTTACTGGTGTGCCTTTGGAATGTTGTGTGATTGTCACTGGTAAGTGATATTTGGCTTAACGAGTGTTTCAAAGCAACCATTAAATTACCTATAATATTTTGATCATCATACTGGATATTTTGAGAATGAATGCATCAATGCAATTGATTTTGATGTTTTGGATGGGAAAGAGGGAAATTATCATGAAAGAATAGTCATAGTTAAGGATTCAGTTGAAGTTGCAGAAGTTGAAAATAAAGTGATGATGTATTGATAAAGATTATTTTGTCATTTGCATTTAAAGCCAAAAAAAAGCTTTTTTTTAAGAGAGGGGCTTAGGTGGTCTGGGGTGAGATAGGGCTACTGGGAGCTTGAGTAGGGATATGTGCTCGAAGTGTCTGAGTATCTACGGCACTTTTTTGATGATGTAAATCTTTTTCATTTTTTAATTGTTTATCTTCTAACTTTCAGCATCTTACTAGTGCCATGCTCTGTTTGATGCTTTCTCATTTTCTGGAAGTATGGACATTGTTTATTTAGTTCCTGTCATCTTAAAAAATGCATAAACAGTTTCAGCTTTGTCTAAAGAACTGTATGAAAAATGATGAACTTTCAATGCAGATAACACAGAAAGAACGCATTTAGATTTTTAAATTTATGATCTACTTTTCTTTTCTTGTCAATTTTCAGTCTTTTATCATAAAATTTCTCCAGTTGTTCCCATACCTTGTTTGAAGAGCAGCATAGATATTTTATGCCTTTAATCATCTAGACGTCATTTTGTTGAGATGTTCCTTTGCTGTCTGATCATCCAATTCTTATCAACATAGCTTTTCCTAAGTGGATGATAGTCAACCGTGCAGCCCTATTACTCTAGTGGTTCTTGTGTGTGCTCGCATGCACGTGGGTTTCCCTGAATGCAAGATTAAGTAATATCAGGCAATAAACTCTTCATATTCATATTTTGTATTTTGTATTTTGTATTATTTATATTTTAATATCTGTTTCACTGAATGTTTCATTCTCATGTCAATATTTTAAATCTATTTTAGCTGTTTTGTCATTCCATGTATTATTTATGATTTATCAATGAAGGATCATCTCCTCATCCTTGTCCTCTTCTATCATTAAGAAACTGTAAGTCTTCAAATTTGTATACCATTTCCTCTGTTTTAGCCTTACTACTGTCAAGTTTGATAATCAACTTTTCTGAAACACTAATGCTTTCAACACCAAAAAAATAGTCAATTTGTGTAGACTTTAAGGTGTTCTCTTCTTTTCGTTATTAATTTTGGTCTTTATTTTCCATTGTCAATGCATTTCAGATGAAATCTGACTGGTCTCATGCTGTACACATTTTTTCACGTGAAACAACATATTTGTAGTGTCATTATTTCTGTGTTTCAGATAAGCTTGAGCCAGTTTAATTGCAAAGAAATGATGAAATGACATATATTTACCTGTTTTGGCATCTTGGTTCAGTGTGCCAAAAGGGTTAAATACTCTGTTTCTTACAAAACCTTTTAGTAATGCACTTTTTTTTTTGGAATTTTTTTTTTTTTGTTTTTTTATTTTGTTTGAGAAGGGGGAGGGGGGTAGCTACCCATTATATATATATATATAAATTCTAACTCTTGCTTTAAGAGATGAAGGATGGACAATATGGTAGGATGGTTTGGCCACGTGATTAGAGGCCAAGCTAACCATTAGTAGACTGCTTCATATCTTTTTGTTTAGGCTGTAATCTTCTTACCATGATATTGTAATCCACAATTGATGGTTATCTTGTTACTTCTGAGGCTCTGCACATGCATTCTTTAACTTTATAATGGCCCTGCTTTCTCAGATGGAAGTTTTATGAACCCATATGCATCTGTGGCTTTATCTCACTGTATGTTGTATGATTAATGAGAATAGAACAGGTAATATTGCACATGAGATGAAGTCGACAACATATTGGATGCCTTGTATAGGTGGTACTCATCTCATATTTATTTTGACCGTTCTATTTTCTCAAATACAGGTCAATGACCAAAATGCCCTTTGATTTTCTTGTAGTACTTTCTCCAATAACCAAACCTATAAATTTGAGAGTTGGTGGTTTAGTAGTAAGGGTGTCAAAAAGGAGCTTTCTTTACCAACTGTAAATTGGTTCTGTAACACCCCAAATCCAGATGCTAGCCCAATTAACTCCATTAGCAGACCGAAACTACGTACCCAAAACTCGAGTAGAAGTTAATGGGTAGCAAGTGCACTTGAGTTATAAGCACATGACACTTTCTTTGCCATCTAATATGAGACTAAATTTGAGGTATCATAATCTCCTTACCTTATAATGCGACGTTCTCGTCGCACGTCACAAGCTAGCCAGAATTTACCCCGAGTCGGGTCATTGGTGCTGCAAGGGTGGCTCCATGCCATGACGGGACTCCACCACCATCCCATGGGTAGCCCTTTCCTCATGCCCACCAACTTTCGCACACTCGAATCAGCTCTGATACCATTTGTAATGTCCCAAATCCACTTGCTAGCCCAGTTAACTCCATTAGCGGGCCAAAACAACGTGCTCAAAACTCGAATAGAAGTTAATGGGTAGCAAGTGGATTTGAGTTATAAGCATATGACACTTTCTTTCCCATTCAATATGGGACTATATTTGAGACATCACAAGTTCAGTTGTGTCATAGTTGTCTACCATTGACAGGTCGACTTCCTGGCTTAGAAGCTAATTTTCTTAGAAAAAAGCTGTTTGACCTATTCTTATGTCTTCAAAATCATATGAAAACAGTTATAGTAGACATCATACCTAACTTGTGACAACTGTGACACAACTGTGATGTCTTAACAATCATGTCTATAACTTGTCTATAACTTAACAGTTATAGTAGACATCATACCTAACTTGTCTATAACTTAACAATCATGTCCATGAATTTGAAAGCTATTGATATGTTTATTTGCTGACTAACTACTTAGGTCAGCTACTCGGCTTGTTCATGGTTCTGAGGCAAGCAGTTACCCTACAGCTTCAATTCTTGTTATCTGAAAGCAAAACTGGATTTTGCACTCATACACTATCAATCTTGAACACTACATGTCTGGAAATGCACCTTCATTTAATTTTTTTGATTTGCAGAGACCACTGTTTTTGTTATTATACAATTCAGGATGGTGTTATTAACCAGTAGAAGAATGAAGGCTGCTTATCCTGCATCGCGCCTCTAATCATTTCTTGGAGTCCTAATATACTCTGTCATCAAACTTGTGCACAATCAAACTGCGAAACTTTGAATGGTACACCAAATGTGAAAAACATACTGGAGCGAGCAAAGGTCAAGCATCTAATTGCATACAGTGGATGAAACACAACCCTTTCCTCCAAATAGACATTGAGATGCAGAAGAATAAGTCCCCTGAAGTTCCTTATCATCTATAATCACTGAAGGCTTTTAAATGTTTAAGTCTCAAAACTAGTCACCCAAAATTTTGCATATGCTCATACAGTCTATGCCATATATATTGGATATGATATTGTTCTGACAACACTTGTCTTAATTGTTTAAGTTTTAATTGTTGAAATGTGTTTTTTCTTTATTTAAGTGCAGGAAATTTTATGGCACTGTTCAACTAACATACCTATCATCATGGGTTGGCTGAACAAAATTCTTAAAGGCTTCAACCCTAAAATATCATGGGGCCAACACCACGGAAAATCTTCAGATGATAGGTTTTGGAATGAGCCTTCTACTTCATTGGTAATGATATTTGCTGGAATTTTTGCCTTTCTTTATGGTGTTTTCTTAGTCCATAAACAATTATGTTATATTACAGACAAACACTAATTATAATTCATCTCCCAAGGTCAGGAAATAGAATAAAGAATAATACTATACTAATATTCACATAAAACTGTGATAATCAAGTAATCTTAGAATTGTTAAAGGAGCTACCCTTTTTTCTCCTCAAGAGATGTAACAAATTTTTAGTGAATGTGTGAGGCCTAGGAAAATCTCATTCAGATTTCTCAGATACAGACAAGTTCTTGGGACCTCTTTTGAAACCATTTGATCTCCCTCATTTAGGTGATAATATACTATGTTTTTACTCTTCATCCCTTTACATAGGATTGACTTCAAGGATGTTTGATGCATCTGAATATTCTGTTGAAAATATGGACAAATGGCCATCATGCATGAAGGTGTGGTGTCTTCCATTACATGTTATGAAAATGACTTATCTAGCAAATAATGCTAGTCTTGTTTTAGGAGTCGTGGTGTTTAGTGTGTCTTACTGTGATTTTATCCATGGTAAGGAGGTTCCTCTTTGAATTCAGAATGCCTAGGCCGGCTACCATATCCTTGGCTAGCAAGAAATATTCCAATATAAGTTGAAGTCTGATCTTCTTATATAAAACATAGGTTTTATAGCAGCAGTCCAAATATAAGTCATTTTTCCATCATCTTCTTGAAGTGATGGCAAGAAGCCATTGATTTGTCCAACATGTTGTTTCATCATTAATTTGAGGATAAAACATAGCAAGAGAGGGATTCCTACCCAACTTAAGATGACATTCTTCACTTTCATCCTTCTTATTCATTCAATTCATATTTTTTCTTATGTGTTGTTGAAAATGCCTGCATATTGTTTTTCATCTGAATTAAGTTTCTCATATCAATTATGCAATCTTGATTAAGATGGCATCTCCAGTAACATTGCAGACAGTTTGATGTTCCCCAAACAATATTTTCTGTTGACAAAAAGTGGTAATTATATTCTAATGATATCCACAAAAACATTGGACAAACTACAGCAAAGCAAGTTCTCCTTCACCATTTCTTTTCTATCATACTCTTCCAGTGATTACAATAATTACATGAAGAACGGGAATTGATTGTTTTTTCATCTTCTGCACCAATATGTCCTCAGATGACTATTCTACCATAAGATTCATCAGCATTTATAAACTTCCTGCTATATTCAATTCTAGATTTCTGAATGGAAGCTTGTCATATTATTGCTGAT
The DNA here is from genome assembly GCA_017589505.3 of Metroxylon sagu. Lineage (NCBI taxonomy): Eukaryota > Viridiplantae > Streptophyta > Magnoliopsida > Arecales > Arecaceae > Metroxylon > Metroxylon sagu. Next base: position 245,505 of record JACVBY030000474.1, on the reverse strand, counting down.
AAGAAGGCAATCTATTATAGATATCAGGTATTAGTGAAGTATCTTCTTTTATTATTTTTGTTTGAATCTAGCAGTAATATGTATATATTAACTAACTTGCTATGCTATTATAGCCTTCCATTCTGGTCAAACACCTGCTAGGTTCCTCATTTGTCAATGGAATGCTGTTTTCACCTCTCATTTCCAAATGATAATAATGCATCAATATCTGGATCATAGAACAAGAAATAGGGTTTCATCTAAACCATGGAAATGCGCTTAAGGACAGGGTATCAAGTCTTTTTACATCAGCCAATAGGCTTTAGATCTTTTAGCCTGTTAAGATAGTCTGTGGTGTCAAAGATATTGTGTTATGCAATTTTTATTAGATATGAAATCACATATTTTGCATCTTTCTCCTTCCTTTACGGTGAATTTCTATAATGTAACATTTGCAAGCTTTTATGTGCAACACATTGTGTTGTGCCTTATTCTTTCAACTCTCATATTTACTGGGAACTATGGATGTAGGATATCCAGCCAGAGTCTGAAGATATAGATCATGCTATTGCACTTTCTCTGTCAGAACAGGAACAAAAAAAGGGAAAGGAGATTGGTGAGTGTCGTTTTTCAGCTTTTATTATCACTTTTGTACCAGCTGTTAGCTTATGTGATTATGAAATTTTCATTCTTCTATCAATTCTTTCATTCTTCTAAATATTTTATGGTATAACTAGTTTATACAGCATCTAGAATCACAATGTAAGTTCTCATTTTTAATTAATTTTTTAGACATGCTATTATAATTTGTTTAATTGTTAGATACTATGTCTCCTATGCTTTATTTACGAAATTATTTCTCACCACTGGACTGACTGGTGGGAGCTCACTGCATGTATCTTTAGCAATAAATAAAGGAGGGAATAAAATTCAACCAAACACTGACAATGGTACACAGTCTGCCTTCCTTAGAATAAGAAAACATTTTGCAGCTATCAGGTACCAAAACAGAAAAAAATATTACAACTATAACAGGATATTGGACTGAAGGTTTCCTCTGAGCAGCATAGAGGGCAAGAGCAACAGTCGGTTGTTAATACAATCAAATACTAAGCCCATATGTTAGCCATCTCAGCAGCTTCTTCAATAATATGTTCTCTGATGACAGCTTCGAGCAGTGAGTTTTACATTTGCATTAATCCATTGATGTAGTAGATCCAAATTTCTGTTTGCTAAATTCATCTTCAGCCTCTGAAACCCTCTGGAAGTGACAAGATTTTACTGGCTAACCAGCTAAAAGATATATCTTGCAGAGACAATTGGAAAAATGGCCTAGAGCACCTTCCATAGATGGCATCCACAATTGTTCTATAATTGTGTTCAAATTCTTGGGAAAACTTACTAATAATTTTTTACCTGATACATAACCTTTTTGAATTACAACATATCTAGTATGGCTTGGTGAAGAGATCTGCTAACTGGTCTTCATGATATTTCTTTAGGAATGGATTTTGCTACTGTCACAGTAATAATGATTATTTTAATTGCATACATCCTCCCCAAGAAACAAAGGATATGAGAAATCTTCTATGCTCAAATCGAAGGTATCTGAACAAACCAGTCACAAAGGTAAGCTGAGATTAAGCCCAATTTCAAGGGTTCAAGGTCCTTGTTAAAGAATTGATCCGTCTACATATTCATAACCAATGTCTCAGAGTTGAAAAGTTCCTTTTTATAGTTGATATGTCAATTTTGATATGTCAAATGTTTTTTTTTTGTTTTGTTTATTTATTTTTTAACAAAAAAATGGAGTTTGTTTTGGTATTAATGATTTTTTGTGTGCTTTAATGGTTTAAAAGCAAATTGAAAAATAAAATCCTGAAGAAAAGTAACAAAATGACTAAATTAGAAAAGAGAAAAATATAACCAGAAACAAACAAGATTTATGAATACTTTAATTTCTTGTTCTTTCTTATGATTTGCTTAAATAAATATTAAGAAGTATAGTCTATGTTCCAAACATATACATACTGATTTTGTAGATATGATTGAGATGAGATTTGGGATTTGGATCAGTAGAATTTTTGTGGGCTTTCCGCAAGGGAAAAAACGTCTCCCAAATAAGCAGAACAGTGTGGATTACATGTTATGATAGGTCCTGGCCAAAGAGATTTGAGTTCTAGATTGGATTATCAGACTTTTGTGTAAAACCATCTGAACAGTCAAAATAATTCACTGAATGTTGAGTTAAAAATAATTTTCCATGATCTTCACAATAAAACCTAGATTATTCAACTGTGCCTGTTCCTCATGGATCCTCCCATGCTATATTAAGCCACTTGTTTACGTGATTTGAATTATCCTGTATGGAGGTGCTAGAATTTGCTTGAGCAGAACCAGAATGTAAAGGATTATCTGTACAAGAGATTTTATCAAGTACAGACTATGAATCCATAACCTTATTGACATTTAAATCTCCTGCATATGGTGTTGAGTTTTGAATTGCACATCTTCTAAAAATATGTCATCCAATCAATAACTGAGGTTCCTCTTACTGTCTTACATATTTTCTTTGGCCAGATAAGCTTTCCCATCTATTCTATATCCTTCATTTATGTGACGAAAGATAAGTCATCTAATTGAAGAGAACCCATAGCCTTCCTATGGTATTGTGATGCTTGCCCAGAATATTCGGAATGTCCCAGAAAACTATCTGATGGACCTGAAACATGAATGTAGGATTTTCTAAAAATTAGTGATCAAGGAAAACATCATAAAATGGGTGCAAAGGGGGGAATTTTCAAGTCACTAAGTCAGAGGAGGAAAGAAAAGTAAGTGAATGACTTTACATGTTTCTGAGATTGTTTACAATCAAATTAATTTGAGACTGATATTTTTTTACTTGCTAGGAGAACGTTTCCTCCACATGGGTATCTTCACTTTTTTGCTCTCTTTAAGAGAGCCTCAGATGGTGGGGCACCTTGGAATCTCATTTGAAGCATCCTACATGGACTTGGTTCATAACTTTTAGCAAATGATTTGCAGTGTGGATTATGTAACTCATTGTGTTCATATGAGAAGATTGATGATGTATAAATGCTTTTTAGGAAAACCATTGAACTACGTGTCTTGATTGAATAAGTTTGCAGTTGTCAAGCATGCAACCTCAGATAAGAGGTGTATGACCTCTCATGAGGACCAGCTTTTAGGATGGTAGTCAGGAGTATTGGAGCTAGAAATTTACATTTCTCATTCTCCATGTTGGCAATAAGGGTTCTTTAACTAGAATATTGGTGGCACACAATCTTGTTTTAGGTGACACCATGGTATGTCGTGTTGGTCCACATTGCACTATATGTACTGTACCATACCAATACTGAACCAGAATGCGGTATGGGCAGTGTATTATCAGTATGCTGAACCAACATCATACTGGGCAACCAACACTTTACCAAGATGGCACCTGTATGAGGTCCTGTATTGAGATTGCAAACCTTGAATGATACTATTGTTCTTTACCATTAACAAGTTTACATCTTATAGTCGTGAAGCATCTAGCTGCAATGGAGGTGTAGCTACAAGTAGTGGAGCTAAGGTGCATCTATAGCTTTTTGCTTATATGGGGCCTCTTTGGTTGTACTAAAGTAGCTAAAGTGGGAGTGGCCACTTTTGGAGAAGTGAGTTTTGAAAAATCACTTTGACTGAAATGAGACTGTGCATTTGGTTTGTCTGAGAAGTGAATGCTGGAAAACTATGGTTCTGAGACTTCTGGAATTTGGTTGATGGGAAATAGTTGGAGTGAGAACTGGCTTTTAGCTAGTTCTGGTGTTTGGTTGTATTAGAACTGGTGGGATGTTATCACCATTGAAGTGACGGGTAAGGTTACCCCCTTTCCTGTGATGTATTATAATAGTTTTAGAAAAAAATATACTTCATCCTATCCCTATATAATATCATCTTATATATAAAATACCAAATACCAAGCAAACATCTCCTATCCCTACTATTGTTGATTAAGATTGATGATATTATAATAAATGAAGGATTTAATGTTATTAATAGATGGAGTTTTTATGTTTGCTTACACAAATGAAATAGGAAATTGACAAAGTAGAAAATATGAACATTGTGGAGAATTTTGGATCTTGCTCTTATTAATAATACGAATCAATATTATATACGGAGGGGGGGGGACTTCTTTCCTTGACCTCCTACAATCCTTTGATTTGGACAAATCCTTTCTATAAAAGCTGAATTTAGTTTAAGCAGCCTAATTTGGTGCAAACAAACATGGCCATAAGCTGCTTGCTATCCTATATATATATATATATATATATATATATATATATATTCAGAGAGCGACCCTGATATTAAATACCGGGGATGCGGTATTTCAGTCTTCTTATTATTGACAGCGAGTGACATTCTTTTTCATTTATTAACTCATGTTTTTCCTTTATTGTTTTCTATCTTAAAGGGATGGATGTTCTTTATGGTTTTCTATTAGTTTTCATTGTTTTCCTCTTTCTGTTATTTTGGTTTTTTTTCCTTTGGTGCCAGAAATTGTTGGCAAATAACTTCGAGTACAAGTATTAATCAAGCTTTCTCTTGAAGATTTACACTCAATGTTTGGGTTTATGTGTCTTTTTTTTAACCAGTTTGTTACTTTTCTTTAGATAACAAATCTTATGTGGAGGAAGATGAACAGCTAGCTAGGTCTTTGCAAGAAAGCTTGAATTCTGATTCTCCTCCCCATTATAATGGCCGCATTTACCAACCATTGCCATTTTTCTTTCCCTCAGGCTTCAGGTATTTCTGTCCTGGAGTAGGTTTATGCACTGTGTTTTATTGCATCTTTAGTACCTGCATATCAACTTTCTCATCAAAAATCAAGATGCATTGTTGAAGTAGAAGTTCTAGGTTTGTTTTTTTTTCTTTTTTCGAAATTGACTTTCTTTTTCACACTAGTCAGCATTATAAGGTGGGATATAGTGCCTAATAAGTTGTATATGCAGGAAAATGAAAGATAAGGATTGACTGAGGCTTAAAACCTTGAAAAAAGTGTTGTCAGAGTACAATGTGGACAGTGGATATCTAATTTGTTAATCCATGGTCCTCAATGCTAATGTAAATATTGAAGCATGACATTCATGCTTGAGTTGGGAATCTTTTATTTGGATCTTAACATAAGAGAACACCCACCAACATGTTGCTAAAGCTTATTGCCAATGTGATATTGCTGTTAGATATAATTTTAATTTTTTTAATCATGATTGTGCATTTTTGAAACCTCCTTTGTTTTTTATTGGTTTGCATGAATTGCCAAGTTGATGAAATCTACAGAAGAAATGCTAGTAACTGTTTAGCTAAAAAAAAGAAAGATTAATAACTATTGAATATCACTGTTTGATCTTACATTGATAATATTTTGAAATGAATATCCTAATTCTGACTTCTAAAGTTTAGGAAAACCATGGTGTGGGTATCGGTCATCAGGAACCAAGATCCTGGGATGATTCCTTATGAAGGTACATGACCAACCATGTATCAATTTCATATTGCAGGATGTAATCTGATAAGATGTCATTTATGTCATCAAAAAGGGAGGGAAAAAAAAAAATTAAGGAGCATATTTGAATGATCAATGTAAACCCCGTTAACTCAACAAACTGATTTTTTTTCTAACCCTTAACCAACATGCCAAAAGTTGTGTATGTGGAGCTGGCTTCACAGATCAAGGCATGATCTACTAAAATTTATGGATTGTTATATGTCCTGTGAAGGATGTCAACCCTTTGCGAATTATTGCCAAATTCTAGGATGGTGCAAATTTAGGCAAGTGGCTAGCCAAAAAAGGTCCATTAGTAACTAGGGAGACTGATTATATTATTTATGAAGTTTTAACTTCTGCAATTAGGAAGCAACCTTACAAGGTTTTCCTAGAGTTGGAAAGTCAGAATGAAGCGTGAAGAAGGCAATGATTGTAATAAAGAATGCATTCATCTTTCAGGGACGGTATATGACCTAAAGAAGTAGCTTTCAATTCATACTCTTTAAATGTTGGCATCATACACTGGAAAAACTGGCATCTCATTCTGGCTTGAATCATATGGGCCTATAGCCTAGTGAAGAAACAAGATCCTTTGTCTCGCTCAGTTGTGTTGTCTTTCTTGTTTTCTTTTAACGTATGAGAAGCATCATATTAGGTTTTATTGAAACAAAATGTTGTTATAGGATATGTGCTGGATGCAAAAATCAAATTGGTCATGGGCGCTATCTCAGTTGCATGGGTGCTGTTTGGCATCCAGGGTGTTTTCGTTGCCATGCTTGCAATCAACCAATATCTGATTATGAGGTAAGGAAGCTAGTACACAGTGATTACCATCCTTGACAGGCTTTGATCTTATTGTTCTTCTTTTTGGCACAGTTCTCTATGTATGGGAATTTCCCGTATCACAAGTCTTGCTACAGGGAACTTTTTTACCCAAAATGTGATGTTTGCAAGCAATTTGTAAGTATTTATCTTTCCAAATATATATTCAGCTATACCAACTCTTTAGAATGCGGCAATTTTCTTCTATGTCTATCATAGGCCCTAAGTATATAAATCTATTTAGCATTAAATATCAATTCTTGTGAATGGGCGAATATGTCTGATTCTGGAATTCCTTTTGATGATTGCTGTGTAAAGAAGTACAGTAACTTGAAATGCGAACCATAGATTGGGTATTCTGTATGACAGAACATCTGCACCTATTTATGCCTTTGGATAGGTTTTATTCCCCCATCCCTGTGGTGTTTGTACAACTTTTTTTTGTGGCAAACCTCGTACCACTTAAATATTTTCTTTTTTTTATTGATGTGATTTATGATTACCAAAGGGAAAAGGGAAAGACCTGAAATGTTTCAATTAACATTGTTAATGAACCATAGTATGGGCTTAGTTGGTTATGGGCCAAAATATTCACACAATTGCTTCAGTATTATATTTTTCTATAAATATATTAAGTAATTTATCTCTCTTGTGTGGCTTATCTTTTTATCATTCGATAGAAATACTACCACTACCAATTTTACAAATCTTGCATTGTCCATTAGTCTTTTTTTGTCCTTCTAACTTATTTTCATTTTGAGAGGCCTTTTATTGATTTTGATTAGGAAGCATGTGGAGCCAAATGTTCTCAAAAGTATTCCAGCCTACATAACATATATATATATATATATATATCCTGTAATATTTATCTCTGTCCAGGTTTCTTGTTCCCACTTCTTATTGTAATCCATGTGTCACTTATATACTCTATGGAGAATCCTCTTGAGGCTGCTTACATGTTATTTGAATGTTTTTAAGATTGCGTGCTTCTAAAATTGTAGTGATATTACCTATGTGCATCATAGTTTTTTGTTACCCTTTAAAATTTGTGTTTTATCAGTCTGTCATCATGATTTTTCTTGCAGATTCCGACAAATAGAAGTGGCCTTGTTGAGTACTGGGTTCACCCATTTTGGCAACAAAAGTACTGTCCCTCACATAAGCGTGATGGCACTCCAAGCTGTTGCAGTTGTGAACGAATGGAGGTGGGTACAAATACTAATTCCAAGACCGCTCTTCAATTGATATCATTAATATCATGTTATATATTGGATTTTTTAAATTGTCTTTGGATAAATATAATATTCCAAATCATTTAATATGTAACTCATTTGCCTTAACTGTGGTAGCGTTCACTGCTGAAGTGGCTCTAATTCATAATTCTTGTTGCTTCTTGTGTTCGATGCTGTATATTCTGCTCATTTTCTCCTCTCTCTTTACCTTTCAAAATTTCAGCCAAGAGACACAAAATATGTGACTCTGGATGATGGGCGAAAGCTCTGCCTGGAGTGTCTGAATTTTGCAATAATGGATAAAAGCGAGTGCCAACCTCTTTATCTTAATATACAAGAATTCTTTGAAGGTTTAAATATGAAAGTGGAACAGCATATTCCATTGCTTCTAGTCGAGAGACAAGCCCTAAACGAAGCCATGGAAGGAGAAAAGAATGTGAGACATTTTACAATTTAATTGCAGAGTATGTAATTTGTTACCTTAAAATTTACTTATTACATATTGCTTTTAAATTCTTCTTCTTGTTTTCTCTATCCTGGAGTACAGGGGCATCACCAGGTTCCTGAAGTTAGAGGTCTCTGTCTTGCTGAAGAGCAGACTGTTAGCACTGTAAGATTTTTTTTTAAACACTATCATTTGAAATGTGGTTGCAGTGATTATTGCAAGAAATATGCTTGTTTTGTATGATTTTCCTTTATCCAGAATCACTGATGTGGAAAAAAAAAAATCTTAATCAGATTTTACGCAGACCAATAATTGGGCCTGGAAACAGAATTATGCGTATAATAACAGAGCCGTACAGACTGATTCGGAGGTGTGATGTAACAGCCATTCTTGTATTGTATGGGCTCCCAAGGTATTTTTTATCAACTTTCACTTGTTCCATCCAATGTCATTATGACTCTATTAATATTTGTATTTTGTAAAATTTCATTTAACTTTTGCAAAGGACTCTTGCATTTTTAACTCTAAGAACTCCATTTTTCCTTGACTGAATGCTAGCTCAATTTTGTAAAATTTCATTTAACTTTTGCAATAGACTCTTGCATATTTAACTCTAAGAACTCCATTTTTTGTTAACTGGATGCTGGCTCAACATCTGCAAGATGTTCTAGTGATGGATTATTACTTAACATTTATTCTGTGCTGCTAAATTTCAATTATTTCAGTAAGAAGAGTAGCCAACAACATCTTCTTTGTTCTCAAATATTGCTGTAATGCTTGAATTTCTGCATGCAGATTACTGACAGGGTCAATACTGGCTCATGAGATGATGCATGCATGGCTTCGGCTTAAAGGTAACCTTATCCAGTGGCCATTGGTTTCTGTTGCCATTAAGTTTCCTTTTGTTTTGGTTGATCCTTGGTGCATAACAAGTCAGGGGATTTTAGATGGCTTAAAACTAACTCTTTTCCTAGAAATCCAACAGCCAAAAGCGCCAGAACAAGAAGAATTTTATCCATCATTAGTAGCTGCTTAATGCTAACTGAATGAAGCATGTATATATCCTAAGCGAAGGGCTTATCTGCCTTATCTTTTGGCTCGACTTAGCAGAGACCCTACCTGAGTCAAGTAATAAGCTGATCTACCACTGACTTAACTGCCGCGTCTTGTAGGATCTTGTAAGATAGTTCCACCCAATAGCCTTCCTTTCTAATATCAGTTCTTTTAAATACATTGTGAAGAGAAGTGCTCAAATCCTACTATTTCTATAATGTGCTTGATCTGATGATCTACTCTCTTGCTGTTAGATCAATGGCTTTTGTGCATTTAACTAAATCAATCTAGAATGGCCATCAACCAGTTTCTTACTTTAGCAACAGAATAATGATCAGTCTCCTCAGTTTCATGAATAGTCTTGGAGGAGTAGCTCATGGTATTGATGCAAAGTTTACCAAAGTGGATTTCTTTTCCTGAGAAAAGATAAAAAAAATGATGACAAGTTCCTTTAGTAGCTTGTGTCATTGAGGATGTGAAGCACGGCTTTAAGCCTATAAGCCTATGTTGCAAGGTCAATAGAAGTCAGAAAGGTACAAGATTCTAGTGAGATGGAAGTGTCTTCATTATCATTTTCTCTTGTCTACTGTTGCACATTGTATTTGCTGTCCTTACTGCAGAAAACTTGAAAATTGCCTCTTGTGCTGATCCTATAATTGACCATGGTAGTTTCTGAATGCGCTCATGAGATTATTGAAAGCACTGATCCAACATGTAGACTGGTTGGTTGACTTACATGTGGGTCGATTAGGATGAGAGAGAATTCTATTAAGCCAAGAATTTATTCTTTGAAATGCTAACTCCTTTTTATATTATTTCTTTCACAACTTATGAAAGATTTTTATTATTTTTAAAAAAATTGTAACAAAAACAGTAACTAAAAATTAAGTACAAATGTTTCCCATATAAAGATGAATTATTGTTTACGGTGACATATCTTGCTTATTTTTTTTTATAACCTCAAACAATTCAATGAAGGTATGCCCTTCAAGTGGACTTTTTTATGTCTCATTCAAAAGGTTGCATCTGTTCTGAAGTCTTTCATCATAACAGTATCCAGTAGATATATAGTTCCTGGCTTCTATATATTATGCTCACAGGATTTGGAGCACTCAGTCCAGTAGTTGAAGAAGGCATCTGCCAGGTGCTGGCTCATATGTGGCTGGAGTCAGAAATCGTCTCAGGAACTGGCAGTAACATCGCATCCAGCTCATCATCCTCGACTTCATCCCGAAAAGGTCCGAGATCTCAGTTTGAGAGAAAACTTGGAGAATTCATCAAAAACCAGATTGAATCAGATTCTTCATCAGCATATGGTGATGGCTTCAGAGCTGGTAGCCGGGCAGTTCTTTGGTATGGCCTCAGAAGCACCCTCGACCATATTAGAATGACAGGGACTTTCCCATGCTGACTCTGGACAAGAGCATTCCAAAACTTACATGAAATCTTTGCCCTCATACAGAAAAGATTGCCAGGACTACAAATATAGTTAAAGGAAAATTAATCGATGGAAAAAGGTTAGCACATATCAGGTGTCATACCTATCAAGTTGTAATTCTTAAAAACAAGAAACCAGTCATGTACCTAATCGAATCTTTGTTAAAGTGGGAAACAGTAGTTTGTAAGCTTTATATGCACATGATGGCATGATAATGTCATTGCTTGCACAACTAATCCAGTTTATGGTGTCTCCAACGTACTAAATTTTTCATTTTTTTTTTTTTTTTCAATTTTAAACTTCTGCAATACTTTTCATCTCAAATTGATTGAGAATTCATTTGTAAATTTATTTTATCAGGCATCCTCAAAGTTTAGTTTTTCAGTACATTGAATGGGTCATGTATAAAACAATCAACCATCTATTATTATATTTTAAAAAATCTTCCGGTTACTCAAATGAGGCATTAGGTATTGGGTTGTTCTATGGGCTATTCAGGCATTTGGTTGTTCTAAAGTCGCCCGGAGGGGCCTAGGCAATCTCGTGGCCATCTACTTCAAGGCAACTGGGACCAAACATGTAACCTAAGGCTTTGTAAGATGCACTGTGGCCCTTATCTAAACTGTAACCTAAGGCTTTGTAAGGTACACCGTGGCCCTTATCTAACAATATAATCAGACTCCATGGTTTGTTGGCCTGGGTGAATTTTCAGTTGTTGAAGAGAGAGAGGTTCGTAACAGTCAAGATAAAGTATTATTTGGATTATTTGATCTTATACAAAATCTTTCTAACATAATCAATATGAGTCATAAGTTGTGCCTGCTTTGATACTATTTATGACAACTTAAAATTTTATTTAAAAAAATTATAAAAGAAGGTACTATATTGATTCTTATTCTATATAAATACTTTAGATTTTATCGATGCATAGCTGATGTAGGACTAATACGAGCATGCACAAGATTCCTTCATAGGGCATGAGCAACTATAACGACATTCTATATCTTGTAGCCTCCTCCTCTGCCCTTTCTTTTATCTGTGTTGAAGAAAAAAAAAATCCTAAGCTAAATACATGGTACATACTGGCTCTCATACAGATCCACAATCCAACAAGTTGTTTCTAGAATACATTGAACCGTGTACAAGTGTGCTAACTCATGCTGATCCTAGGATTGAGCTGCACAGATTTTAAACATACACTGAATAACGTAACCATTGGTATAGTTCACCATCTTATTACCAAAAAAAGGAAAAAGGAAAAAAAAAGTATCCAATACAGCACCATTTTATTGCCAAAAAAGGAAAAAGAAAAAAAGTAATAGTATCCAATACAGCAACAGCTGGGTGCAATTGACAAGGTTGCAACCTTTCCTTCAACTAAGCCACCCATCACGCTTATAAACCTTAATTTTTAGATTGGGTCCACATTGTACAAATCCAGTCCATTTAGACTCAAAAACACACGCATCCAACATTCTCAGACATCATAAAACAAACCCAACAGGATGAAATCTAAATCTAAAATCCCAAACCATCAAGCAAACCTTTCCGCTGACAGTGAAGTAAAAGAGAGAACGTTTCTTTAAACGCAGACGCCATCACTCCAAAAAAAAAAAAAAAAAACAAAAAACAAAATCTAGCTCATCATCTGGTGGAACTCATGGAAGTCAAGCTCGCCGTCGCCGTCGAGGTCGTAAGCCCTTATCATGGCCTCGCACTCCTCGAACGACCGCTCGTCGCCGAGCCGGCTCAGCATTCTCTGCAGTCCCCTCGGGGTGATCCTCCCCGACCCTTTCACCACCTCGAACATTTCAAACGCCTTCCTCAAGTCCTCATCTTCCTCCTCTCCTCCCTCCCCTTCCATCAATCCCACAAAGTCTCCGAAGTCCAAGAGTTGGTCGCCATCCGAGTCGAGTTCGGTGATCGCCGCCTCCGCCTCCTCGACCGTGATCTCCTCTCCTATGGACATGAAGAAGGCCCTCAATTCTTCGCCCGATATCTTCCCGTCCCGGTCCTGATCGAAGTGCCGAAAGACTTCTCGGAGCTCGTCGATCCGATCCTTGGTTCGGAGCGAGGGAGACGGGACGGCGCCAGGGGCCGAGACATCGGCTTCGCGGTGGAGGAGGGGGAGGTTGAGCTTGAAGCTCTTGCGAGAGAGACGTTTCGATGGTCCGGAGATGGCCACATTGGCCATTTTGGTGGTCTTTGTATTAAGGCTAGGCAAATGGCAAGGTCAAGGAGGAAGTGTAGTTGATCAATATATATGAAGAGAGACCGAGAGGAGGTGGCGATGAGGCTATAAGAAGCGAGAAGAGTTGCGTAGAAGTAGCGACGGACTTGCAGCTAAAGGCTTCAGTAGTGAAGTTTCCAGGGTGCTTCGTTGGGGACCGGAGTGGGTCTGGTAGCCATGACTTTGTAACTTGCTTTCCGGGTTAGGAATTTGAGCTTTTGAACTCTGGCATGGCGATTGGCCGCTTTACCCTGGCGCTGGTTTCTTACGTAAAGTGTAAGGTATTTGATGGTTTCCTCGTGACTTTTTTTCAGCTTCCCACTTCTTTTTCTTGGTATGGTCGTCAACCAAAACTTCTCTGAAGTTGCGAAGTTTTCCCACTAATTTTAACTCTCTTCTTGTAGCAACACTTTTCAAATATAATTATCGAACTATATATATGTATTCACCTTTGCTTTAGAAGATGTAAGTGCTTTTTCTTAAATAATGTCAACAAGTGCATTCTTACTGGTTTATTTCTTGTGTAAGAGAGACAAATGAGAGTTGCCAACCAGATAAAAATGAGGTTTTATTTGTTAAACTACAAACGTCTCTTCTCATGTGATCACATGCCATCCATGCTTTTAGCTTAACATGCAAGCAGATGTGTCGAATAATGTCAGAAATAAAAGTAGACTGGCTTACAATAATACATTTGATGCTGGGGGCTAGTTTTTTTAATGGTGAGATCACTTACATCTGTCTCTATATGGTTCTTACCTTTGTTATTATCTCTTTCTTCTAAATGCCTTGATTTATTTCCAAATCATGATTATTGCAAGCTTCAAACTCATCAATGTTGACATAAGCATGACATAAATCTAAGTCATGAGAGTCACATGGATTTAAAATCTGACTGTAGTTCTTAAAGAAGTTTATGTTTCCTTATTTTTGCCCTTTTAATAAAAAGCAGGTTGGGTTTTGGTCGAGTCTTTCATTGAAATTAAGCAGTCAATTTAGGATTTTTTTAAAGTCATGGACCCCTATGTCGGTTAGGGCATTTGATGTTAAAAGAATAATTGAAGAGGAGATGGATGGGGATAATCAAAAGAAAATCTATCTTTTCATGACAAAAATGTATATCTTTTCGTGAGGAAAACATTAGAATTGACTTCAAGTGGGTCAAAGCAAGATGAGTCCGACTTGATGGCCCAACTAGGCTTCACTATTGAAGATTTAGTTATTTAGGCCTAGATTCATCATTTAGTACGCCCATGTCAAGCCTGTGTACAAATGACTCATGTCAATTCGCCTGCAAGCCGTTCGAGTCCGGCCCATGGGTAATTGAGACTTGGGTATACGCAACCCACTTGCTTTTTTTGAATAAAAAGTTAAGTTTAAGTTAATTTTTTTAATCTCATTTAATTTTTTAAATTAATTTATACTTGATTATTAATTATTAAATTATAGTAATAAAATAATAGTTAGATGCTTGATTTAAATATAATATTTTGGGTTAAATCCGAAAAGATATAAATGATCCGTTGGATCTTAAATTTCTTTTATAAATCCGATCCAATTAAAATTAAGTTGGGTCTGGGACCAATAATTAAGTTGGGTCTGGATTCAAAATTAAAGTTTAAATATAAAACTAAATTAAATTAGGGTCAAGCATCATTCAATCTAAGCCGATCTGTTCACAGCCAAAGCCCACAATACACACCTCCCACCCTTTAGGTTCGTGTATCAGCGTTGGTCTAGCTAACAATATGGCCCAACCCAGCCTGCCAATGATCCACAGAGGTTCCATTTAGCAGCCCAAAAATAAATCTTTATGCAATACTCCGTTTCACTCTATTTCAATGGAGCACACTCGAACCATTTTGTCTTCACGTCGAAATTCCTAGCCTCCGCTCACTTCCCGCCTCCCACACCGGCCTCTGCCCCATGGTCCAACGGCTTGAACAGCCGATCAACCGCCCAAGAACCCTCCCCCCTCCGCCGCTATAAATAAGAGCCAATGCTTTCCCTTCAGCATCACTCTCATACCTCTTCTTCTTTCTTCCTCCCTTTCCCTCCCTCTCTTCTCTCCTCTTCTCCTCTTTCTTCTTCCCAGGCCCAAGTACTGCCACCGTGCCCTAGTCCGTTGTCGCCTAAGCCCTGCTCTGGCCGAAGCACTGCTGCCGGAGTGCCGCACCACTGTGCCGCCGCTGTGATGCTCCGATCTGAGATCGAGATCTCGAGGTCCAGCGGAGTTCCGGCTCCCCTGGTTCCTGGTTCTTGGTCGAAGCTCCGTTCGACCAAAGCTACCGCGGTCTCCACCCTACGTCGTTGCCGCCTTGGCTTGGCTCCCCAGCAGCCCTTGGATGAGCCGCCGCCTCCATTTTTCCTCCTCAGGTGATCGAAAGTAAGTTTGCTACCTTCTCCTTTGTTCGGTATCAGGACTGAGTCCCTCGTCGTGGCCAGCCGCCAGGCCGCAGTCCACCGCATCGTCGACCGACCCAGCCCGGCCCTCGCTTTGGTCGCCGCTGGCATCTGCAGATCGAAGCCAAGCTTCGAATCGAAGAAGAAGGTCGTTGGTGGTAGTTTTGGGGTAGAGGCCATCTTCTGGTTGAGCCAAGGTACATCTTTTGCCCTGATCCAAACCTACTTCAGATTTATCCCAAACCCAATTAAGCTAGGTCTAACCTGATTTAGATCAAGGTTCAACCTATAGCCATTCAGCCAAGCTTAATTTAATTAAGCCGAGCATAATTGAGATCAGACCAAGCCCAATTCAAGCTGGACTGATTCGATTAGATCAAGCTGAACCCAAATTGAGCCTCATTCAAGCTAGAGCTATTCCAGTTGATCAGATCTAACAGAAATTAAACCAATCCAAACTCACATCAGGCTAATTTGAGCCAAATCAACCCAACTAAGATGTAGACCAAGCTAAATAATCCAAATTAAATTGGACCAACCCTAATTGATCTAACTGTGCTCCAATTGAAGAAGTTCTGGACCTAATCAGATCTTAATTGATCTCATTAGAACATAATAGACCTAATTGAGTCTTAATTGGAGGAGTCTTGCTCTAATTTGATCCTAATTGAGTTGAGCTAAGTCTAAACCTAACCCTAATTGATTAGAACTTGATCCAATTGATTGAATTGGATCCAAATTTGATTCTAATTGACCTAATTAAGCTCGGATGGGTCCAAATCCAACCCATATTACTTAGATCCCAATGTGATCGATCTAAATTAAGTTCCGAGATGATTTTAATCATATGATCTAACTATAATGAGGGTTAATTGAATAATAAATGATGAATTTAGAATTAATTATTATAGATGATCATCCATTTGTAAGTAAGCAAGAGCTTTAGGACATGGATTCGCGCATTGATATTTTGTGTCAGTGGATTTTGGTGGATTATGAGCTTGGCTTAAACGCGTGGGATTGGTGGGAGAGCTTATGGCTGAATGAAGGTTGGTGTAGAACCAATCTTGATCGTAGGTAGAGACTGGACTAGGTTTATAATATGTGGCGGTAGTTTGAAAATTAACCTGAACATGAGGTGATAGTCGGTTAGGTTTATATTGCATGGAGTACTAGTACACTTGATTATCTGTATGTATTTTCAACATGCTCAAGTATTATTGATATAGCTAATGCTAGTATGTGTGTGTCTATGTATATATATATATATATATATATATATATATATATATATATATCATTAAAGAGCACTGATAGTACTAATATGACTAGATTGCTGGAGTGCACTATTATTACTACTAAGGCTAGATCGATCGCCAGTATTATTGATATGATAATCTAAAATATGACATCAAGGTGTTATAGTCTAATGATGTGGATAGCAAAGATGAAGTTGTTAATAATCTTTCTTATATTTGTCGTATGATTTATAGTATAATATTTTGTAGCATAATTTATTTTGTTATATATATTATTTTAATATTATTTATATATTTTACTATATATCCATATCTATATCTATAAGGATTTTTGTTGAGCTGTGAGCGTTATATCATATTTGTCATATATTTTTTTATAGAGCTTGAGGATTTAACTGTAGAGTCAGATTTGGGATTGATTGAGAAAACATATTGTAGATAGTTCTAATTCTATTATAGTAATTGTACAAATAGATTTTATTTTGAGGATAATACATACATATTGATTTGACACTATGATTTGAGATGCGTGTGATGATGATAAAGAAGTCTTCCATGCCCTTAGGATTCTAATTTTAAAGATATATGGTTATGTCATGAGCCCAGACTATGTTGTGGGTTTGGGGCATAATAATTTTCTATATGTATTCAACATAAAGATGATGAGTACTTTGCCCATCTTAAAATAAAACTTGTAACTTAAAAATCTACGTAGTGTTGGAGGATCTGCTTGAAGGCTTACTGATACATTATTTCCTTTAACCTACAAGTAGACTGTTGTCTAAAAAAAATTGCTGTGTAGATAACATAAGTGAAAAATCTTTGAAATTATTATAATAGCAATTGTTTTATTACTTTCAATTTTAAAAATATAAGCTCACCTTTTTTTTTCTAACTTTCCAAATTGACCAATTATACTTCCTTCGATTGTTATGTATGATATATAGCTTGTTAAAATAAACATTTGATAAGAATATTTTTTGGCAAGGAATACTCTACCATTTTCAATTTCCTCTTATTTACATTTAGTGCATTGGCAACCCCACAAACATGTGCTTTGAAGATTAATTTTGATGGCTCTGTAAGGCCAACTAGTGTAAGAGAAGGTTTTCTGATTCGGATGAAAGTGGAAGGATGCTGTTGGCAAGGCTGTTCTTTTTCAAGAGTTTACTGAATTGACAGTAGAATGGTGGGGAAGGAATAAAACTAGCAGCTGACTATTTTCCATCTTCACCCTATATTCTGGAAGGCAACTCTTCTACTGTCATTGTCTGGTTAATTCTTTACTAGTTATAGCAACTAATGCAATCATTTGGTTTCTTCTCTTGTTCTCATATCTTCAGAAGAGGAAATCAAGTTGAGAGATACTTGGCTCAGCTTGTATTATCCTTCAAGAATCCTCAGCTCTCCACTGAGCAGCTTCAGCTCTCTTAATTTCTTAGTACAAGTTAATGCTTGTGAAATCTTATTTGTGAGAGTCTAATGTTGTGTCATTGTCACACCCCCCCCCCCCTCCTCCTCTTCTCCAAAAAATAAAAAAAAAAAAAAAACAGTGTGAACATGCAGTTTAGAGGGTTTCATTGAAAAAATATACATCGTACATGACGCTCATAAGTCATAAATATTAGAGAGGTAGTAACTCATTTGACATTCACTTCTAATGTTCAGTTAATTTCTTCTTGATACATTCCACATGGTGGCACTGTGACTATGAATGGTTCCTCGTATATATATATATAACACTCAGGGATCAGTGATCACTGTATTCTAAGGAGTCACTTAGGGATTGACATATAAATTTCCATCTATATTTGCAAAATCAGGAAAATTTGCAGGCTTTCCATGCCACATGCCAATTATATATATATATATATATATATATATATATATATATATATATATATATATATATATATATATATATATATGTTAGTGAGCTGTGGATTTTTGAATGTAGATAGCTGCTGCGTTTGAAATTAATTTGGTGCATATCTAAGCCGTGGATATATTTGCCCTAAAAGACTTGTTAACACTTTTGAAAGGATTGATATTTTACTATATATATTGTTTTTGATATTGTTCAATATTGTACAGGTTCAGATATTGCATGTTTCATAGGATCATGTCTCATTGGATCTGCAGCAATGCATCCGTATTACATGACAGGTTTGAGATATTGCAGATGGCCCATTGCAGTTTGTGCATGTTGATGATGTTAGTTATAATTCAATTGCGGGTGCTTATTAAATTAATTAGAATTTGAGTTGAGATGAGCAATATTGGATTCAAGATACCTAGGATTCAAAAATTAACCAGGACCTCTACTTGGAAGTCTCAGGTGCTCCACAATCCATCCTTTCTTTTCTTTTTTTCAATAACAATCTAGTAAAGGTACCCAGCTCAAATGCTGTACATTATGGGTGGAAGTATAGATAGATTAATATCTAATTAATAAAACCAACCACCTGGGACAAAACTCAGTGGTTAATATTAGGGTGCTGAAATATTGGAAAATGTTATCTTGCCAAATAGATTGTGTCCTGTTTTCCAGCATTGCAACTAAGGTTTAGGAAATCGGTCCTTCTGATGCAACAGCAAAAAAACAAAGAATCAAGGAACAGGCAACTGTTCTACTTTCTATAAGTTTGGATCTCCAAGACCATGTGAATAATTATAAATTCTCTCTTCAGACATTATGGAATTCAGAAAATAAAATAGATGGTTCCCTATTAAATGTGCTTCATGAGGCAAAATAGAACTATCAAATTGCTCTCTTTGCAGGAGTAGAGTCAAGAACATCATGAAGGAGACAAAGTCATTGATAAGGGCTCCTTGGCTCAACTTAGTTCCTCTTTTGCAGCTGCTGATGGGCATTAGGAATTTGGCCTTGAGTAATGGTGGTATGGCATTTCATGCTGCTGAAGAGTTGCACTTTCTAGGTGCTATAAATATATGGAGCAAGGTAACAACTATTTAGGGCCATGGAAGGTTGAGTTTTTTTTTTTTTTTTCCAGGTTTCTGGACTCTGCCTCTCTGCGTCATCTTCATATTGTTATTCTCATGAGGCTGATTGGGGCTCATGTTGTCCTCCCCATGTCCTGATGCGCTCCTCTGCTTGCATAGCCTGCATATCATTTCAAGACTTATTACAATGATGTTTAAACTCCTTTTAGGAATGGCACTATGAAGAAAGCATTTTCCTAGAAAACTAGTTCCTTATAAGCTTATTTACATAGGTCCTAGTAAAGCCTATTCCTTTCTACATGCTAGTTTTCTTTTACCACCCCCATCATCCCATATGTTGCACCCCATGTCAGTCCCATTTTGCATATGATAATCTTTAAGATGAATGCAGTAAAATCATGATCTTTAAATTCTATTACAGATTTTCATTTGAGATTATATGTAGAACTGGAGTTGATCCATTCATGCCAAACAATACATCAATTCATGGGACCATACCATAAGCAAAAGTTTCAAAAGCAATATGATCTGAACTACCTCTTTTTCCCATCTAGTTCTGAATGTAATCACTAGCAGAATAACTGTTTGCAACAGAGTCCCAATTAACATCCCCAACCAAATGCCCTGCATCACATAAAAGAATTAGTATATATAATATACACACATAGATACATATGTACATAAAAACATACAATATTTTTTTTCACCACAAACTCATTCTTAAAATTATAAATAAAAATGGACAAAAATGTCTTACTAGTTCATCAAGCTTGAGCTTGAAGCCAAGAACGGCTCCTATAGGCAACCCAAAAAGGTAGTAACATGCTATATTTATAAAGGCAACCAAGGTTTGCCAACCTGCTCCTATTGCCACTCCTGCAAATTTTTTTAGTGAGAGTCCTTTGGTTAAAACCATCGGTTATAGTGACAAAGAACCTTCAATATCTATTTTTCACCATGCAAACATTAATGCCTCATTTTTCAGTGTGCTAGAGAGAAGGTACCAGATAGAACAGGCTGAACGCTGTTCAGAAAGATGGTAGCACCCAGAAGATATCCCAGTTTGGATGTTTCTCTAACCAGTTCAGGTACATCTGTGAAAACCTTTGGTATGTGTGTTCTGAAGATGAGAACTACGGCCATGAAAATGAATCCAAAGAAGAGTGACGTAGAGACGGAAACAATTACAGCAAACTTTGCTGCTTTTGGGTGATTTGCTCCAAGTTCATTGGATACTCGTACACTGTGAAGCAAGAAACAAACAATATATTCAATTCACTTTGATGCCAGGAGCTGCAAACAATTTGAAATAGATGAGGCCCACCTGACTGCAGCATTAAAACCCAGAGCTATCATCAACGTCCAAAGTTGATAGTTCATGCTAACAGACAGAATAAACAATTGATTAGCTAAAGGAAATCTTACGTTCAATCATTTGAAGATGGAACAACTCCTATGCTTACACAACTGATTGGTATGCACTGTGCTAGAAAATAAGAAGATTTTTAATGTTGTTTTAGATAATAGTAAGGCTCTTTGAGCAGACAGATATCAGCATCTAACCAGATAGATATAGCACCGACTGCGATTTCTGGATTTTTTAAGCAGCCCACCAGAATAATGACTGCTGTATAATACCAAAGCTCCAAGCTGCCATCAAAGTGCTCCAGTTAAAGATGAAGAATTTGGATGGTTTAAAACAATGGGCCAATTGTTTTGCATATTCTGGATCCTGGTACTTACCATAGCATTATTGCTGACGCAAGTGAGAGTTTGACAAAAGCTGCCAGGTTTTGGAATGCTAACATAGAAAAGCCTTTCCATGCTTCAGGGAAAAAGCCAGATACAAGATAAATCATCTGACCCAAATTTATAAGCCACCAAGAAATGTTCGCAACCATTGCTGCACCCAGCAACCCATGACCCAATTTTGTTACAAAAATCCAATTTAGCAGAGCATGGATGCCCAGAACCACCCCAGCAATCACAGCCATGACCCAGACCTTGCTCTGAGATTGAAAAAACTTCTGCAGAGGAAAATTCACGGCGTAGGCATATAATTGAGGGATTGTCCAAGTAGCATACTTCCCTGCGACTTCCGATATATCTTTGGCCTGTCGAAGTAGCTTTAAGATGGGTGATGTGAACACATATACTGGTGATAGAATCATTGCTGTGACTCCAGTAATAACCCAGGATCGTTGCATGTAGATTCCTAGCATGTGAAGTTGTCCAGCACCAACAGCTTGACCACAGAGCGTTTCCAAGGCACTCCCCATGCCTAGCTACAGAAGAATGACAAGAAATTAGTTGTCTAACAGCTGATGGTCAGAAAACCAAAACTAAGCATCCCTCAGATTATGTTTTTTTTTTTTTTTTTTTAAAAAAAAATCCTTTCCAAACACAGTAAAGCAATATGATATTTTATGTATGGTAACAATTTTGCCAGAAAAATATATAACTTTCCTATTGAAAGCAAACAAATCCATCAAACAAGATTAAACTCCATATTTCATTGAATTGCGACTCTACTGTGTCTCATGCCATGTACCATGGACAAGTAACACATGAAACCACGAGAGTGCAATTACTAAGAATTTTAACTATAACCATGAGTTTTATACTTGATAAACAATGAAACATTTCTTGCAGCCAGATACAAGGGGATTTACGAGCATGACTCAAGCTTGTAATCTCACTTGACAGAATTGAAATAAAAGAGAAGTCTTTTAGCAGCGAAACTATAACAAGAACCATATGAAAGTAGCCATAACAGTCGCTGAGCATCTGAAGTAATTAGTGGATCGATTACCAGAATCCCAAAAGCAAAGCCTTCGATGACGTTCTGTGCAATGGAGACCGCAGCAAGCTCGACATCTCCGAGATGCCCAACGAAGGCCACGGTGACAAACCCGATGGAGAACTGCAACACTCCTGTGAGTATTGCAGGCCCTCCTATGTGCCACATCTTCTTGGACTCATCCCAGGTCTTGGCAACCAACCTTCTTCCCATGATATAACACCTCAACAGAGCCCTTTCTCCAAACTACTCTGCCCTTCACAAGGGAGCTCTCCAGCCTTCTGGGCTTGCTTATACGCACTCTTAGCTCACCTACCTTGGCCCTCAACTTTCCATTCTACTCCTGCTAGTGCCTTCAGTCAATCAGAACATATCCTTCCACCTCCAGTGGCATGAGGTTTGCATGCAGTGGGTTGTCTGTCACTCTTAAGTTATCGAAACGTGGCAGCCAGAAGGTAGGTTACTTGCAGTCCTCTATGGTCGAGTTTGGGGGCTCCCATTCAGCTCACAAGAAAAGTTCCTCTTTCCAGTGATGGGAGAAGATGAGTCCAACTCCAGCGAATCGATGCGAAATAGGAGGTTGGTTCAATTTCAACAGGGCACAAGTAGCAGTTTGTGTGATCTACCGGTGCCCCATAATTTGTTCCCGTCTTTTACAATAGTCATCAGTGATCTAAGGCCTGGAGAATGGAGATTTGTTGTTTCTCTTGGATATGATGTCACCTTTGGAGATGATAAAAACGCTGAAGCAGGCTCAGTTATAAGTCAAACAAACGCAATGCACTCGGAACGGATAAAAACAAATTATATTAAACTATTGGAACAAACTGGAAGGCGACATGCCAACCGATATGGATGAAAGTAAGCATGCAGTTGTTTAATTGGATATTGATTAATTGGACTTATTCAAGTTTAATATGATGGGATTATTCTAGAGCTACGTATGGACGATTCTCTTGGTAATCCTCTTCTGGAGTGAAAGATCGCTTGGGACGGAATCTGGTTTTCTTTCCAGAGTTGAATCACGCGAGTATTCGACGTCATAAGCGAAAAATGCTTTCGTTGGCAATTCCATCCTTGTAGGAGAATTCAAAGGTCTTCTTTTGTTAGTTGGCAAATGTTAAGGCGGTTTGGTGAGAGGGGTCTCGTTAGATTCAGGGCATTGCTTTTTTTTTTTTTTTTTTTTTTTTTTAAGAGATAAAATCCTTCTCAGAAGAACATTATTTGGTGATGGTGACTAGGAGATATCACATTCAACTTTGCGTAATTTTCTTTTTTGTTCCCTCTGCCGAATCTTCCAACCTCTTCATCAATTTATTTCTAAGTTCAAGTGAAGTTTGATGTACTAAGATTTTAAATAATATATTATCCTGTCGTAATAGCTAGGGGTATAGTCTAGGTTGCGTTCAATGCGAAACTGCCTACCAAGTTAAGGTTTAATAAATTTAGATTAGATTTGGATTAAAAAAATTAAAGCTTCAGATAGGAGGAGGCCAGGTTTGACCGTTAACCAAACTTGATTCTAATTGTAGCTCACCTTTTCTTACCCTCTCCTTGCCTCTATTTTCATAGAAATGGATTGTAAATTAGGCCAACTCATGACCGTCCTAGGATGGTGATTGCCATCATAATCGGCGGGTTGCTGGTTGATGGAGACCTTTTCTCTCTCCTTTATTTTGATCTAACTGGGCTTCTTGTTGTGCTTGGGCCTCAACTTTACAATTTCTTCAAAAGCCCAAGTCCAAGTCCAAGTCCAAACCAATCCTGATGCCCGAAAAAAAAAATTAAGATATACCCAATCTGAAGTAAAATCCGATTGACTTGTTAAATACAAGTAGTTTGCAATTAACATGATTATTAAATGAATCATTCACATAATACGATCTGCAGATCTGAATAAGGCTCATTAAATTTGTTTAACTTATATTAAAAAATTAATTAATAACTTTGTTCAATATGTAAAATAAGTAAAATAGAAAGAAAAAAAAAAAAAAAAAAGAAGTGAAGGATGTTTTGAATATTTTAACATTTTATTTGATAAAATCTAAAAGATAAGAAGTAAAGGATGTTTTTGTCGAAATGTTATGTTTATTTTTTTTTATTAATGAATTTTTTTTTTTAATGTTTTAGCGATGGTTATAAATATATAATTATTTTATGATTAAATTAATATTAAAAGGGGTATGATTGGATTTGAGTAAAATTAAATTATAAATTATACCGTTTGAAAATAAGTTAGCAGCTTCATGATATGTCGCATGCGAAGGCAATGACAGGATCTTCGAAATGAGATTCCAACCACCACTCTCGGCCGAAAACGTCGACAATATTACCAGGGACCGTGAACGACACTCTACCCACCATTCACGGCCGAAAAAGTCAACAATATTACCTGGGGACTGTGGCTACTTGATGGGAACGGATGAACACCACAGGGGAGGCCCAACGAGAGACATCACGACTAGCGATTGCTCATGCCTCCTGCAACTCATCAGGCAGATGGAACATAAGAATTTAGATGCAGGTGCCGTCATGCAGTGCTTTACTTAAATTACAAGTGATTTTCATGTGCATAATTCTCGTTAGCTAAAGATACAATACAAATACACTAGAATAATCATATATAAATCTTGATCTGAAAAGGGCGCCATTAAGTGATTTTCTGACATCTTCTTTTGAGCTTTTAGGAACAATTCTTCATTCTTTTTGCTCAAAAACTAATTATGGATTCTTGAATGATGAATAGGTGGTGGTCTTAACAAGCTTATGTTGGACGTCAAACTCAGCTTACTTTTAAAGCAAATTGGAGCGGATCTCCAAAAGAATTTTATGGAATAGGATTACACCCGAAGATGTAGTGAGGCAGAGAATTTCTGCTATACACTTTGGTTAGAATGTGTACGCGTCATGAAGAGTTTGGATTGTTGGGATCAATCTACAGATTTCTTCCCTTTTTATAGAGTTCTTCTAATATTCAGATACTGCACTGGAGAGAAATCGTATGTTGATCCAGTATCCAACGGATGTGAGAGAAAAAATACTACTTTTTGTAATATTTTCATCCCATACATTTTAGATTTCGTAGCTAAACGGATAACATTTTCCACTTGAACACGAAAGCTAAAAAATTTCTTTCATTATTATCAATATATTTGAATATCAAATTATTTATGATTTTGCTTGCTTAGACTGATCCATCCTTCGTAACTAAATCACACTTGAGGTCTTATATATCTGATCGATATACCTACAAGCATAAATTTCATATCCTAGCTTAGATATTTTTAAGTCCCATCACATCAATGTTTTCATAAAACACTTTAACACTAACACCCTTTGCCAGCCAAAGGCAAATAACTAGCAGTAATTTTTTTATTTTAAATAAAGTCCTATATATAATGATATTTAACTTGAATATAATGATATTTAAGCTATTTGGTCTATTGTAATTAGTAGACTAAGTGCTTAGTTATCACAATATATATGAGAAGGTCCAATAGGGATATGTAATTGCAAATCTTTGAATCTAAATAATATAAATAGATTAGTACTATAAGCAATTTATTCTATCTCTTATGTATGGCTAGCAACATAACCTTATTTCTTACTAGACTAAAAAACGATAGCACCACTAAAAGTAAATACATATCCATATATTGATTTACAATCATCAATATCGCTGGCAAAGTTGGCATCTAATAACCAATTACTTTTAGTTCATTAGCTTGATAACATAATTTAAGAATTTTAGTTTCTTTGATATATCTGAATATTCTTTTTCTACCTTTCCAATGAGTTATATTAAGATTATTCTGGTACCTACTAATTAAACCTACAATATAAATTATATTAGGCCTAGAGCAAAGCATAACATACATTAAACTCCCTATTGCTTATGAATAAAGAATATTTAATTTTTCTAATTTCCTTTAGTTGGACAATCTTTTTTACTTAAATTTATACCTCTTTCAATAGAAGTAAATAATGGTTTGCAATTTTATTTTAAATCTTTTAAGAATATAATCAAGATACAATTTCTGACTTAAACATAATATTTTAGATTTTCTATCTCTAATGACTTTGATTCCGAAAAGATGAGATGTTTCTCCCATATTTTTCATTTCAAATCGGGAACTTAACCATGGTTTGGTCTGTTTAATTATTTCTAAACTATTTCTAATAAGTAACATATCATGCGCATATTAAGAAAGAATGATAAAATAGCTTTCATTTTTTAAAATAGACGCACAATGATCTAATGTATTGATAACATATCTTAACTTTAAAATTGCATTATAAAAATTAAAATACCATTAATGAGATGATTGTTTTAATCCATAAAAACATTTTTTTTAACAATATACTTTATCTTTCTATCCTTTTATTATGAAGCCTTCAAATTGTTCCTTTTATACATTGTTTCATTTAATTCACCACTGAGAAAAGCAGTTTTCACATCTAGTTGTATGTGTTCTAAATCAAAAAAAGAAACATTGACTAGGATTATTCTACTATATGTATATTTTGCTATAAAAGAAAAGGTATTAGAAAAATCTATGCCTCCTCTTTGAGTAAAACCTTTAGATACTAACTTAGCTTGATACTTATATGGAGAAACATCATATCTAAATTTCTAATGGCACCAAAGAAGTTGGTACCAAGGAGATAGAGGAGGGCGGTGAGATTCTCATAGCCTTCTAGGAGGTCGCACTTAGTATATCCATGTTCTTTAGTAAACAAAGATAATAGATGGTTATTTTAAGTATCCATGTTTTTTAGTGAAAAAGTAAAAAAAATAAAAGAATAAGAATAATATTCCATATCTTGATATCTTTATATAAATATTTAGTTATCTATAAATATTCTTATTTTTCAATAAATAAATAAATAAATAAATAATAATTGCAAATATCCCACTACTTTAATAAAAGAATATGGTTCTATATCTCTCTCTCTCTCTCTATTTCACTCGGATAACATCTAAAAATGTTGAAATTCTTAATAATAAAATAGATGGAGTTTGTGTGATGACCGTTAGAAATTTTTTTTTTTATCAGTTCATTCAAATCTTAAGGCATATGGTAGGCAATTGAGAAGTTATTAACGTGAAAGAACATCTAAAGTTTTTTTTTTTTTTTCCCGCATAAAAACACCTAATCCGAATCTTTCTAGTGGACCTTATATTACCCTGTACTCCAGCCTTTGTAAGGGTCGAGCAAGAGAGCCGCTTCTCATCATCCACGTCGGCTTTTGAGAAACCACTCGACTTTCCCACAGGGTGCGAGGTCTCTGGTTCTCTGGTGGGTAACGTAGAAGATGGGTTGCATGACGATGCAGGCATAGGGTGCGCCGATCGCAAGCTTTCATGTGGTAGATTCTTCGCCGTCGGCTGGAGTCCGGGCATCACGGGACTTCGACAGGAGGCTTCTTGCCTCAGGTGACATCGATCCTT
This sequence comes from Metroxylon sagu, assembly GCA_017589505.3. Taxonomy (NCBI): domain Eukaryota; kingdom Viridiplantae; phylum Streptophyta; class Magnoliopsida; order Arecales; family Arecaceae; genus Metroxylon; species Metroxylon sagu. The sequence continues at coordinate 217,877 of JACVBY030000474.1, read as the reverse complement.
CACCTCGTGAAGTGGCTCCATGCCAAGTTGGATGCATGGTGCCGTGCTTCGCCTCAGATCGGCGGATGCGCAAGGTAACGTTGCTAAGAATGAAGTCGGGCCTCCTACCTTGCGACGTTCTTCTTCCCGCGGCAGTGCGTTGGCCGCCAGGTGCGACGTCACGCCCCGAATCCAGGACGTGATAATCACCGTACATTTATAAATTTAGTTTCATATTAGATATATATATATAATTCAAGTCGATTTTCTATCCATTAACTTCAATTCGAATTTTAGGGCCACATGATTTTAATCCGTTAACAAAGTTAATTGAGTCAGTAAACGAGCTTAAAGCTTTTTGAAAGTTGATGAGCATAAAAAAAGAGTTACTCATAATTTTGAATTATGATAATAAATCTAATTTAGTACTTATGAGTTTAATTATTCGAATCTAATAGCACTTTATACAAACACCTAAATTACTAATTATACATATTTTTAAAATACACTTCAATATATAAATAGCTAAACAAAGCTAAAAATAATTTTTCTATATATAGAGAGCCGGCCTTGTCTTTGTTTGCTAACCCTTGGACTTCTAATAATTTACTTTATAATAAGCTTAACAGTGTAATAATATTTATTGTACTTTGAATCAAGTATTATTTAATATTATAATTCAATAATTACAAGTAAAGAATGAAGTAAGTTCAAATTATATAACAAATCTTTTATTCATGCCAATTTAACAAATGTCAAAGTAAATCATAAAGCCTAACTTTCATCTGTTTCATAGCGGTAACTCCATAGCAAATAGGAATCCAAATATAATAATTAAATATCAAATTATAACTTTTAAAGTCTCAACGCAGCAGAGAACACACAGACGGAGAGGAGGAGAGAGGGAGGGGGTTAAAATTTCTTTGCAACCATAGCCATAATGATCCAGCCTTATCCCAACTTTATAGCAGTCAACTTTAAATATCCGACTACAGACATTAACTTAACAAGAGATTGTGAGGCCCGACCCGAGTTGGGTCCATTTGACCAGCTTGGATCGGAGCCGGCTTATGGCGTGTGGGAGGGAAAGAGTCACCGCCCTCTTCCCCAACCCGCACCTCACGCGCGGGAGGCGAAGAGTCGCTACCACCCCATTGCTCAAACCACACTCGGTAGCATGCTCAGCGAGGGTCAGAAGGATATTTTTTTTAGGGCCGCTTAAATTGTATGTTTCAGCATCCCTTCTCGCCATCTTCTCACCGTTGTCTCATCATTCAGGTAAGCTTCATTCCTATCTTTGATAGAGTTGTGTGATGAGAGAGAGGCAGGGAATGAATGGGGCGGCATTTCTCCAGCATGGTCCCTGTCCCAGCGTCAGACCATATGAGGAGAAGAGGAAGAACAGTGAAGGGATGAAAACAGGGGAGGAAGAAAAGAGAAGGGAAAAGGAAGAAGAGAGAAGGAATAAAAAGAAAAGAGAATAGGGGCATGGCGGCTGCTGATGGTAGCCAGCCGGATGGCCACGATGGGCCGACGGTGACCCCAAGCCGCTGGTGAGTGTTCATTGGTTCAGGTGAACCAGGGAGCAGAAAAGAAAAGAAAAAAAAAAGGGGAAAGAAAGAGAGGGAGAAAGAGGAAAAAGGGGAGAGAGGAAGGCGGTTGCCAGTGGTCGCCGATGCTGGGCGATCGGCGGCAGCCGATCGATCGGTCGCGCAAGGCCGGCGGTGGCTCCAGGCTGTCGACACCCACGAGCACAGTGACGAGTGACGGGTGCTCGTGGGAGAAAAACAGGGAAGACAGATTAATGGGTTGGGCTGGTCTTGGTTCAACCCATCGAGCCTAGTTAGGCCTAAATTTTGGAGCTCAAATTGAGCTTAGCCCAATGTATAAAAATAAGGATTTAGATCCTCATTGATCCTAGTTTGTTGGGAAATTTTTGTTTCTCCATCTGGGCTAATGAATATGAAGATATTCGAGGCCCAAGTTAGACCCAGGACAAGACTTGGTAGCTTAATTAAATCTATTTTAGCATCATAAATTTTAAAAAATTTAAAATATGAAATATTATATTGTAGGTATCAGGAGCCAAATAGTTCATCTGGACTTGTGGAATAGCAACAAAAAGTAAGTAAGCTAATTATCAGTAATTTTTAAAATAATTAATATGACCTTTGGATAATTGTCATATATACATAATTTTAACTGATATTTTGAATATTTGATTTCCAATGTCTCTATATTTGCTTAAAACAAATAGCATTGCTATTTAAGTACAGATAATTTTTGGAAATATATAATACTTCTGCAGATTTAGCATGTATGATATGTGTGAATCATGTTAGCCAAATATGTGATTTGTATTATGCAAGTTATGTTCATTTTTTTAAAAAACATTCTATGAATTATTTTAAATAATATGTGAAAATCAAATTTTTAAATATAAAAATGTGCCACATGCAGTCCGCTATGTTATGATATAATGAGATGATATGACATGATACGACATGATGACATGGTATGACATGATGACATGAAACTGGTACCAGGACCCTTCCTCCATAAGGGACAAATATATGGAGGTAACACCTTATGAGGTGCTTTGTTCAGGCCCCGTCACAGGCATCAATGTGGCCATAGCGTAAGGTAGTAGTGTCTATGTAACAAGATGAATTTAAATGATAACGAATTTGGCCATGAGGACTTTAAAAGTTTTGAATAGAATTTGAAGCATAAAATGACAAAAGTTTTCAGCACAATTCAAGAATGAGAGAACATGCATGTTATTTTTTTGTAATATGATATGATATGATATTTTGAAGATAATATGATATAATTATTTAGGCTTACTTATTGAGTGAGAGCTCATTAAACTCTCAATGTTTTTTTTCAGAGCCAAAGGAATGAATTGAAACTGAGGTACTTTGAAGCTTCCATCTGCATGATAGAAAGTTTATTTTCTAGTTGCTTGTAATTCCCATATACATATTTTAGTTTTGAATTGTAGTCAGAATGATATCTTATGTAAATGAAATATGTTATCTTAGACTCTTCTAGTTTTGAATGGCTTTGATTTTTGGACGCCTTGCATGCCTTGCATGCGGCGGGTTGGCACCCCTGGATCCACCACTGGGTCTGGGGCGTGATAACTTTAGTGGTATCAGAGCCTAGTTTAGACCTTAGGGATACACTCAGGATTAAACCTAGGCAAGACATTAGGATAACTTGGGAGGGTAACAATTAGTATAAAAACTTGAAATTCATGATTTGAATTGTGGTAAAAAAAATAATAATTGGATCATGGTATTGGCAGGAAACTATAAGATGCCCCACCGCACTAGGAGTCAACATAGCGGTGATGGATCCCAAATTGGCGATTCTAGCCAGCCGGGAGGCTAAGCTGCTTCTGTAGGTTTCAACTCTGCTGACTCGGCTAGGAATACCCAACAGAACTTCCAAGTTGGGATAATGCAGGCCCTCTTTGAGGTAGTACAGCTAGTGCAGGCCATGCAACAGCAGCAATAGCAAGTCCCACCTAACCAACAAAGCTTACTTGTTTCACCAAGCCCTCCTACTCAAAAGCATGCGGCCACCCTGGCCCGAGCTCGCTTGCCTGGCCTCGCATGACCTCGACTTGGCAAGGAGGGGAAAGAAGCTTTACAGAATTTAAGAGTTTGGCCCCTGCTCCCTTCTTGGGCTCAACCAACCCCATCGATGCTGAGAAATGGGTTGTGGAGCTGGAGAAGGCCTTTTCTGCACATGGCAGCCAGGAGGAAGAGAAAATCAGGTTTGCCACCTACCTCCTTCAGGGAGAGGCATACAATTGGTGGCTGCTTGAGGAGAAACGGCATGGCGGTCGGACTATCACTTGGGAAGAATTTAAAGAAGCCTTCTTCAACAAGTATTTTCCCACAAGTGTACAAAGTCAATTGGAGAATGAATTTATCAGATTGGAACAAAAGAACTTGACAGTGGCCCAATATGAAGCTGAGTTTACCAGACTGGCACGATTTGCCCCTGAGATGGTAACAACTGAAAGGGGTAAGATCCGTAGGTTTACTGAAGGATTAAGGCCTAGATTGATGCAAGCAATTAATGCCTTCGAGCTCCCCTCCTACGATGCTGTAGTCAACAAGGCTCTGCTAATTGAAAGAGATTTGAATGCAGTACAGCGGGAGAGGGACCAGCAGATAAAAAGAAAGAGACCTTTTTTCGGTCAAAGTTTGGGGCATTCCAAGAAAAGAGATTCTCAGCAAGTTCCATCTGGCCAGAAGGCTAAAGAAGTCCGATGCCCTCACTGTGGAAAGAATCATTTGGGTAAGGACTGCTGTAGATTATCTGGTGCTTGCTATATCTGTGGAAGTATGGACCATAAAATGGCCATTTGTCCATTCAAGAAGGATCGACAGCCCCCTTCAGACCAAGGGAAGAGTCAACAGTAGCCCAGGACTCAGGGAAGGGTCTACACTCTTACTCAGCAAGATGCTGCTGCCTCTAATGCTGTAGTGACAGGTATGTTTGCTAATTTAAAATTTCTAAGATATTGCATTAGTGTCTTGTGTAGTGCATTAAAACAATGTAAATCTTTTGACATCTAAGAAAAGCTAAAATTTTATGAACAGGTATGATTAAAATAGCCAACATCTTTGCTTACACTTTAGTAGACCCGGGCGCCACACATTCGTTTATGTCTGATAACTTTATTGCCAAGAATACATCTTTGACATATGTTCCTCTGAATCTAAAGTTGAATATTGCTCTACCCAATGGTGATGTGCTAGTAGTGAACTCTGTATGCAAATCTAGTCCAGTAAAAATTGAGGATAGAAACTTAACAGCTGACCTACTAGTCCTCCTATTAAAAGATTTTGATGCAATCCTAGGGATGGACTGGTTAGCCTCCTACCATACTTCAGTAGACTGCTTCAGGAAGAGGATAATTTTTAAAATTCCTAATCAGCCTGAATTCAATTTTGCTGGTAGTCAGAAGGATTTTGCCTCAATAATGGTATCAGCTCTGCAGGCTGAAAAATATCTAAGGAAGGATTGTGAGGGGTTCCTGGCTGTAGTCAAGGATCTTCAGCAGGAAAAGATTAAGCTGGAAGAGATTCCTGTGGTAAGAGAATTTCCTAAAGTCTTTCATGAGGAATTGATCGAATTGCCCCCAGATCGGGAGGTCGAGTTTACTATTGATTTGGCCCCTGGCACGGAACCTATATTCAAGGCTCCATACCGTATGGCCCCAGCTGAACTCAAGGAATTGAAAGCCCAATTGCAGAAGCTATTGGATAAAGGATTTATCAGACCTAGTGTTTCTCCCTGGGGAGCCCCTGTATTATTTGTCAAGAAAAAGGATGGCAGTCTTCGGCTCTGCATTGATTACCGAGAAATTAATAAGGTGATAGTGCGGAACAAGTACCCTTTGTCGAGGATTGATGACCTATTTGATCAACTCCAAGGAGCCCAGGTATTCTCAAAGATTGATCTTCGATCAGGGTACCATCAGCTCAAGATAAAAACTGAGGATATTCCTAAGACTGCATTCAGAACCAGGTATGGCCATTATGAGTTCTTGGTGATGCCATTTGGGTTGACTAATGCCCTGGCAGCATTCATGGACTTGATGCACAGGATCTTTAAACCATACCTGGATCAGTTTGTAGTGGTCTTCATTGATGATATCTTGATATACTCTAAAAGTCAGAAGGAGCATGAAGACCACTTAAGGATTGTTCTGCAGACTCTTCGGGAGAAGAAGCTTTATGCTAAGCTGCAGAAATATGACTTCTGGATAAGTCAAGTATCCTTCTTGGGTCATATCATATCCAAAGATGACATATCTGTAGACCCTAAGAAGATTGAGGCTGTCGTGAACTGGTGTCGGCCTTCCAATGTTTCAAAAGTCAGAAGTTTCTTGGGGCTGGCTAGTTATTATCGTAGATTTGTGGAAGGCTTCTCTCGCATTGCTTTATCTTTGACTCGCTTAACCCAGAAGCAAGTAAAGTTTGTTTGGGCAGAGAAGTATGAGAGAAGTTTTCAGGAGCTCAAGCAGTGCCTGGTGTCAGCCCCTATCCTTACCCTTCCATCTACATCTGGGAGATATACTTTATTCACTGACGCCTCTCGAAATGGATTGGGAGGTGTTCTGATATAGAATGGGAAAGTGATAGCCTATGCCTCCAAGCAGCTGAAGCCTTATGAGCAGAACTATCCTACTCATGACCTGGAGTTGGCCGCTGTGATCTTTGCTCTGAAAATTTGGCGGCATTATCTATATGGGGAGACTTGTGATGTGTATACAGACCATCAAAGTTTGAAATATATCTTCACTCAGAAGGAGCTAAATTTGAGGCAGAGGAGGTGGCTGGAACTACTAAAGGATTATGACCTAAACCTGTATTATCACCCAGGAAAGGCCAATGTGGTAGCTGATGCCTTAAGTAGAAAGTCCTCCTCAGAACTAGCTTTCATAATTACTTCTCAGCCTCATATTCATAGGGATCTTGAGAAGTTGGAGGTAGAGTTGTGGGTTCAGCGGTCAGACGAATTAATTGCAGCGCTAGTGCTCCAGTCAACTCTTATTGATAAAATCAAGTCCTCCCAAAAAGAAGATGTGGAATTGCAAAGGATCAATGAAACTATACAGTTTGGGGTCAGAATGAGTTCAGCATAAGGAAGGATGGATCTTTGAGATTTAATGGCAGACTTTGTGTTCCAAATATTGAAGAATTAAAGGCAGAAATTTTAAGGGAGGCTCACTACTCACCTTATACAGTGCACCCTGGTGGCACAAAAATGTATAGGGACTTGAGAGAAAACTTCTGGTGGAAAGGAATGAAGAGGGATGTTGCTCAATATATGGCCAAGTGCTTAGTATGTCAACAAGTAAAGGCTGAGCATCAAAGACCAGCTAGATCTCTTCAATCTCTGGTGATTCCTCAGTGGAAATGGGAGAATATCACTATGGATTTTGTCATAGGTCTACCCAAAACTCTCAGGAGCAATGATGCAGTCTGGGTCATCGTAGACAGATTAATAAAGTCAACCCATTTTCTGCCTTTTAGAGTTGGGATCTCTAGTGAAAGATTGGCCAACATATACATAGACCAGATTGTGAGACTTCATGGAGTTCCTGTGTCCATTGTATCAGATCGGGATACTAGGTTTGTGTCCCAATTTTGGAAAAGCCTTCATAAGGCTTTGGGGACCAAACTGAATTTTAGCACAGCTTTCCACCCTCAGACAGATGGACAATCTGAAAGAACCATCCAAATTTTGGAAGACATGCTGCGAGCCTGTGTGATGGACTTTGGAGGTGCTTGGGACAACCACTTGACCTTGGTAGAATTTGCTTACAATAATAGTTATCAAGCCAGCATTCAGATGGCTCCCTTTGAAGCTTTGTATGGTAGAAAGTGTAGATCCCCTCTGTGTTGGAATGATGTTGGGGAAAAAATTTTTTTGGGCCCTGAGCTGGTATAGCAAACTGTGAAAAAAGTGCAGCTAATAAAGGAGTGGCTCTGTACAGCTCAGAGTCGATAAAAGAGCTATGCTGATGTCCAAAGGAGGGATTTGGAATTTCTGGTTGGAGATCATGTCTTCTTAAAGGTATCATCAACCAAGGATGTGATGAGATTTGAGTTCAAAGGCAAATTGAGTCCACGATTCGTAGGCCCTTTTGAAATCTTGAGCAGAGTTGGAGAAGTAGCCTACAACTTGGCCTTGCCACCAGCACTCTCTGGGTACATAATATGTTCCATATTTTTATGTTAAGGAAATACATTTCAGAACCCAGCCATGTGATAGAACTTGAACCAATTTAGCTTAAGAAAGATTTGACCTATGAAGAACATCCTGTGTGCATCGTGGACCATAAGGATCAGGTTCTAAGGCGGCGTAGCATCCCCTATATTAAAGTACAATGGAGCAACCATTCTGAGCAGAAGGCTACTTGGGAACTTGAGGATGAGATGAAGAAGAAATACCCCCATACATTTGTAACTTAAAAGCATGAATGTGAAGGGAAAATGATGATTAATATGAATGTTGGAACTATTTTTGTATTTTGAATCTTTGTCATGTGGTGACAATTGTAAGCTTTTTCCTAAATAAATCTTGTGTAAATTTTGTGACTTAAATTTCAAATATGATGTTTGATTAATAAGCAATAAATTTTGAGGACGAAATTTTATTAGGAGGGAGGAATGTGAGGCCCGACCCGAGTTGGGTCCGTTTGACCAACTTGGATTGGATCTGGCTTATGGCGTGCGGGAGGGGAAGAGTCACCACCCTCTTCCCCAACCCGCACCTCACGTGCGGGAGGCGAAGAGTCGCTGCCACCCCATCGCTCAAACCGCACTCGGTAGCGTGCTCAGCGAGGGTCAGAAGGATATTTTTTTTAGGGCCGCTTGGATTGTATGTTTCAGCATCCCTTCTCATCGTCTTCTCGCCACTGCCTCGTCATTCAGGTAAGCTTCATTCCTATCTTTGGTAGAGTTATGTGATGAAAGAGATGCAGAGAATGAATGGGGCGGCATTTCTCCAGCATGGTTCTTGTCCTAGCGTCAGACCATGTGAGGAGAAGAGGAAGAACAGTGAAGGGATGAAAACAGGGGAGGAAGAAAAGAGAAGAGAAAAAGAAGAAGAGAGAAGGAATAAAAAGAAAAGAGAATAGGGGCATGGCGGCTGCCGACGGTAGCCGGCCGGATGGGCGCGATGGGCCGGCGGTGACCCCAGGCCGCCGGTGAGTGCTCACTGGTTCGGGTGAACCAGGGAGCAGAAAAGAAAAGAAAAAAAAAAGGGGGAAAGAAAGAGAGGGAGAAAGAGGAAAAGGGGAGAGAGGAAGGCGGTTGTCGGTGGTCGCTTGCCGGGCGATTGGCGGCTCGATCGATCGCCCGCAAGTGCCGGTGGCGGCTCCGAGTCGTTGACACCCACGAGCACAGTGATGGGTGCTCGTGGGAGAAAAACAGGGAAGAGAGATTGATGGGTTGGGCTGGTCTTGGTTCAACCCATCGAGCCTAGTTGGGCCTAAATTTTGGAGCTCAAATTGAGCTTAGCCCAATGTATAAAAATATGGGTTTAGATCCTCATTGATCCTAGTTTGTCGGAAAATTTTTGTTTCCCCATTTGGGCTAATGAATATGAAGATATTCTAGGCCCAAGTTAGGCCCAGGACAAGACTTGGTAGCTTAATTAAATCTATTTTAGCGTCATAAATTTTGAAAAATTTAAAATATGAAATATTATATTGTAGGTATCAGGAGCCAAATAGTTTATCTGAACTTGTGGAATAGTGATAAAAAGTAAGCCAATTATCAGTAATTTTTAAAATAATTAATATGACCTTTGGACAGTTGTCATATGTGCATAATTTTAACTGATATTTTGAATATTTGATTTCCAATGTTTTCATACTTGCTTAAAACAAATAGCATTGCTATTTAAGTACAGATAATTTTTGGAAATATATAATGCTTCTGCAGATTTAGCATGTATGATATGTACGAATCATGTTAGCCAAATATGTAATTTGTATTATGCAAGTTATGTTCATTTTTTTTAAAAACATTCTATGAATTGTTTTAAATAATATGTGAAAATCAAATTTTTGAATATGAAAATGTGCCACATGCAGTCCGCTATGTTATGACATAATGACATGACATGACATGATACGACATGATGACATGATATAACATGATGACATGAAACTGGTACCAGGACCCTTCCTTCATAGGGGACGAATATATGGAGGTAACACCTTATGAGGTGCTTTATTCAGGCTCCGTCATAGGCATCAATGTGGCCATAGGGTGAGACAATAGTGTGTATGTAACAAGATGAATTTAAATGATAACGAATTTGGCCATGAGGACTTTAAAAGTTTTGAATAGAATTTGAAACATAAAATGACAAAAGTTTTCAGCACAATTCAAGAATGAGAGAACATGCATGTTATTTTTTTGTAATATGATATGATATGATATTTTGAAGATAATATGATATAATTATTTAGGCTTACTTATTGAGTGAGAGCTCATTAAACTCTCAATGTTTTTTTTTCAGAGCCAAAGGAATGAATTGAAACTGGGGTACTTTGAAGCTTCCATCTGCGTAGATAGAAAGTTTATTTTCTAGTTGCTTGTAATTCCCAGATACATATTTTAGTTTTGAATTGTAGTCAGAATGACATCTTATGTAAATGAAATATGTTATCTTAAACTCTTCTAGTTTTGAATGGCTTTGATTTTTGGACGCTTTGCATGCCTTGCATGCGGCGGGTTGGCACCCCTGGATCCACCCTTGGGTCTGGGGCGTGACAGAGATACTTAAATGGTTGTCACCTTAAAGCCAAGCTAATGGCATCTTCAATCACAAGTTTTCATGCCATCAATCTCAACTAGACGTTGAGCCAGGCCAGCAAACACCTGCAAATATTCCTTCATGGTCATACAAGACAATCGACTGCAGATCACAAACCAGCATTGATACGGAGAACTTAGAGAGAGAGAGAGAGAGAGAGAGAGAGAGAGAGAGTTGTAACTCTACTATCTCATTTATCATGCGGTGGTTGTTTACAGTATGGTAAATGCTGAGAAACCTACAACTTTGAGAAAGGACCTTCACCATTCTTTGAAATTTGCAATACTAAGAAACCCCAATCAGTCTGGTAGATTGTAATCCCTTCATATCTTAAAAGATCATTTACCCTGATTCTTTTTCCTCATTACTTCCTGTCCAGATGGAAGAGTGAAATATCAGTATAAAATTGTTAAACCTGCAATATTCATCATGGATATTTAACAAACTTGAAACTCCTTCTAAAGAAATAGATAGGCACAAAAGTTACATGAAATCAGTTGTGTTGAATGTCCAAGAAGACAGTGGACTAGGAGGGTCAGCTGAGGCAAAAGGACAGTTATTGACATGTATTGAATGTGTAAAAATAACTATCTCCCTGCCATAGTACTAATCCATATAGAATCTGTTAACATGAACTTCAGCATTGAAAACTTTGTGTAGGAAAAGAAAGAAGGCTGTTAGGAGTCATCACATCTCCTATGTCAAAATTCAGCCCTTTTGTTGCGGTTACTGAGCCTCGAAAGCTTCCAGCAGCAGTCAGTGTCCCTCCTGCCATGATCAGAAGCATCGCTGAAGGCACACCAGTGGGAACAAATCGACCAGCCATGCTCTTGAAAGCAGATAAAGGTGGCCCTTCAACAAATACCAACGCAAACAAATATTAAGAAGAGAATACCACATAAATTATAAGTTCCTGAAGGAGGATATAGAAAAAAATCCTCAAGCTACATGTGTGATGTATGTGAACATCAGGGGAAAAAAATAAAGAGCATGCTCGCATAGCTCTCTTAATAAATCAATTTTCTTTCTGTGTCCCAGTAGTAGGAATATAATGTTCTTTATCTTTGAAATACTAACAGCAGACACTTAGGCAAAAACCATTGGTTATTCTTATATTTTCCTTTTATATAATATAACAAGGATGATAATGATGATGACGACGATAACTAACTTTTGGTTCTAAACTAGTCCAAGGAAGCTACATAAATCCTTTTCCTCAATTTTACTTAGGATTATATTCACTAAAAGATTTAAAGATGCCAAGTCATCCTTTATTACTTCTATGTATGCGATCTTTAGTCTACTTTTATAGCTTTATTCGTCTTTCCTTCTATAGGTATCAAATCATTCCTTTGATATAATATAATTGCATATCTATATAACAAATATGCGATTATTTTTATGTAAATTTTGTGATATGTTTGGCATGGCTGACATATCATTAATGGTGAAAGTTTTTACAAACATCGACCCTCCAAAGTTATTCATGCAAGTAGGTAGATGAAGTACAGTAATACATTCAATACACAATAATTTCCACAGTCAAAAGTTATGTTATAGCATAGACAGGATTATCGTTTCTTATTTCACAACGTGCATGATGAACCGATAAAGTTAACCTTCTTCCAATAAAATACTCCTTAATATCAAAGAAGTACCAATTTATATCGTTTTGACTATTTTTCCTTTAATCCAAAATCCTTCCCAATTCTTTTCTCTTCTCATATACCCATTTAGATAATCTCCGTCACACCTGATCCTTTGTATTAGCCTGCAAATTTAAAAACATCTGAAATATGGCTGATGCCTCACTTGTAAAATGATCAAATAAGCTATAAAATCAAGCTGTTGACCCTTTCTCATTCAAGCCAGTTAACTTAGTATAAGCATTTGCAAGTTATGAACACACTTGTATGTTGGTCAGACCAAATTAAAGCACATTAGTTGCAGCACTGGGGAAAATATGAGAGGAGTAGATGATGCAGTAACAATTTAGACAAGAAACTTGACTCAGACAATTATTTTGGTATGAAGGATGGAAAAATGGACGTGGAATCTCACAGCACAAATAGAGGAGGAGAGCGCACAAAGTTTACAAGTGCTATGTGATTGTCCGATATATGCCATCAAAACCTGAAGGAAATTTTCAAAGGGAGATTAAGGCCAATCCTGAAGTATGAGATGAGAATCAAGAGAGGAGAGTGACTAAAGGATGTGGTAAAACAAGAATAGTTAAAAGTTAGAGAAAAGTAATACATATAGGGCAAAGAAAAGGAAAACAAATTGAGATGATTTGGATGTGTAGAATGCAGGCAAAAGAAAGCCCACCAGCCTTGGAATTAGCTCTAGAAAACGCATTCAAACTTTGATGAGAGGAGGGGACCAAAACAAGACTTTGATGGAAGTTCTGAGAAATATATGAGGGCATATTTACAATGATGGAACTAGAATTAGACAGCAAACGCTAGCCAAAATTTTCTATAAAGCTAAATCCAAATCGGTGGGGTAATGGCTGCTAAATCCAAATTCAAATATTTGTAATGAGACAGCAAACAGAAGACGCCTTGAATGCAAGTATTAGCAGTGGCATAGAGCATGCATACACAGGTGATATTTTATATAAAATAGAAATGAAAATATACCTCACATCCTGCTCCCATCAGAATAATCCATAAGTCCTGAATGGGTGCTTGTAGCAGAGAGTCTGCAAATTCCTGTTTGCTGATAGCCTTTGCTAAGTGCATAAAAGATCATTTAAACATAAAGATGCAGAGTTCAACATCTAATAAATTTGGGGGAACTCGCTTCCTCAAATTTTCAACCCCCCCAAAAAAAAAAAAAAGAAAAACACGTAAAGATGCAAAGAATTACTCTAGTTAACTGACATTGCTTAGCTTCCAATTTGAAATGCTAAGATTGCGTTGGGGTGAGATATTTTAACAATTCATGAAATTTTGAAATGAAAGATTTTAGAATTTCGGAATTTCAAAAATTTTTTATTTAAATATTTGTTCCCAAAAGTAAATTCTTTTAAGGATCGTAAAATTTTCTATAAATACTTTTTCCTAATATATAAATAAATATTTTAATATTTATTTAATAAACATTAATATTTTAATATTAAAATATTAAAATATTTATTATTAATAGAATTGTACATATTAATAATATTTATGTAATATTAATTTTTTTATATATACTAAAATTATTAAATATTATATTAAGTAAATATTAATAATATATGCAAAAAATATTTATATTTATTTATAAGAAATTAAAAATATTTATTTAATAATAAAATAAAATATTTATAGATATTTATTATTATAAAATTCATAAATAAGATTTAATCACAAAAATTTTAAATTAAATATTAATTAAAATTTTAAAATATTTTAATTTAATAATATTTATATTAATAATTACTATTATTAATAGGAGGTAGATTTGGCTGCATTCGAATATAGCTAAGCATAGATACGATCATCTCCTTCACACTTCAATTCACATAATTTACGGATTTTAAAAATAAAAAAAATAAAAAAGATAGGATGGCTCTGAGATTCGGTTGGATTCAAGAATAGGGAAGGTAATCAAATCTTGAAATTAGCTGCATTCAAATATAGATAAGTTTATCTTTTATTAATAATATATTGGATACATACATTATTAATGATATTAATTATTTTTGATAAATATTATTTTATTTATGTAATATTTATTTTTTAAAAACTGAATACATAATATTTATGTAATGGTACCCTAGCTACTTGTTTAAAGGCACCTTAAAATATAAAAGCTGATTAGAATTTTCATAAAGCAAACGATGGATTGGAATGGCTTGGTGGAGGGCTGCGTGGATGCAATGGCCTTAAACGCACCAGCGACAGCACTTGGTCTCGAAAACGATGTTAGACCGATCTCAGGCCTTTGAGGGGCAACACGATCTCTCTCAGCTAACGTGCTTTGGGACCATGGAGTCCCATTCCCCGCTCCATCCCTCTTAGAAGTCCTCTTAGATATGACGACTAAGCATAGCATTGAATTCTCGTCATACTGACATCATAATGCCAGCCATGGCATTCAGATCAAAATTCAAAGATATGCAATAAGGGAATAACAATACATAAGAGTTCATAGGAGAATTAAAATTGCCTCAATGAACTTACAATAATTTTTGTGTATATATATATATATTTGCAAATACAATTTATCACATATTTATTCTTTAAATCTCTCTCTCTCTCTCTTTCTCTATATATATATATATATATATATGAGTATGCACATGCATGCATCTATGCACACCTCTTAAATCATTTTACTTTTGTATGAATATCTTATTTATTTTTTTGTTATATTTTTGACTATCAGTGTTAACAAATTACTGTTATAAATATTAAATGTCTATATTTCATCGATTCCCTTAACAAAATTTTATAAAAATATAGCTCCTTTTTAATACAAATTGAATGCTATTTTTTTTTCATGCATATAATATAGAAGGATCATAATGTGATGAAACTTAAAATAATTATTTTTAATATCATTCCTCAAAAATATAAACGAGGTTTATCTATGTAAAAATAAGATGGATTAAGAAATATGCTCGCAAATAGTGATTTTTGAAGGGGTGTGTCTGTGTGTGCGCACATACATGTGCATGCAATATGCTATGCTTGTAAGGTATATATACAAGATATCCAATGAAGGAAGAGATTAATATAAAAGGAACGTCAGAAACATCATGATAAGCATGGAAAGTGCAATTAATACCTTCAATAGTAGCTACAATCATGGATCATCATTAAAAAAAAAAAACCTAGCGCTCATAAAAATTTGTAGGCA
Organism: Metroxylon sagu; assembly: GCA_017589505.3. Classification (NCBI taxonomy): domain Eukaryota; kingdom Viridiplantae; phylum Streptophyta; class Magnoliopsida; order Arecales; family Arecaceae; genus Metroxylon; species Metroxylon sagu. The sequence continues at coordinate 202,691 of JACVBY030000474.1, read as the reverse complement.
AGATGTTGCAAGTTTTTGCATATTTATAAGAGTTAATCATAAGATAGATATCTTAGCTATTGTAGCAACTCATATGGTATATTTAAAGAATTATCTTGAATGGTCAATAATATTTTTGAAATATAATTGTTACCTGGATTGTAGCATGGGTGTGAGGTTTGCAGTTGCCACTATTTCACTTAGATGCACACTGGGCAAACTCAACTATAGCCTAATATTACATCTCTATCCTTTATTTAGAAGGAGGTTCAAGATTTAAAATTTTAGAGGGCGCAAGGTGTTTAAAAGAACAGCATCAAATGTATAATATGTGCGTTAAAGGAAGCAGTTAAAAGGTCTCTTTCAACTAGAGAATAAGAGGAAAGGAAAAATATTCTCTTTCATGCATTGATAAAAAGAACTAGTAGCAGAAAGTCTTCACTTTAGGATAAGTATTTTTTTTTTCCCTATTTTGAGAGAAATTCATGCAATGTAAGAAAAAATGCTTTTAGTGGCAACAAAGTTGTCATTGCAAAAATTTCTTATCTTGAGAGACATTTCTTGTTTTCGTGAAAAGAAATTTTATCATTAAAAGATATTTTTTTTCATATAAAATATATGCAGCTAAAATTGATAAAAAGGTTTTATTATTTAGCAACAATAAAAGTTTTTACAAAAGCCCTTATTTTTTGACAAAATATATTGCACAAAAGGTATTATCAGGATTATTAAACCTTAATAAATTGAACATAGATTTGACCTCTTAACTACAGAAACAAATTATAATATTTGATGTAACAAAGCATACTTACCCTAAAAATATCTATAATAATTTTATTGAATTTTTCATTAATAAACCTATAGTCTGGTCTTTAGAGCGACATGATCTATCCTTTATACTATAAAATCCTACTCTCTTAGGTCAAAAAAAAAAAAAAGCTTGTAAAAATGCATGAAAGAATATTGGATGTTCTAATACTATTTTATTACTAGGAGAAAAATAATTAAACCATTCTAGATCCAATCTTTCTTAACAATATAGGGCTTTAGACATAATATAAGTTTATCTCTTTATTTATGAAATATGAATTATCATAAAAGATTCCTTTTCTTTTAAAGTGTATATTTTTTTGCATTGTGTTTATTTCTTCATGTATTTTTAATTTTTAAATATATTCTAATATAAATTTTACCTAACCAATTGATTTGACCTTTCAGAAGCTAAAGTGATAGCAATTATAACATCCATATGAAAGAGGCTCTTGATTAGATCGATCTTTAGTTCAAATTCAAAAAGTATGAGTATCATATTTATTTTATGCAATTGAAAGCCTATTATAACATGATAAATAATAATAATGATACAATAGATCTCTATATAAGGTGAAATTAATAATTGAAACTTTTGGATTTTAGTTGGATGCGGTTGATACTCTAAATTAAATCAATGGCCAAAAATATCTGCATCTATAAATTTATAATCCATTCTCCCATCCATAATTAAAGGAGCATTTCTTAAAATAGGGATCAACTTTACCAACTTCTTTGGATTGAGACTTCTGATCCCTTTGTAAATTTATTTATGTGACACAAAAAATCAGCGGCAAATATCATTTATTGTAATTAGAAAATTTCTGGGAATGGGTAGCCTTAGCTTCTATAAAGACTTTTCTCATCATAAAAAGCTCTAATAACAAAACTAATTTTCTTTCATCAAAGGATTGGTCTAATATCTTATTTAATATATATTAATAAAATAATATCATGATAATAAAAAAATTGACCACATGGATCATTTATAGATGATGACAAATCAGTCATCATAAAAATCTTAGAGGCTTTGTTAACGACAATAAAATTCTTGTCATTTCCTGTACACTTTTATTCCACACCAGAAATTATTGTAGCAACTTGTTGTGATGACTATGACAATTCTGTCATCTAAAGCGACTGTTTTGTGAAAAGATAACAAACGCTAGTAATTTATGATAATTATCAATCATTGTCATAAATCACACATTTTCATGACAAGAATCCATGTTGCCACAAAAAAGTCCTGACCGTAATTAAAAAAGTTTCTTGTAGGAATGATGTGCCATTTGATTTTAATACTTTTAAAGTTTTGAAAAGGAATCATGCTACTAAAATGACATGCATGCAAACCACCAAGCAATTGCCTTACATCCAAGTAACCTAGCACTGACTAAGCCCCCCTCGCTACTTGGGCCATGTATATTGTCTGTAGGTATGGATGAGAGAGACATTGCACCAACAGTGAAAAAAACATGTACAAGTTATGCAATAACTTTTGTAATGACCATGAGAATGCTATTGATGACCGTATGAAACATCTAAAAAATGCTTTGATTCTACAAGTAAAAATATGCACAAACTTGCAAGTATGTATTTATGTCAGGAGGTAGGAAAGCTAGCATTTGAGATCATCCCACTTAGATGCGTTGCCTTCACGGCTATGGTTAACACTCTTTCACCGAAAAACCTCCAGCGAAATTTAGGTTGATGCCACTCCGATGGTGAACTTTTTACCTGTTGGTCTAGCTCCATATACCAAACATCCATTTTTACCATGTCAACGTATAAAACAAGGGGGCCAATGCAGTCTCATGCATGACCAATGACCATAAAGATATTTAACGTTTAGTGGGTTGCCGTGGACCCAGAGCAAGAGGGAGAACTTTTCTGAACCGCTCGAGCCTTTTCTTGGACAGCAAACAACAGCACAACAGCAGCAGGATACCACCATCTTCTAACACCCTCAAACTCCGAAAGGCCAGTGGAAGATGACCTCACGCCCATCAGAGTTGGCAGCCGGAAGCTATGAGACCACCCAGTCAAAATCCTTGCTTCTAAACTCCAAATGCAAGCTAGCCTACTCTACCGAAACAAAACAAGTGCAAGCAAGCCTAAACCTGCGATGGACCCACCCCAAGACTTTTGAGTCTGATGATGGCCATGTAGTTTCGAGAAGAAGTGCAGCATCATGCACCAAACCCAGTGGCTCGTTTGGCTTCCTCGAAGGCTTATCAAAGTTGGACCCACTTCCCATCTACGTATCGAGTCAATTCTCTGGCTGGCATTGCCAGTGGAGTGCCATGCAATGACCTCCGTTGGGTCAGCACCGACACTAAATCATTGAAATGCACCTCAAATAATTTACGGCCAGAAAATTTCAGCAGCTAAAATAAAATTCTTGTGCCATGCATGGATCTAGGCTAAATTCAATTTTCACATACTCGATTTGATCATCCATCATGTCTAAGTACCTATGTAGACATGGCGTGGATCAAGGTTGAGATCCAATGATTCTTGTGGTTTGTACGTAAGGCATGAGCCATGTGGGGTTCTCGATTCCAATTCATGGGCCATGTGGCATGCATTGATGGTATCTGTTAATTTAGGCATTGACAAGTTAAAAAGCATCCCAAATCATGAGACTTGCAGGTATTGTGCAAATTATTATATTATAACATTTATATGAAGTACATGTTTAGAAGTTATAAGATGCTACACTTACTTGGGATTTAACATATAATTAACTAAGAAGCACAAGCCCAAAGTCAGCATGCCATTATGTAGCTCCAAGAGAATTCATTAAAGAAGCCTGCTGTCCAGGCTTTGTTGGAAAAACTATCGACTCTACACGATTCTCTATGTACACATAAAGTAAATAAATATTTAAGAAATAATGTTACTCGGTTCAAGACATGCGATGAATAGTATTTCTTTTAAAATAAAATTCATCCCACCTAGATGGAAATAATTAATTATGATCTACTCCTAAGATATAAAAATGATTTCATGCCCTCTTCAAAGTGCACTCTAGCAAAGAAATATCAAGGAGGATCCAAATCAATCAAATCCAAACACGATTAAAATCAATAAAATAATTAAATAACAATTTTTTCTTTATATAGATTCAATTTTTTCTTTTTGGATGCTTAAAGGATGCATCCAAGTTGGCTCAATCTCAAATAGTTAAAAGCTCTTAATTCTCTTCTTCATAATGCCGAGTTATTTTGGATCAATGAGAATAGTGATACAATCCCCCATTATAGATGTAGAGGGGTGTTTGTGGATGAATGTCAATAAATGTTTAGGCATTCTTTATTTATGCCCTTTGAATTTGATTTACTTGATCGAATGCATTGAGGTGCATCCCTTTTATCATAGTAATCCGATTAGATGCATTGCATCTCTTAATGCATCTCTTCATTGCCTTAAGTTATCGAATAAATTTAATTATATGCATTGCATCTCTCATGCATATGTTTCATGGCCTTAAGGAGAGTTAAAGATTGAATTATTCTTCTCTTTGCTGCCTTCACTCTTCTTTTCGTTGCATGGAGTTATCAAAGTAATATGATTATATGCATTGCATCTCTTATACTATGCCTTGAGAAGAGACAGAGATGCATTAATATGATTATATGCATTACATCTCTTATACATTTCTTTATTACAAAGGTGTGTTCTTTGGTGATATCACTCCATGATTCTGTGCCTTGAGAAGAGATAGAGATGCAAAGGCATCTCAGTGTCCATACTTTCAAGAAAGGAGAGAGAAATAAAAGGTTAATTATTATCCATCAAGAATCCTAAAAGCTTAAACAATTTAAATTTAGAATTTATATTCAAGTATTTTTATGGTTGGTTAACTATGGATTATTCTTAAAGTTAAAATTTTGAATTACTTAAATAAAATCTCAACAAGCTTCTTTAGAATAGGAAAGCAACTTAAAGACAAATGCAGGCACTTGAAAGCTAAATCCGGCTATATATACATTGGGCATGATTATAAGTTTTAAACTTCATATGATGGCATGTTCAAAGGCACAAGGTGTGACCCATGTGGTCAGAGATTCAAAGCGTAATCATGTCCCATGTCATAGTGCCATCATGCAGTCCTAAAGAAATTTCATCGAACCAGGGTTGCTTCCCACCTTTTCTAAAATAGGAAACTATTTATAGCTAATTTTTTATTACAATTTACAAGACGGTGTGCTCTTAGCGTTTGGACAACTTGTCACAAGTTTTTTTTTTTTTTTTTTTCTTTTTTTCTCTCTTAAAATTCGGAAAGAACATCGGTTATCAAAATTATTCACATATATCAAATATTTGGAGGATATATTTCGAGCATATTTGGATGGCTTTCTTTAAGTTTTGATGAAGCAAGTATTGGTTGTCTTTAATATCACCAAATAAACTGCAACAACTGCCATGAGATTAAATGGCAGCAAAAGAAACAAATCAAAAAAAATTAAATTCCAGAGGTGGTAATTTATTTCATCATATATCCACATTACGTATCCTTTTCATTTATATATATTTGTTTTCTGAAATATTAAACAATATTAATGTGACATTTGGCGTTCGCTCCCGCTGTCATCATATAAGGCAAAACTCTCTTTTAGGAAAGTAATTTTAAGAAAGAGAGAAGTGAAAAAAAAAAAAAAAAAAAGATATCGGATCCGGATCTAGTGGAGTGGATCCCGGAGCTGCTTCAGGAGTCCTCGATGGAGAACGGAGTCTGGAGGAGATCGTAGGGAGCCCAGAGCGCATCGAGCGGGCACGGGCGCCCGGCGTCGAGCCTGGCCCACGGCTTCCCCTTGCCGCTCCAATGGAGGAGGCTCACCGGACCCGGGTGGAGATCCCGGCACAAACCGCGGTAGTTGTCCCCCCCGAGCCCGTGCTGGTTCCACCGGTGCTCCACCGCCGCGATCCGACCCGCAAACTCCAGCAGGAACGGCGGCAGCGACCCCAGCTCGTAGATACGCATCCGCTTCTGGAGCTCCATCCACTCCTCGATCCTCTCCGTGTGGCCCCCCTCCCTCCACCTCCCCAGATCCATCACCATGACGCCGGTGTTGAAGTAGCACGCCTTCCGGCCTTCGAACGCCATCGAGAGCGCCGGATTGGACCAAAAAGTCGGGGTAAAATACGAGGTAAAGTTCGCGTTGCAGTACTCGGGGGCCGCCAGGGCGATGCCGTCGGGGAGTGGGGTGGACGCCAGGGCGGCGATGTCGTCGACGAGGACGAGGTCGGAGTCGAGGTATACCACGCGGCGGATGCAGTCGTGGAGCAACCGCGCGAGGTACGACCGCGCGTAGTTGAGCGGGCGATCCAACGCTTCGCGGATCGACGTCGAGATGAGACCCGACACGAGGGAGGAGTCGAAGGGGTAGATCCGGAAGGAGAGGGAGGGGAAGGAAGCGGAGATGGTGGCGTTGAGGTAATCGACCGCCGACGAGGCGACCAAGTGGAACTGGACGGATTGGGGGCAGGAGGTGTGCTGGAGGACGGAGTGGATCGCGGCCATGGAGCCGCGGAGGTAGGCGACGTCGAGGGTCATGGCGACGTGGACCATCGCCGACGGCGAGCAGGCCTCGGCGGAGGAGGGTGGGAGCGGCGGGGGGCAGCCCGGAAAGTTGTAGAACTGCTGCGCCTCCCGGAATCTCGGCGCCCCATCGCCGCCTGCTGCGGCGGCGGCGGCGGAGTACGGGACGAGGAGGAGGAGGGACAAGCCGACGAGGAGGCTAGCGGATCGAGGCATTGGTCCAGCGAAGGAGATCGAGCGAGCCTTGGCCACGACGTGGGAATTGAGAGGAGAGAGTGAGAATATATACTTCCACAGATAACGAATGCACCGAGGAGAAGCGGAACCGAAAAGAAGACTTTACGGGTGGGCGATGCATCGAGATTGGTGTCGAGTTATCCTGGTTTGTTGGGAATCGACGGTTGGATGGCGACGGTGATGGGAAAGCGGCAACCCAGCGGCTTCGTTTATAATAATCTTTTTAAAATTTAGAAATCGGGCGCGAATAATATAATAATATCTTCACAAGCTTCGGATGGACGGAAGGCGGAAGGGCCAGGGGAACGCGGGCGGTTTGACGCGGGAGCCCTTTGCCGGACTGAAGAATTACGAGATCGCCGCTGTTGGGAGGGTAGGTGGGCGTACTCCACCGTACGCGGTGGGGGTGTGGGAACGCGCCATCTTGCGGTTTGTTTCGCCGGCCCGCGCGCGTTCGACAGGCACGCGGAAAAACCGATCCCAAAATAAAATTAGATCAAAATATAAATTAACGATTTTACCGAGCTCCTTCAACTAAACGTTGGAGGAAAATAGTAGCTCATTCAGTTATCACCAACCTTTTGAGCTACCTGGTCAAAGGTATCTCTCTTTTATCTCTAAAGTGTAAACTAGCTCGCGTTTGACTTGAGCTCTATTCGGATATAATTGCTGGCAGACATTGGAGATGACCTGCCTTCTTGAGCTCGACTTCATTTATATTCTCACCGACAGATATCTTCTCGGGTATATAGTCTGGAAGCAAATTCCACTATAGTTAAATAGTTTTCCTATGAAGTTTTAGCAGCTGTGATCCAATTTCTACAATCGTTGTACCAGTAAAAAGAAATCTTTCAGCATCTCTTGTTTCGTTTCATGATCCATAGCAGTAGATGGGGGGTTGTCGCGTCGCCATCTACATGCGACCCACCACCTTTAGCTCCTTTAATTCATCATTAAGCAAAAAGTCTCTCACTCCGTCACTCTCGTATTTCCACTCGTTATATTTTCAATCTTGGCAGGTGTTAAATCTTGTATAAAGTTTTATATATTTTAGCTGGGAAGGCCACGTCTTGCAGTTGCTGCATCCTTCTCTCCAGTGTGAGCTTTGTTGTCTTGTCTTGGTGCACGTTATGACTCTGGGCAAAGAGTTGGTGTGGATGGGTTGCTTGGCTTTCGTGAAACCTCTGAGACTTAAGTTAGAGCAGGTGGATGCTTACGTTCTGCCATTCAGGTGCGTGGGTTCTCTTTTAAGAGGGGCTCTCACTGTCGCTCGGGCATTAACACCAGACGGGAGGTGGGATGGGTGTGGTGCTGCCCTCTTACGATAGGTTATCGTGGCACGTGGTAGCATGGAAAGGATCTGCTCCCTTAAACCAAAGTAACCGGCATATTTAATGCACTTCAAGATTTTATGAATGTCATGCATTATTTTCATTTCCAAAAGTTGTCTTGCTAATGATTATAAAGGGTGCGTGCCCGAGAGGCATTCTTTAAAGGACATTTAATGCCTTGATTACGAAGTCTTTCATAAAATAAAAAAAAATTAAAAAAAAAATTCTTACAAGACACTAAGGCTACACTTGATTTTTCTTTTTAAAGAATATATTTTTTTTATTTTTATTTTATTCACAACAGTTTTTATTTTCTATTTTCTCATCTCTAAAAAATACATTTTGTAAGTAAAAATAAAAAAAATATATTTTTATTTCTTATTTTAATTAAAAATAATATTTTAAAAAGATAACTAAAAAGTAAAGAAATATATAATATTATAATATTATATTATATAATAATATATATTATATATTATTATAATAACTTAATAATATATGAGGTAGATTTAACTACATTCGAATACAGCCAAATTTAGGATTGGATTATCTTTTTTTACCTTTAAATTTATACGGATTTTAGAGCCATCCCATCTTTTCACTTTTTTAGCTTTAGGATTCATGAATTATGTGGAGCCAAGGATGGAGGAGGTGACCGAATTCAGACTTAGCTATATTCGAATGTAGTCATCTATATTATAATATAACATCAATAATTTTATTAACAATATGATAATATATTATATTATATATATTATTATAATGTATTACATATAAATTACATATTTATTATAATAAAAAATAAATAATATAATTATATTAATATAGTAAATATAAATAATAATATAATATTAATTATTTATCAACATAATATTATTAATATTATATTATTAGCATTATAATATATAACATGTTAATATTATATTATAATAAATAATAATATAATTATAAATATAATATTAATAATGTATTATATATTAAAATAATTAGTATTATATAATTATAATACATCAATATTTACAATTATATACTAATAATATATTATATTATTTTTCTAAAAAGCTATCGTTGGTTTGAAAAAAGTTATTTTTAAAAATAAAAAGTAAAAATAGTGTAACCAAATATATTTTTTATGATAAATTTTATGTTTTTATTTTTAAAAATAAAAAATAAAGATAAAAGTGATACAAATTAGGTCTTTTGTTTTTTACTTTCTTCTTTCTTGTGATAAAAAATAGTGAAAACATCTTTAAACTGTTTTTAGTTTTTTCTTATTTTCTAGTTATATTTTTTAAAAAATTATTTTTTTTTTCATTCACTAAATGTATTTTTATAAGTATTTTCTGTTTTATATAAAAAAATAGAACTATTTTGAGAAACTAAATGCATCCTAAATGTCCCTTACTATTATAGTTATTTTATTAATTATTTTAGTCATCCGAAGCTATTAAGTTCATTTAGTCAAATTCTACTATCTAATCTAAATGTGTAGGATTGGACCGTACCACCATTGAAGTATTGTGCATTATAGAGAAGCATAATCAAAGGGAGTTATTTTTGTTCTCAAATAGATTCTATGTCGTTTGATGGGTTGGATGAGACAAATGAGAGCAGATTTTGTTAGGTAATTAAGAATATGAGGCTAAGGTTGGAGTTTACGTGCAATAAATAGTGAGGTTGAGCTGACGCTTCATTTTGAGTATTAGATTATTTTTTTTCATAAAAAATTTAATAATTAAAGGATGAATTTAGGTACGATATTGTGTGTGTAGGTCTTATATTTCTTTTTATCTCTTTTTTATTTTTTTATGATCACCTTAGCCTTCACCTAAGCCTAATGTGATGGCTATAAAAAATTAAAAAAAAGATAGAGAAATAACCATATATAAAGTATTTGAACTAAGTTTCATCTATAATTGAAATAGTAAATATCCCTTAATGAGCATCTTGATGCTTCATTTTTAGATTAGTTTTTCTCATAAAAGGCTCAATAATTGAAACATTAATTATCCTTTAACAAATGCCTTAGGGTACTCATTAATAAAATCCAATTATACATGGTAAATGTAAATACTTTGAATTGAGTTCATATGCTGTGTATAATGGCTCCTCTACCTCCTTGCAAGCATTTCAACACTAGCACGTAGGAATCCAAACAAGAGGGTTCAATTGGAGAATAGTTATAATCCAAATCCAATGTATATAGAAATCAGGTCTAAGAAATAAATTTTAATCTAATCTTAGATTGGATATAATTTTACTTGTATTAATCCATTAGATTTTTTAAGCTAAATTAAAATAAATTAATCGCCTAACTGTAATGTAAGCAAATTATATCATAAATTAATATTTGGCAATATGTGGACACTATTACAAATATTTTCTACATAACATTTGATTGACAAGCATATAATGTTATTAACCAATTATAACACAAAAGTTTTTTTTTTTTTTTTTGTTTTTGGTTGAAGAAGGGCTTTGAAATATATATTATACTAAATAATAAATATGGAATAAATCAGGTTGGTTCAAGGAATCCTAAGAATTTAGTGATTCAAATTCAATCTATGTTCGGAATAAGTCCAATCTTGTCTATACAACTTAAGTTTGAGTTAGATAGGATTAAATTTGAATCCTAGATCATAGATCGACCAATCCAATCCACAGCGATGGAGGTTAATGGCATCTTTAGGGTTAGCCAGTCTTGATAACAGTGGTCCTTGCATCTATTGCAATTTGTACATTATATAACATCTTATATTCATTTTTTTTGAAAAAAAAGTTACTTGAATGGGTGGACACTGGGCCAACCATTGAAGCGAGGATATGGGGTTGAACCCAGATTGGTTACATCAACACAATAGATGCTACCAACTCAAGCATGTTGCGCCTCACATTTTGGTCTAAAATTATCAGCTGAAGATCTACATCATTGTTAAACTAAGACCCACTTCATTGTTAGATTAAAACTTACATCCGCATTGTTTTGGTTTAAGAATTATTGCAACAGAATTATAGCAATAAGCCAACAACTAATTAGAATAAATAGTTTTGGCCAATTAAACTTGGGTTATTGGTTAGGCACCATTTTGGATGGCTAATAGTTGGGTTAAAAAAAATAAAAATTATGCCATCCTTATTATATTATTTCTTAAAAGAAAAAGGTCATCATAATTTTGAGATGTTAGGATATAGCTTGTAGGAAATACTGGCTTTTTCTTTATCGTATAGTAACGTGCTAAATCATAATAAATAGAATACTTTAATATATATATATATATATAAAGATAAAAAAATAAAATAATTTTATAATCTAAAAAAAAAGATTAAATTTTGAATTTGATTATATACCTTGCCGCGGCTACCTACCACCGGCGCCGGTGGACCCAAACTGCCGGAGCAATGCCAAACAAAAGCTCCGGTCCATCCCGCGTGCCACATTAGCGATGGCCCCTTGGCATCCGGATCAGCCGCGGAGCATTCACAGAACCAAACCAAATGCGGTTACTTCCCCGCACCGCATGTCCCTCTGTGAACGAGCACGTGGCAGTCAAATTTGTCGCGCTGCACCCTGCGCCAAAAGCCTGACGTTGTACCACCGCAATAAGCACTCTAATAAATACAGCGGATTTCATACCGAATTTTAATATTATAATTAGAGAAACAATCGAAGTAATCAAAAATAATTAGAGAAATATCATGAAGGATTATTTAAGGTGAATTGTGCCTCGGGAGCAGGACATGCAAGGCAGTCCGAGTCAAGCATGGCTTACAATTTCTTGCTCTGATGGCCATACTTTTCTACCAATAATATCTTTTCTTATATATATATATATATATACATAGGATTTGGTAAGGCATATACATGAAGCTCCAGATTATACGGTTAAGTAATCTATCGCATTTACTTGCTAACTATGTAGAAGAAAGGGAAAAATTTTGACCCAAATCTGGTGTAGACTTTTTCAAGTGCAGTTGAATATTTAAATGTGAGGGTTCCTAAAGAGTCAGAAGGCCGACAGCAGCCTTAATGGATGAGATAGTAATGCCTACAAAACATATCAATTAAAATAACTTAATACATCAATAAATAACTCGATCCGGAACAATGGGCATAAATTGTTGACTTGTGCTTATCAAAACTTGATAAGTTGGGGGAAATTTTAAATTAGGACTAACCCACAATACTCTACAAATCTTTTCTGAGGCAAGGGATAAGTGTGATTATATAGCAAGGCTCTTCTAAGTAATTTTTTTAGAATAGTAACAACAATAATAATAATAATAAATTCTTAATTTCAAGTTAGTTGGATGTGATTATATGAATTTCTTTTACTCGATTTAGAGTCTTTTTTTTTAAAATAAAAATAAAGATATTAAATCTTTCTATATCATTTCCTTTAATTTTTGATCTATTCCTTTTTTTCTTTTGCTTAGATTAACCCATTCCTTCACATCAGCACATCTCTATTTTTACATTGTAAATATTTTAATAGTTTAAGTCATTCTCTCAATTTATCCTCAATTGGTGTTATCTCTATCTTTTTTATAAATAACTTCATTTTTATTCTATCTTTATATATATATATATATAATTTTTTAACTATCCAACATCCCATACAATAAAATATAGCCAATCTTATGACCATCTTATAAATTTTTATTTTAATTTTATAAGTATTCTACGTTACATAATATTTCAATTATACTTTTTTATTTCATCTAATTTATTTAAATTCTATAGATAATATCATTCCAATCTTTCTTTTCTTATGAATAATTGATCTAAATATAAAAATGATTACTTTTAAAAATTTCATAATTCTTAATTTTTACTTTACATGATCATTAAAGATATGAAAATTATTGCTTACTTTCCATCATACTTGCAAGTAAGGAACATATCAATATTTTTTTCTATTGAACTCATGTTCATAAGGTTTGACTTTAGTTTTATATTGGTTGTCAATCTATCATAACCCTCTTTCTTTATTGGGGCTTGAGACTAACTATGAACAAAACTTAATACGTAAGCAAAGTTTTCTTTAGGATAGTGACTTTGATATTTAAGGTAGAATTTGACTAAAGAATAGGGAATAAATTTATGTATACTAACCTACAATAAGCATAGGTAAGAAAGAGTTACATGAGCCAAGTTTGCACAAGCCAAGCAAATCTAGATTTTCTAAGGGAGAGTTAACATAAACCATTCCTCATATAAAACTATCATTTAAGCCAGCTGCTATCTTTTCATTTTTTTTTAAAAAAAAAAAACTTCATTCAAAAGTTATTTCAAAAATTGTGACCAAAAAATTGAAAAAACTTGTGGTATGGTTGTTCATAATTTTTTATAGAGAATTTTTACCATTCTTATTTTTCTTATTCTTAAATCAAATGCAATTGAAGCCAAGGGTTGCTCGTGAAGATTGGTGATCAGCCCTGGTTTCTAGTACATAAAATTGAACTTACCACTTAATAACATGGGCATCAAATGAACTATTGAATCATATCACTCGCCCATGGAGCATTGTTCTTCAGTCTTGGGACAAAATGACCTGTCAGACATAGAAGCAAGCACCAATCCGGCACACATAGGAAGTGAGCTAGAAGGGTAGTCTGTTCTGTATTGCGAAGCGTGCAGCATCATAGGCCATTAATGGCTTTCTCTATAATGTTTTTGATTGAATATGGATGTTGCCATAAATAAAGTAAAGTTTAAGAACATAAAGAATGGTATAAGAGGCTAAAGGCATTGAATGGGTGAAATTAAAGATTAGTTTCTTAAAAAAAAATTAAAAAAAGTACTTGTGACGCCCCGGACCCAGCTGGTGGTGGCCCAGGGGTGACAGCCCACCGCATGCTAGGCATGCAAGGCATCCAGTACAGTATCATTTATAAACAAGGAGGGTTAACAACTATATAACATACAAAATTTAATCCTCCATAATACAAATTATGTAATGTTGGGCAACAAACTAAAGTTCCAAAATAAATCCAAATGGGGTTACATATAACAAAATATAATCAATTTACATCAAGAAACTCCCAATTACCCATGTTGTTGCCCCTGATAATTCTGTGGTTCTGAAAAAATATTGTAAGATTTAATGAGTTTACACTCAGTAAGTAAGCATACTATTATATGATATAGCCAAATAAGAATTTTTTTTTTTTTTACCAAGTCAAATACATGTCATGCTTCCAAATTTAAAAACATTTCATCATATTATAGAATTATACAAATATCATATTCGAATAAATTGGAAGCAATTAATATGAAATAATATTTCAAAATACCATTTCAATTCCAAATCACTGTAAATCTCATTTTTGTACTAATGTCCCACGTCCACGTAATAACATCCCAAGGATGTAACCTTCCTGTACGCCCCCAGTGGAGGAAGGGTGCCAGAGTCAATTAGCATATAATGCTATATCCTGTCACAGCACATCCCTAGGATGTGTGTTCTCCACATATTCCCCCTGTGGAGGTGGGTCCCGGAGTCATGTAACATATAATGTGGACCGTGACGACATATAATAACACAATCACAAATAACATTTATTCGCATAACAGCAAACATATATCAATTTACTTTTCATATTTTACCAAATTTTGGTAATTTCACATAATCATGTAATAACCAGTTGCATGTATAAAATGCCAATTTGATTTACCAAAATTAACAATAATCAAGTCAAATATTCATTTACATAAATGTAGTACCATAAATATCATTTTTCAAATAATACTATAAATCAATTTCATTATTTCAATAATGGCATAATTTAATAATGATTTTAAAAAAATCATTATAACTGGCTTACTTACCTCACAATGCTAATCCAAAAGCGTAAATCAGCTGTATGGACCTCTGGGTACCACAACATAATTTTTTAGATTTTTAAATTTTAATTTTAGGATGTCAAAGTGACTCCTACACTTAACCCAATCTAATCCTGGGCCCAACTTGGGACTTGAATATCTCCAAATATAGAAGCCTAAATGGGGAAATAAAAATTTCCTGACAAACTAAGATCCATGCTGATCACGACCATATTTTTCTTTTAATGGGCCGGGCCCAATTTGGGACCCAAAAATTCAGCCCAAAGGGGCTAACTGGACTGGGTCGAACCCGGCCCAGTCCCAGTTTTTCCTTTTTTTTTTTTTTCTTTTCCCCTGCTTCACCCCTGGTTCACCCGAACCAAGGGGTGGCCGATGGCGGCGGCCTAGGGAACCGCCGGCCACCTCCGGGGTCGGGCGGCCGTCGACGACCGGCCAGCCCGGGCATCGCCGGCCGCGGGTGGCCACCCCCTCTCTCTTCTCTTTCTTCTTCTTTTTCTTCTTCTTTTTCCTTTTCTTCTCCTCCTTCCCTCCTTGTGCCGACGGCACGACCGGCCACCGCTGGCCGGCCGAACCCCACCGGACGCCGCCTTGGCGCCGGTGGGGCCCGCCAGCCGGAGCCCGAACTCGGCGAGCCGGTGGGCACGCCGCCAGTTCGGACCAACGCGGGAGCCAGTTTGGCTCCCATTCGCCCTCTCTCCAATCCCTCCTGCCGGCGACACGGCGGCACCACCGGCGACCTACGGACCTCGCCGGACGCCGCCGGCGCGGCGGGGGATCGCCGGCCAAAGCTCTGGCCGGCGGGCGGCGGGCACGCCGCCGGGCACCGAACCCACGATGAAGGGAGGGCCGTGGAACGGCCCTCCCCCGTCTTCCCTTGTCGGCGGCATGGCCGGCCTCCTCGGCCGGCCGGGACCCCATCGGACGCCGCCTCGGCGCGGGTGGGGGCTGCCGCCCGAAGACCGAGCCCGACGAGCCGACGAGCACGCCACCGGGCCCGAACCAAGCGCGGGAGCCGGCTTGGCTCCCGCGATAGGGGAGGGCCCTCCTGCGGCCCTCTCCCTCTCTCTACACGCTCTCTCTCTCTCTCCCTCTCCTCGCCGGTGAGGGGAGGCTTAGCTTCCAGCGGCGAGGTGTCAGGGACGAGCGGAGGGCGGCACGGTGACAGGATCACGCGAAAAGGAGGGAAGAAGACGGAGAGGACTGCCAGTCCCCTCCCCTATCATTTCTTTCAGTGAGGGGAGGGCTGAGCCCTCCCTTGCGGCTATGTGCACGCACCAACAAAAACCTTTCTTTGAACATTTAGTGGAAAGCAATCTCCTGATAAAGATCAGTTATGCCCTATCATTAAACAAGCTAATTCTTTGACTACTAGATCTTGGATAGTCTAGGACTCTATCTATAATTTTAGTTGGTTTATCACAGTAGTAACCTTGGAACATTTTTTTTGGGGGATTAAATCAAAAGTGATGAACCTTATTTTAGAGTTATATATTATGAACTTTATTTTAGAGTTATATATATAGCATGAATTATGTGAGTCTTCATAAAAATCCACCTAGGTTTATCCATATTTAAGGGTTTTGATCATGATATAATATACTGATTGGTACGCCATTATACCAAGCATAACATATCATCCCAGTAGTACATTGTTATAGAGGGTTTACTATCATTCAGTACGCCTTTCGTACCGAGCACACCGATACTATTTAGAATTTTATTGGTACACCTCTTTGCATCAAGATGATGAACCATGTTTTTGATAATCCACCGCAAGACAAAACAACCAGAGAAAAGGGAGACCGACTTGCTCATCCTACCCTACCAAGAGCTCTTGTATAGTTAGATCAATGATTTTAGGCCATAAACTTAATACACAAAACTATTTATCAAAAAAACAACTGTGGACTTGAAGAAAGATAATTGAGCATAAACTAGTGCTGATTTAAGCTTCGAGAATTAACAAAAGATGCGGATCAAAGGAAATACCAAGTGGGGAAAAGGCAGACTGACTTGCTCATCCTACCCTGCGAAAGAGCTCTTGCATGGTTAGATCAATGATTTTAGGCCATAAACTTAATACGCAAAACTATTTATCAAAAAAACAACTGTGGACTTGGAAGAAAGATAATTGAGCATAAACTAGTGCTGATTTAAGCTTCCAGAATGAACAAAATATGTGGATCAAAGGAAATAAATGCATACATTTTTTAAGTCTGGCTAGCAAAACCAGCAAGCCAATGTGCCTGCCAACCTTCTGCGAAAATCGTTTTAGTGCCAATGACACAGCAGTAGGGTCAACTTCTACGTCTTGGTTGGCCGTTTGACGCCAGTAACTCTTTTACTTTCTTAACTAGATCTGAAATCAAGCCTCCTTGGTCCGGTTTCTTCCCACAGAAATGACCCTATCCTTGTCCCTCCTCTTCCTCTTGAGGCAATATAATAGCAGTAAAATACAGGGGCCGCTTTCTTTCTTTTTCTTTTTGAGAGAAAGTGAGGAGGAAAGTCCCCATGAAGTTTTATTAATCAGACAAAAGGAAATTCCAATTTCTCAAATGAGAATCCATCCACTTTTCTGGATAGAGATTGCCCCGCAAGAAAGAAAGGTAATAGAAATTTTAAGAATGATGGCATACACTGAAGACTATTTATTGATAAAGATTCTAGAATTTCTCTTCAACTACACGATGTTATAATCAGCTAATCCCAGTATTTTCTCATACTGGCAAGTACTTTCTTCCTCTTTCATTCAGAACACAACTTGGTAATGTTGGTAGGCAGCCCACTCCTGGAGCACCGACCAAGAGATTGGGCAATTGGGTCGCTTTGTTTCATGGTCCCCTGTTAAGTTCGTTTGTCTGCTTTCTTCTAATGGTAGAGTGACATTTCTATCGTCTTAATTTGCTCAAGACCCACCCAGAGAATTTTGTTATCGACTTTAAAGAAAGGTAGGGCCTAATGATCCATAGGTGAGAACAAGTCTACTTCTGCCTGAAAACTGGTGTGCAAATCCAAAAATCCACAGCACGATAAAAGACAATACACATCAGAGTCAAATAAAATTTCGACCAGTCATTCTCAACGTGAAACATCTAAACCAGGGAAGAGTTACAGAAAGAATGCGAGCATATGGATTAATTTTAAGTGGCTGGAAATGGTGGCAACTAATAATGTATAGGAGCACTGGAAGTCGGGTGGGGAGAAGCACAAGGAAATGGAGCACACATTAAAGGCAAATCAATGTGCTGTGAAGGATAAGAAACAATCTATTTAAGATTTTTCACCTACAAATAATACCAAAAAAAAGAAAAGTATTCCACGCATAATTAACCAGTATATGCCCAAATACATATGTGAATTAAAGCTAAAACAATGATTCTTTGAATGAAAAGCACCAAGATGATATAGACTAACCAGATAACCATAACCATTGATCATATCCCCACTTTATTGGAGCCAGCTTTAACCATCCATTCTGTATGGATGATAGCTGACCATTGTGGAACATCTGTTCTTCAAATGCCATTTTATAAGACCTCTGTCACGAGATTTATTCAAGCTCTTCAGGGCAAATCGGAGAGACCTCGCCTATGTAATTTATTGGCTGCTTGGATAATAGACCATGTGCAAAGAGAAAAGAACTGCTCGTTGTCTTTTTGATTCCTTTTCTTAATGAATTTCTGATGAGTGACTATTTTTCTCTTGAAAAAAGAAAAAAAAACAATCCAGATATGGACTATGAAGATAGAAAGGATAAAAAAAAAAGGGTCATTGTAATTTAGCTTCCAAAGTAGCTTCTCCTTATTTTGTAGAGGAAAAGTTGTAGGTAAAAAAACAATGCAAAACATGGAAGAGCCTGAATGGCTTGAACTAAATCCCAATTCCCAAAGGTTACAAGTCCATAAATCCTTTTCCGAGATGGGGAAGTACCATCACATCATTATCTAGCTGACAGAATTTTCCAATGCTTATCAAAGTATAATCACATCGTTGTCTATATGAGAATTTTCCAATGCTTGTTTGATCAATCTCTCATTTAATATGGAATGTTACTTTGCCAAACAAGAAGGAAATGTTATAGGGCTAATGTCCTTTTTAAACGGAGGTTCCCACGTAATAAATGTTAACAGGCAAGACATCTTGGAGCCTGTATTGTTAAGGAGTGGTCACAAGAGCCTGGAATTTTCTAAACAGGACGAAGGTTTTTGCAACTGAGTTACCAAGTAGAACATCAACCCAAAATGAACTGTGAAATTTTCATAATGGATTAATACAGGAGATTAAAGGTTAACATTTCAGTAGCATACATGAGGTAATTAAACACAAACCACCAAAAGCCGAGATTTATTTGAATCTCCAGCAGGGCAGTGCATGGTTCTCTCATTTGACTCGAAACCACCAAGGGTGGACATTTGCAACTGCATTGCAGCACATGGGACGGTCGTCGCTCATCAATGCTAGGCATTTAAGTTTTGGAAATTAAGAACCTTGGCGTCGGTGTGACATAAAGACTTGTGTATCTCTCTGTCCTCCCCTCACTAGTCCATCCTCAGCCCCAGGTTACAGATATTTTCTAAGGAGGGGCAACACTCGGTGTGTAAATTTCATGGGTAGAGCCATGGTCACATGGTTGTAGGTCCACCTATAAAGAAAACATAAGTGATAAGATGACATGCAATGCAAGATGAAGGTTGTGAGCTACACATAAATGAATGCGAGAATACAGTAACATCAATATGTAGTTTAGATTTATTTGAGGAAACCAACAACAAAGTTTAGTTCATCAAAAGATAAAAAGTAAATCTAAGCTCAATATCATTGATAAAGACATTTGTCTGCATTCTGAGAGAGGCATTTCTGAGCACAAAAAAAAAAAAAAAAAAAAAAAAAAAATTACACTACATTCTGTGAAATTAATATCTAATTTAAACCAGTAGCCGATTTCAAACAGGAGTATTTATGTACCTGTCATGGATGAAACTGGCAGATTACTCCCATCATGCCACATAAGAAAGTGGGATTATTTTGATAAAAAGTTGCATGCATCGGTCCACATACACACAAGGTCCGATTACAGTGATAATCAACAGCCAGTCGGTATCATGGAGTTCTAATTTCAGCCTTTCTAGTTTCGGAGATGGAGCATGGGCAGAGATATCTGCAGTAGGATTTAAGGCGGGCAACGTCTACATTTCTGAACCACCGCTTCGTCAAAAAGTGCTAGGCTCTTAGAGCTCAGACAGAAAAAATAAGGTAGGACTATTGACTTATTGATATTTGAAAGATCTAAGTTATTGAATAAAAAAGAATTGAAATTGCGTCAGTGCAACAAAGATGGTAATACTGAGATATCCATCTAGTGGTTTTATTATTGTTCTAGAATTGAAAGTTCGAATGACTGCAGCAAAAATGACAGCAAATAAAAAAGATTGCAGAGCACATTTTGAACAGAATGGCATTACAGACTTTTTAACCAATGAAGAGAACGTGGACCAGCAACAAAAGTCAGCATAACGAAGGACAAAACTTAAGTTACAGTTTATTAGGTGTTAACAAGCGACCATTGTACAATTTCACAATGAAGAGAACGTGGACCAGCAACAAAAGTCAGCATTACAAAAGACAAAACTTAAGTTACAGTTTATTAGGTGTTAACAAGCGACCATTGTACAATTTCACAAATACCGTCACATTTCATTAGACCTCAATTTCTACTGTTAGTCTAGATTCATGAGGGCCTCTTTACTTAGATCAAGTTAAATCTAAATTTGGATGATAAGGATCCCACATTGATAATCTGTGCTATTGGATAAGATTTATTATCTCTAAAATACTTACATAAAACAAATCATATGTTTTTAAAACTCTTAGCCCATGCATGAAAAAGGCAAAAAATCAAGCATTATTTTATGTTATCTATATTGATTCACTTATTGTATGAACTAAGAATCTTTAAATTATATAATTTTTGATATATAAGTATTTTAAAAGTATTAGATCACAGCCAACATTTCGAATTATTACTATAAAAACTCCATACATATATATACGTACTTCTAATTATATGTATATGCATACATGTGTATATATTAGAGATATGATATCGCATCTAACTATTCAAACCATCGAATGTGTATATATTAGAGATATGATATCGCATCTAACTATTCAAACCATCGATGTAAAAATTTTAACATCCAAATCTAAACCTAAGCCCTCTTAGTGCAGCTATGTCAGGCCACATAAGTATATGCAAAGAGAGTGTAGGCTTAGCTATGCTTAAATGAATTTCTATTTAGATTCAATCACATCTAAATTGAACAATTGGAAGACTCCTAATCTATATATCAAGTAATCAAAAAAAGTTAAATAACAAAAATAATATATATTTATTTTTACTACTTGATGCATGACTAAGGATCTCTAAATTAAATAATTTTTTTATTTATAAATATTTTAGAGATAATATATCATATCCAATGACTCAAACATATCAAATCTAATGACTCGCATTATCTATGTAAGATTTCATTGTTCAATATAAATGTGTTCAGGTTTAAATAAAAGACTACTCAAATGGAACCAAGCAAGTATGTGTGAGTACACATGGGGGAGAGAGAGAGAAAGCGCGCGCTGCACGGACAAGTGAGATCAACATGTGGTGCACGGAAGAAGTAAATACGAAATAAAGACGGACAGTGCGACTTGCAGGTAAAGCAACTTTGAATAGAGCAGAACTTCTGAAGTGTTCTGTGGCTTCTGCTTACTGAGAAGAGAATGTCCTGTGGTTAAATAGGAAATAGCATAAAATGGACCAAATAGCTTCGAATGTGCGAAGTAATCAGCCCAAAATATCAACAACCGGCACCTGTAATAGGAACCAACATAGGAGAGCTAAGTTTAAATAGAATATAGCAACACATTTCTGGAAGAATGGTTTCATGTTACTCTGCAATTCAATGCTCGCCTTGATCAAATCAGGTGCTTGGGTGTAGATGGAGGATGAATCATGAAGATTGCACGGGCTAATAGTTCCACAACTGAAGATTAAAGTGTTAGCGAAGGACATTGCAATGTTGGAACTAACCTTAATTTGTTGCAATAACAAAATATGGATACCGGGAGCACAATTGTCAGAATGGCAAATGAACAAGAAAAGGAAGCAAGAATTTGAATCCAAGTCAGGCTGGCAAGGAAAATGAAAAGGTGAGATGGCTTCCGAATTTATTTCTTGCTGTGTAGGACGGTAGGTTTCCCGCATTCCATACACACCAAGATGCAGCGAGGAGCTTCAGATTCCCTGGTAGGACAAAACACACACGCGCACACACACACACGCACACACAGAGAGAGAGAGAGATCGTTTCAGATAGTTCAAAGAACCAGATCTTCCAGAAGTTCCAAATTTTTATTCGCCGGATCAAAACAACCTAATTAAACTCTCACAAATTTCAAGTGACACAATCTTGGGGTACTTTATTGCCAATCTAGTTCCAGAATTTTTAACTTCCTGAACTAAAGTTCCAATAACGATTACCAGAAGGATCACCTGTAATATTCCAAATCTAAAGTTCCAATAGAGATGCACAGTTAACATAAGAATAGCACCCAAAAATTCAGATATACCACACCTTGCCGAGGGAGAACAGCCAGCCAGAAGTGTAACAGAGAGAGAGAGAGAGAGAGAGAGCGCGCGCCCGTTCAAAGATCGTAGCTAAGGCTTTAATCAAGACAAAAAGAATGTTGGATAGCTAGCGCGTGCGTGCGTGGAGAAAGTGACTAAACCTTGGATTTGCTATGAAAGACGATATGAAGCCCGGCAACTGAGCCTTTCACAAAGCTAAATCAGGTAGCATCACACGGCTACTAATTCATCCCAAAAAAATGAAAAGGGCAGCAGATGCACATTTACAGTCCAACCTAATTGACCCAGTCGTGTAACTGAAGTTATATTCCATCGTATAATATAACATTTTGTATTTATCTAGGAAGACACGTTCAGTGCCTGGTAAAGATTCAAAAAGAAAAACAGAGATAAAGAGGACAAAATTTCATAATTATTTCCCTTAAACGCAAAAGGAGAGGAGACGGTAGTTCGTCTAGCGACTAGGGGACTGTTATGCCAAAAATTTTGAGAATCTATTACAAAAGTCAAAAACAGTTGAATAGAGAAAAGTAGCCCTTTTCTCCAGCCATAAACTTACTCAGATAGAATCCTCAAGCCTTCCATAAGGCTTTGATGCTAAATTGTTCTCTCTGAAATATCATGCTACTCATTCATACTGCTGAGCGGAGTTCAATGACTTTAGAGCATCCTATATCATCTAAATTTAGATTTTGTCGTCCTAAACCACAATGATGCCAAGCTTCTTCATATCCGTTCTTCACTTCGTAAAGAGCTGCTGAAGCACTCCCCTTCTACCTTATGTACCTCCAGTCATCATGGTCGACTTTGTGTATCTTTGACTGGCTCCCACAAGAGCTGCTTCAGAAATCTCCTTTAGTCCTCTGCATCTTTCACACCTTCCAGTCCTAACCCCATGAAGCGCAAGTCAATCTTCTTTAAAACTGTCCTACATCTGTTAAAACAACCTTTTCCTCTCCGGTTCAAAATCCGGATGCATGGATATTTTTTATGATACACACATGCTCATTTTACTACCATAATGGAGGAAAATAATTCCTTGATATCAAGAAGGAATACAACACAACTGAGTCCAAGGCCCGCCCGTCTTATAGAACTGAATGTAGGGAACAAGTGACGTAATAAATCCATCACGTTAATTACGTTAAGGCATGCAGCCACAAAATATATGGCTCGTGATGAACATGTCACCACACTCTTGGAACGTGGACAACAAAGAATATATGCATAATATTAATGTAAAACGAAAAGAAGAAAACAAAAAGTTATAAATTAACGGATACCATATTAAACAAGTGTGCAGGTTAATGCATGCACACAAAAATGATCGACCGTACCAGACATCCCTACAAACGAAACATCCCCACCCACCACTTGGTGGCCGCACAAGGCACAAAAACAAAATAAAACAGTATAAAACAGAATAAACGGAAAGGACAAAAAAAATTTAAAAAAAAAAGAAAAAAGGAAACCCGAATCATACAGAGATGATGAATTGACTCTGGAAATTGGAGAGAGGAAAGCAAAAAATATAGAATAGCCACTCCAGGCATGCGTAGGATTGTAAAAGTGGTGGCTAAGGAGCTCAATCCACCAGACGAGGTAGGAAGATGTTTACAGATATAAAAGTTCATAGGATGAATTGCAAGCATGAAAATGAAATAAAGTAGCTATATAGTCAAAGCCACACCAAGTCCAGTATTAGTGAAACGATAACAATGGAAATAACATGAAGGAACTAGATAAATATAAAATGAAATTGAAGACAACATGGAAATGGAACGCAATGAGGTCCAATTAGGTTAAGGATTGCTTAAGCTATAGCGTCAATCATTTCAAGATTCTACTAAGGTTCTCAGAAGTGTTGCATAGCACATATGATCCATAAAGATAGATCAAAAGTGAAAAGCATAAATCGATGAGTTAACAATTAGAAAAAATATAAAACATAGTTTTATCTTCATACTCATTTGAGAACTTGTTTTAGTATAGGTTGAAGATTTTTTGGCGCACAAGGGAATTTCTTTTTGGACGCATAGGCATGTATCTGTTTTATTTCTTTTAGTCTTATGTAGAATTAAGTATTGAAATCTTATTTTCCCATTATTCCATCTTTCTTCTATTGCTTTTACTGCATATTTGGCCCAAAATATTCCCTTCAACTGTGGACTCAATCAGTGTGCTGAACTCTGCATGTAACCAGAATACAATTCGTATTCCTGTCATTATGTTCAGAACTGAAACTTAAGATTCAGATATAAAAATTTTCTGGAATCACGACTGATCACAAGCAAAATTAGAGCATTGCAGAAAGGAAAGATGAAATGCTAATGGATGCTGAGCACAACAATGACAGCTGGCTTCCAATATGGGTATCTTGATCCTAGTGACAACAGTTTGGCAACAAGACCACCAACAAAGGCATGAGGCCATTCTCATCTTGAATCTACAAACAGGGTTTAGGCAATGAAGGTGAAGGCCGCAAGTGCTGATATTTTGCTACAGACAAAGCAAAGAAAAACCACAAGGGCACCATGCATAAAGATCAGAATGAAACTTGATATAAATGGGCAAGTCCTGAGAAGTCTGAACCAAACACAATTAAGGCTGGAAACCAAAACAATACTTGGGCAACTTAAATAACTGAAGAAGAATCCAATTTGAAAAGGTGATAAAATTCATGAACACAATGTAGATTTATAGATCATGATGAAAAAGAAGAAAAACATGATGTATGGATGCCAGCAAACATAGGACCATTTGGACATGAAGAAACCTGAAGTGAAGCCCAATGAAAAATTCAATGCCAAAATGTAAAGGCTCATCCGAAGTTATGGGTCCTGCAATGTATAAGAGTGGTAAAATAAGGATCAAAATTACCACCTCCCCGCTATTTGATTGGGAAATGAAGGCATCACCTCACACATATCAGTACTGCATGTTCTTGTCCTTGACAGAATCAAAAGCTTATTCAAGCAGACCACGGTTACTGCATGATATTGCATCTTCATCCTCCTTCACAAAAGAATCCATCCTAAATGATCCAAGAAAACCCATAAAAAATCTATCTGCACTAATTATTAACCAGCATTCACACCAAAGACAACTTGCAACAATCAATGTCTCTTCTACCCATACTTAATCATAACATAATTCCCAAATAAACACCTCCTATCTATGAGATCAAGTATTAGTCAACAACCTATACAAAAAATGATGCTTTCCCTGCAGGGCCCAGGTAACAAATACCAAAAAAACAATAAGAAAAATATTAATAAAGGTTTCATTCCCAACAAGATCTTAAATTTACCATATTACTGTAGGAATGCCTGTTGGCCTAACCCAGCCCATGGCCCAGTCAGTGAAAGTTCGTCTCAAAATCAAAGGATGGACTGACCTTGAACCTAATAGTTCAAATCTACCATGACTTTAGGGTTGTCTTTGGTCCAAATTAACAGAAAAGGTTACTGTATAATGGATTTATGCACTTTAAGGCCTCGTGGGA
This sequence comes from Metroxylon sagu, assembly GCA_017589505.3. NCBI lineage: Eukaryota > Viridiplantae > Streptophyta > Magnoliopsida > Arecales > Arecaceae > Metroxylon > Metroxylon sagu. Next base: position 176,792 of record JACVBY030000474.1, on the reverse strand, counting down.
AATCATAAAGTTACAAAGTTTCATAATGTCAACTAAAAATAGCCAGTTTCTCAAGTTAAAACTTCTTCCTTACAACGTCCTTTTTTTTGGCCAGGGATTTGTGTGTGTGTGTGTGTGTGTGTGTGTGTGTGTGTGTGGGGCGTGGGAGTTTATTATTAGAGAACAATGAACTAGTGTTCACCTTACATCTGATTATATAATGATACCATCAAAGAAGACAATAATGTATACAAAAGCTGTCAGTTTATTACATAGACATTGCCAATTTTTAGATTTAGATTGATGTTTTGTTTCAAACTCAATGATCATACCGATGGCCAAGCTTTCTGAAAGTTATTTGCCATTGTCTAATCCAGATTTGGTGACAATGGCTCCTAGTGTTCCCTCCAACATCTCAACAATATTCTCAACTTTGCTAACATGCCAAGCATATTATCCAATGGAATGAATACTTAGAAGTGATTTTGTTAATGGCATAATGATCAATGCAAATACATTACAATGCTTGTTTAACGGTGTGCTTACCAATGCAATCATACACATCATTATGAGGTCCAAAATCCATCTTGAAAAATCACGTCCAATTTCATTAATAACCACTCTTCAAGTTGTCTTCTGAAGTTTAACAATTATCTCAATCACACTAATGCCCCAAGTATATCACCAATGGAACCAATATATATTAGCTATTTCATTAATGGTTATGGCTGTCATAGCAGATCAATGGCATGCTATCAATACACCAACAGTTACCCTCCTTTGGAGTTGATACTTTTAAACCAAGCTTTTAATGCTAAAAAACCTACTTTATATCACATTTATATTTTCTCAATCCTTCACATGAAACCAAGGTACCCCACTGAACACTTAAATATAGGCAAGTGTATGCGAATTTGGATTGTATTTGCAAGAATAAATCCTTGAAGATTAGAAGGATTTGACACACTCAGACACACAAGAATGCCAAATCCTTATACCCAAGTCCTGCAAGTTAGAGTCACATAAACCTGAAACATGAACATCCTATCACTGCCTGTTATCGACTGCCTATGCTTTCATGTGCACCTCAAATAACCATCACCCAATAGCATACCCATGCCTACCCAACTTCTGACACTTTTTCATTAACTCAGTTTCATTAACTCAGTTATCAGTAACATGTTTGATTTGGCATATAAATTTCCATTGGCCAAGCACCTAGAACAAAGCCCGTCATTGTAAATGTTTGCTTATTGATTAGTGTTCTACTTTACTGTCAAAAAATGACAATTGGAGTAAGGATGGAATCCTTGACCTAGTCTGCTAACCAGACAAAATGATTGGCAGGTTTTCCCTTGTCATAAATGGGTTTGTGTCATAAACAAGTAGACCTAACTAATTCTTTTAAATTAAATGGACCATGTTCCCATTTAAAATCTTGACCCATCTAATCAGTTCAACTTGCCTAACAATCGGGTTGGGTTAACAAGATTACAACCCAAACTCATATATAATCATAACTAACTCATTTACCTCTATGATTTAACATGTTACCTGTGTTAACAGGTTAAACATGTCAAGTTGGCAGGTTAAGTGTGCCATCACTAAACCAACTCAACTAGAACTATCTAACTAAGAAATAGGTAGAAAGTCTAACAATACTTTTCAAATAAAATCTTAATCAAATCACTCATTCCTATTTTACACCATAAAATTTAACCATTTCACTCATTTAAGAGTTGAATCACAAACTACTCAAAAATAAGAGTTGAATCACTTATTCTATGAAAGTGAAAGGTAATTCCAAATGACACATGATTTCATTAGTTGTTTGCAAACCAATCATGGAAATAGGGCCATCAACTGGATTCATATTCCATTCCAACCTTATTATGCCAAGCAAACATAGCTTCAACGCCTTAGCTAGTACCAATGCTGAATCTGGCAACTTGATTTTATATCACTACTCTTAAAAATAGTTTATGTGATCATGTATGCAGCCACTTTAAGTACATGCATTCCAATGGCTGCCACCTGTACAGCCAAGGTGGCCCAGCATCAACCGAGATGCTTACCAATACCTTGTGCACTTGCAAAATCTTCCATGCCTACAAATGTTAGATCATATGTAGGTTACGCACTTTACTTTGCTCTACCTCCCCCCTCCTACTCTATCACCCTCCATGCTCCCTCATTCTCCTTACTTTTCACCATCCTGTTCCTCCTCCCCCTCTGCTGTCTCTCCACCAAAGTTTTCTCCTTCCAATCCTCTGCCTCTTTTGCATGTCCCTATATAACACCTAAATTCTATGTGGTACTGCAGCTGTCCTCATACTGTGGTCACTTTTTAAAGCCTTGATTTATACTAAGACTTGTGAGTCATTTCTAATAATTTCCACTGATCAATTAATCCTCTATTGAGGTTGATGGCATTATGTATGACAAACAAAAACTATGAATTGAATCATAATTTAAATTCTATTAATGATATATTGTTAATAACTTCCTTAGAAGTGAGCAAACATCAGCTAAAAGGCTTTCTGGTAGCCTGCAAAATCATGTTAAAAAGTTAGAATACCACAAGTGATGTGATGGAAGAATCTTACTTTGTTTAGCTACTTACAAATCCCTCTAGGCTCAGTAATAGGTCTAGTCAGCTCAAGTCAAGGCCATGATATATGAGACTTGGCATATACCCAACATAACCCATCGCTAGGTTGGGACCTTTGGCCTTAACTGCCTGCTAGTCAACCTCAACACCCCATCACCTTTACCCTACCTAACCAACCCATCACCTATACCCTACCTAACTGAACCTCATCCAACCCAATTTAACTTACTCGGAACAACCTTTAGAACACTCGGTGACTCAAATATGAGGTGCCGGAAATAACTAACACTAAAGCGAGACCAACCACTTTTAGAGTCCATAGGTCATGATCTAGCCAAGTCCAATCTGAACAAAACTCTATCCTCGTGATCCAATTAGGTCAAAGATCTGGACCATACCAAACATGTTTAAAGCCTAGGTAGGAAAAACTAGACCCAAACCAAATCAAAGCTTTAAAATCTTGACCCAAAACTGACCCTACTATGGCCAACTCAGTTTTTGCACCCTAGCCCACTAACATGCAACATCAGGATTCACAACTTGGATCATTAGCCGAACTATATTTGGCCAAAGTTGGACATAAGTTGATTGTTGAGGAAATAGCTTGTACCCACCCCATCATCTAATCAATCTCATCACTTCTCCCCCTTGAACCCCAGTATAGTCCTCCTTGGAGCCAAAGGCAATCTTGTTGCCCCACAAGCCCAGACCTCCAACTGCAGTTGTATTAAAAAAAAAAAGGACAAAAAAGGGGAGGAACTTGATATGCTGCATTTTTAGTTGTGTTGCAACTTTGATTGTAAACAACAATAAACATAAGAAATCAAACAACTCATAACAGGAAACTTAGTTCCAGGAAAGTGTATATTATGGAAAGGAGATAATAGGGTAAGCTAAGGGCTATAATGTGATTATCATCATTTAACTAAGGCATGTTTTAGCTAGCCCATATGGCAATCTCAAATACAATAAGTGCATCAAATTTGAATCAATCATTAAAGAAAAGACTTAAGATAACACAAATGGAAGTTTTAATAGAAGATTTTGGAAGGCTGACAGCAATAGGATGCAATTTGTGATAGAAATGATGGTCAAAGAAACATCTATAGCCAAACCACTAACATTGGGGTAAAACTTTGTTGTTTATAGGTACTATTATTGTCTAGCAGAAACTATGTCAACAACCCAAATCTAATTGGCAAGACACCTCCTAAATAACCTTTGAATGAATCATTATATAGAATCGAAACACTTTAAATATTAAAGATATGACCAACTACAGTGATCTTTCTCTTCATAAAACCAAAGGAATCCCATTTATTTTTCTAGTTTCCTACAATACTCTGTTCCATACAACCATCATCGCCTAGCAATATGCTCTGTAAGAAAACAAATTTTAAGACATATCAGACATAAAAGCAAGTTGCAAATTTTCTAGGCAATGTAATCCATGATCAACCAAGCACAGTAAGACTTGCAGCATAGCATCAATGCATTTACTTCCTCTTTCTTGAAAGAAGCTCTAACATACAGAAAGTATAACAAAGTGTTTCAGAAAACATACTGGCATACAACCGATAAGCTACCAGGAACATGTCATAATATCATAGCATGAAACAACCTAATGAACAAATTCATGTAAACGTAAACTACAAATTTATGTTGTTTACAACCAAATGATTGAAATGGTAGCATATTAAACACATACAGTAATCAAATAGCATAGGTAATTATTTTATGAATATCAGTAAAACTATAATGTACTTATTACAAGTGTTTAATGCTCCATTTGAATTGGCTGTTGGGATGTCTTCAAGTGATTGTTAGCCAACAGCCATATAAGATAGCTATTAGCCAACATCTGCGGCCAACAGCTAATCCGAACAGGCCTTAAAACCAAACAAGACTAGCAACTACAAGAGCACCAACCAGAAACAAAAGCGCCTTCAAATAGACATCAGCCTGCTGCCCATGAGGCACATGCCGTGGGAACCCATGAGCATGCCCTCCATGAAATGAATGCGCATACCCATACGGGAAACCAGCTGCAGGTCCATAAGCAGTTGCATCTGGAACCCCATGAACTTGAAAGCTCAGCATCGGGAACAGACCACCAATTGCAGCAGAGAATGTGTAGTTCCCAAACCTCGTGCTTGCCACTGGAGTCCCGCCCATAAACCATTGGTTCGAGTGAGGGATATGGTTCGGGTCAGGTGGTGGAGCTGTTGCAGGCCTTTGCCCAGCAGGACGGTTAGGAATGTTGACGCCGGGGATCGACTTAGATCGAGGGTCGGTAGGGTTTTTTCCTCGTCCATACAGAGGGACTAGCTTTTCCTCTTCAATGATGGCTTTGCACACAGGGCATTCTTGAGAATGGGAATGAACATGGAGCCATTTGTAAAGGCACGGCCAGCAGAAGAGGTGGCCGCAGAGGGTCACGATTGGATCTTGTGCCAACTCAAAGCAGATGTTGCATTCAAAGCTGCCCGGATCGTTGCCGCTGCTACTGCTTTCAGAAAACGAAGAGTTCTGGGGCTCCCTGCTCGACGATTCCCCAAATCCACCGGCCATATTTGAATCCTAAATAATGATCCACTGTAGAAACAAAGATATCAATACATCAGTATAAAAACCTTTGAGGACCAAGCCGATCAAGATAACATCACAATGATAAAAAAATTAAAGAAACTTCTTCAGAAAAAAAAAAAAAAAAAAAAGATTCATAATGCTGGAAGATGGAGAACAAAAGAAAATCATATATTTGATGACCGAAACCTAAAATAAAAACCCTAAGTTAGCAGGGAATCACGCCATGAAACCCTACGAGCATGATCGATACCCTTCCTGCAGCTTAATTCTACGCATCTAGCAAGATAAATCTCCAAGAAGGTCGAAAAAAACCTCCGAACCGATCAAATCCAAATTCGATACTATCAAAAAACCCGATCTGGATCGAATCAAAGAATACGAAATAATCAAAAATAATCCTCGGTTGATTTCATGAAAAAGGTATAAGAAAAAGGAAGAAATAGCCTGTAGGTAACCCGAAAATTTCAGAAAACAAAAAAGCCAGAGTTTCAATCAAATCTAACACACTAACAACCATCTGAAGCTTAAAAACATCAGTAAACAAAATTGCGAAAAGGATCGGCGATGGGAAGAGAAAGGAGACCTGGATCAGAAGACGAAAACCGCCGAACAGCCGCAATAGGGTGGACTCGGTGCGAGCTCAAAGCCCGAAGCCTCCCCGTCAAGCAGACGAAGAGGCGAAAACCGACGAATATTCCGGAGGCTTTCCGTGTCTTTCGTCGCACCCTCCTCAGTCGCCCCTCGAATTGGTATCGTCGGAAATAGCACAGCATTCTCTATCTCCCAGCGATTGGAAGTGTGACACGTAGCCCGTACGATAGAAGTAGAGGCTGGTGCACCGTTGATTTCGCATGGATGGAGACTGAAAGAGGTACTTCTCTGTTTGGTGACGAACAGCAAATCCTCGGGAAAATCATCCAATTGGTGTTGGATTTTAGCTGGCTTAGATGCGTCAGAATTTCGTTCTATTAGGGGAATTTTATTTTTCTAGTGGAATTATTGCAATTTTATTTGGTAAACAACGTATAAACTGGCAACACTGTTTCTCGTTATTTGTTCGTGTGATGTATCTAATTTATTTTAAAATAAATGAGTGCCTCGATATCTCTATATCTATTCAATCCATGGAGGAGAAAAGGCTCTCATCCCTGTGAAATTCAGCAAAGATCTTAGAAAAAGTTACAGAAACACTCTTCATGTTGGGTGAAAGCTGCATGATTTCTAAACCTAGACTACATTTTCTATACGTTACAAAATAAATAATACCAAGATTATATTTGAATTTAAACTTTTTCATTGTAATTTAGAAAAAAAATAAAAAAATATATTTTATTAAAAACTTATCTCATTACAAAAGCTTAAGCTTAGCATCCAATCCAAATTAGGCTTGACTTCTTGAACCTAACCCAGATTTTTAACCTAACCCAGTCCTTCGACTTGATTTGATCAAGACCTCGTATCCAACCATGACAGTTGCCAGTGCTCTTAATCCTGATCTCCTCCTTCACCCAATGAACACCAAATCAATGGGCTAAGCTTCCTCACTGACAAGCAACACTATGGTAGTGGGACCCCTTCTTCATCACCACTACCATTAGTTTCCTTCCAATTCATCTCTCTTTATGTCTCCAATTGCTGATCCATTGGATCCTATGACTTTATATCTTATGGCCACTACCACCATCACAAACTCTTTGATTTCATTATACCTTTGATACAATTTTTTTTTATCTTTTCAATTTAGAAAATATAAAATTTAATTTTGACTATGAAGTCATGTGTTAAGATTCTGATCTGTAATTTAAAAATTGATTCCTGGGACATTTTATATATCTCTTATTTATCAATATATTTTTATATGTTTTTTATTTTAAGAAACATTTATTGATATGTATATTATAAATCAACCCAATATATATTTAACTTGATTTATGTTTAAGCTAACAGAGGAGCAAAGAGGTTTAATATTGAGTTTGAACCTAATTTTATTCTAAAAAAATGATGTGGAATAGGAATAATGTTGGAGATTCAATTAAGCAAATAATCTAAAATGGCTCTAAAAACACTCGAAAAAATGAAAGGAGAAAGAAAAAGAAGATAAAAAATAAAGAAGAGAGAGAAAAGATGAGAGAATAATGGTCGATATTGAGTCTCTCTTTTTTTTTTTTTTTTTCCTGCTTCCTCCATCCTTTCCATTAGTTTTAGGTCTTTATTTAGAGCGACTTCTAAAGAGATAGGATGAAAAGGTTTTCTTACTCTCCTTGATAACTTGTAGTCATAGTAGATAGCTTGGATTAGAGTTTAGTAAGGTAGTAAAGGAGTAGAGCAAGAAGAAGATGGTGATGAAGAGAAAAAGTCCCTAAGGTTTAGTTTTATTAGGCATAATCTTTATAAGGCTCTTTATTTCCCTCCCTTTTTTCGAGAGAGAAGGAATCTACTTATAAAGAGATTTAATTAGCTTAAAAAAAAATTTAGATAGCTGACATTCTATGAAGAAATGGGAAGTGTATTTTAAATGATTAATTATGACAAGATTATTTTAAATGAAAAAGTTCGCTTGTCAGGATTTAAAAATAAAGCAATAATTTCATATTATTTTTTCTTTTTTTTTTTTAACTTTTAGTATGTTGCTCCAAAGCTCATGTTGGCATTTCTCTACATATCATTTAAAGGACTATTTTTTCCCTCACTGTTTTTGTGTTTCCATGGTTTAGTTATTGTTTTAAGAAAGAGATCATTTCTTCTTAGTCAAGTGGGTTATGTGAGATTATTTTCCTAGTCAAGCGGGCTTGGTCAGCTCTTATTTTAATATTTGCTTTCTTACATTATATTTCTATCTCCAATCACCATGATACCGAGCAAAGCTACAATTCATAGTAGGAAGTTGAATGCTTAGCAGTATAGTTATGAGCCATTCTCCTTAAAACATCACTTCATCAGTAATTTTCCCTAATCTTCTCCTTTGTACTATGAGATAGAGGAAGGAAATCTTTTTTAGTTACAATATGCTCTTTGGTGCAGCCCCAATCTCCTTTCCCTGTTGCTTCTTCCAAAATGTCTTCTTTACTAACTAAGGAAGTGATAAAGTCTTCCTTCTACCCTGCATCTCATTAATGATAGAGTCAATGAAATACTAAATTTATTTGAAGCAAACTTTACATGTGTAGTTCTTTCCTTCTAACTCGCATAGCGAAGTTCTCTTTTTGATCGACTCAACAAGCCTTATTATCAAGACTATCTTTTATTTTTTCCTCAAGACCAATTCCTTAATTAGTTTTAGAAGCCTGATAGGTGATAATTCCATCTAAGACATGGTTCCATCCAAGAAAACTCCTAAGTAATTGTCATTGGGAAAGTCAACTAGAAGGTTGAAAAGAAGATCTCATCCATCAAGTGCAACCTAATTCCAATCTTATTTTGTATGGTACCTGACTCATTGAAAAGTGACTAGATTGATGTTCAGGACTCATGAATTCCTTTCTTTGATCACAAGCTGTAATGGTATAACAAGTATCTTTATTAAGTCCAAGCAAGCACCTATCTCAAGCTTGGAGATTGGAGTTCAAAAAGGGCACACGATTGTTTTGCTATCTTTACTTTTATCATGCTATTTTATCATATAAACTTTGCCATATCAACATTTGTTTTGCTCTTCTGTTATGCAACTCTATTTTCCAAAGGGCTAGTTTCCATTTTGTTTGTGGAAGTCTTGTCTCCAAAATAAAACTTACCTCCATTGTCGGATCTTTAACATAAAATATAGTAAATTCATTTCCTTTTCAACCACTTCCTTGAAAGACTAACATATGAAAACTTTTGATACCTAAGTTCTAGAAAAAGTTAATCATACATACAAACATATACAAATACTTACATATACACGCACGTCTATATAAAGTCATTTGTAAAAGTAGTCAAATACTTTGCATATCAAAATTCTTCCTTGTTCATAGGTCTATGTCAGTAGAGATCAACTCCTTCAATGTGTTGGCAATCTTGGCAGCATAGAAAAAAGCCCTACATGTTGTTTTTATACAACATATTCCTTCATAAACAACACCAAACTAATGCATAAATGACAAATGAATTACCATACAAATGCTACTTAATTCTAGAAGGCTTTGAAAGTTTAGGTAACCATATCTATACCTTCTATACCATATTTGTGCAGTATTTGATATCGCCACCAAGGATCTTTAAAATCCACATAGTATCAATTGATCATCCATCCAGATGAAGAAAGAAATATTGTAGAAGAATTCTTTAGAAGGAATCTTCAAATAAAGTCATGTATAACATTTCAAATCTAAATAGAAGATAACATATGTGGCAGGAAGATGGACCACAATGGAAAAAATGGTAGGTTAAAGGCTCAGTAATTATTAAACAACTTTAGATTTCTTCTGATTCAAACCCTTATTCCATTCTTACTCACCACTAAAATAGGAAAAGTAGGGATCCAAGAAAAGACATTGTAGATTTTGAATGGTAGGCAAATAGAGCCATCAAATATTTATGAGAGGCAATTGCCTACAAGAAAATGGCTTTCTTCGCCATTGAAAGTAAAATTAACCAAAGACAAAAAAAGTCATATCTTTTCATAACTCCCATCGAGATTAACAAAAAAATAGTCTTTGATGGTATATATAGCTATCTTAAAAGTGGTACAGCTATCTCATCTCTATATGGAGCCTTACACCTTAAGGCAGAACTTATATGCATCTCACTGATCTTAATCGTAGCCTAAATTCAAAAGATAAAACTAACTACTCCAATTATATAAAATTAGTTCAATGTCCTACTCCAATTATATAAAATTAGTTCAATATCCTATTTTGAAACTTATAGAAAAAGAGGATGAACTGAAATATACCTTTCAAAATAAAAATGATAACTCAATTATAAAAATCCTATAGAACTCTCCTAAATAATTGTCTTTCAGTAAGTTTTTTGCTTGAAAATCTCAGAAGTGTTGAAATTTCTGATGCCCAACCATGATCTTTAATTTTATTTAAATACTTTGATATAGGATTTTGGACTTTGATATGAAAATTTGATGCTATTAAGACTGTACAAAAATGATAACTATTGATCTTACATAATTTCTTGAGGATCTTCGATTAAATACCTCGGATCTCTCTTGAGAACACTTAAAGTTTGTAGTTTTACACTAATCACTTTTTGCTATCCTATAGTTTTACACTACAACAAGTAAGAAATTACTTTAAACAAAACAAGAAAAAAATTCAAATTTATTACTGAATTATTCATTCTAACAATATAGCTAAAACCTATTTATAGAGTGAGATCTCTTAAATTCAATAAATTTTTTAGTTTTAGTAGAATACAAATTTTCTAAAAGAAACCTAAAAAGATAAATATCAAATAAATTTATAAAAATATGTTCTTAACTCTAAATGATTTTTAGAAGAAATAAATATAGAAATTTGAACAAAATAAAATAAAAACCATCCTTTTAATCAGGAACCATAGAATAGCATTTTTATAATTTTAAAAAATTATTAGCATTGAAGTATCTTTCATAATTAGTTCATAACTTTCTCATTTGACCTTTATTTTGAGTGATTCAAAATGTATTAAAGACCTAACTTAATACAAATGTCATAGAAATAAATTTGATAGAAAACTTTAATTATAGTGATATTAGTAAAGCTTTTTTAGGCTAATGTTCATTGAATTGCTTTTCTAATGTGGCTATGGATAAACTTCAAAATTTAAACTTATTAGATAACTTTGAATTAAGTGTCATTTTTTTTTTTAATCTTTCTTTGAATAAGTACATTATCTAATAGTTTTATAGAGTATATTCTATCCCACTATTTTTGTTTAGGATGAATCTTATAGGATTGACCTTTAATTTGATTTGAATAATTGATAAATGTAAGGACTTTCAGCTATATTCCACTTCCTTTAGCCCAATAGTTTTAATCTAGAAAAGTGATAGATCTTCTCTTAAAAGCTATACCGGAGAAGCATATCTTGTCTCAAAACTGGACATCTAATAAGGAAAAAATAAAATAAAATAGAAGATAATTAAATTCCTCTAAGAACTTCTATCATTTCTTTCAAAGATGACAAGCAAGCATAAAAGCTTTGAATAAAAAACTTTAATTTGAGTGAAAAGGATAATGAGGAAGAAATGAATAAAGAGTGATATGCTTATATCATAACATTGTTGCATAAAAATCATCATTTACAAAATACCAAATTAAATTAATAATTTTATGAACAAAAATATACTACTAAAATCTAGAAACATGGTAATGCAGAAAGATCATGAAAATTTGACTAGGTGCTATAAGGCTACCTTTTACGCATATCTATTACACGATGAATTTGACAAGAGCTTAACAATCCTAAGCAAAAATTTCATGAAAATTTGATGATTAAGAAATAAGAATGTGACCTTCTGTATGCTTATTAAAATTTTATTTGATAAAATTTGTTCAATAATCAAAAAACTATAGATGGGGGCCTGCCTTAGTTGATTGTACTCATATTATTCATTAAAAAAAATGCTAACTTGCCAAAAATATAACTATTGTTCTTATGATTTTTTTAATTAAATTATTATATAATATATATTAAATATTTATAATATTTAGATATATAATATTCTAAAATTAGTTTATAAAAAATCTTAGTTTTTATTAGAACATTTCATATTCTAACAAAAGGAAGAAAAGGCCACTTAAAAATAAAAATGATTTATAACAAAATTCAAATAAAATTAAAAAAATATGATAAATTAAATATTGTATTTTATTATTATGAATCAAATATTGTAATTTTTTATTTCTAAAACCTAATTATCAACTATAAAATTATCAAGAATTTAAGATTTTCGAGGATATTGTATTGCCACGAACCACTATAATGGCCCAACCCTTACAACTAAATGAGTTCCATCTCAAATGGCATGGTGGATGGCGCAGTTCATGGAGTTGGTGCATTCATGGTAAGGTTATGTTACAAAGCACCAAACCCCTTCAAATATGTGATGATGGAATTTTCTTTTCTTTTGCATTCCCTAATGGTAGTTAAATGGATCATTGGTAAGGGGAAGAACAATCTAATTTTGCTTAGGATTTGGGCTGCAATAGATTTCGTTAGTTTTTCCCAAGCTTTCCACCCATGCTTCCCTTGCAAGAGCTGATGGTTATGGGTATAGTTTTTTAAGTTTTATTAACAGATTAAAAAAAATAGATATTCTTTGTAGAAATTTAAATGAATATATGGATTTTCTTTATTCTAACAGGGCATGGGGGGCTCTCAGCTTGTCAAAAGAGACAAGTTGGTGGAGGCCTTGCCATCGAAGGCAATTGAGCTCAGGGAAGTCGTTTGGAAATGCAATGCTTCTTGGCAGTTTGCAGATTGTTTTAAATTTTGGATGGCAGAGATCTCAAGTCACCAAAGGTTTTGTTTGGTGTTGCTTCTATCTTATAACAAAAGATGGTAACTTTTTATGATTTTTTAATTTTTCAAGTACCAAACTTTTTTTTGAAAATACTTTTTTACATCCAAAGTTGTGAGTAGTTTTTTTAAAAGTAACACACATAGGTTCTACTCTGGTCTGAGATTTAAAAATTTTTGCTACTGAAAACTTGATGAAGAGAGGTTTCAGGGGCCTATTCAGATGCTATGTGAAAGGTTGAGACCTTAGAGAATTCTCATCTCTTATTAGGCAATCAAGGCCCATGGATCTACACACTCTTTGGACAAGATGGAGGGAAATAAATCTTCAACCAATATGATGGGACTTAGTACTGGTGGTAATTTCTCAGACGACCTAATTGGAGAGACACAAAGATTTGTTCCAGTGCTTAGGTTATAGCTAATGGAAAGTTCTTATTGAATAGTTGAAGGGTGTTAGTGAAAAGAAGCTGAAATAATTTTAGTCCGGTGTTGATTAAAATTTTGTGATGCTGTTTCAGAGCTTGCATTGATGGGTGCATCTTTTGTTGGTGAATCCCTTTTTGTGAATGAATTCGATTGGACTTAATCCAATCTTTTGTTCTCAAAAAATTTCATCCTACCCTGGAATTCATTATGCCATGCTTCAAATTATTTGATTATCGAAGCTCTGCCCTTAAGATAATGTCCCCTGTAGCCCTAATTAAATCAATGAGAAAATGGATTAGTAACAACATTAGTTCTAGATGAAAGCCTATATACCATATAGGCTTAGCTCTCAATCTTGATTGGTGACCAAATTGGTTTGGGTCGAGCATAAGTCCAGAGTAATGGAGTTGAAAGCAAATGGAGCTAGGAGCCAGCCCAACCTCAAACTAACGTTTTAAAGCTTGTACCTTACAGCTGCAACACCTAATCATTTTATGCATAGCTTGTCCTTTTACAAGTTTTAGGTGGTGATAGAATAAGAAATAAATTTCATTTGCTTGCTCTATCTTTTCTTTTTAGATAACAACAGGGTTTGGGTCTATTGGCTGACACCATCTCCTGACATGGGGTGGTGGCACTCCCACTAATATTTAGTGAAAGACAAAACCCATTCAGAGCTCCATAACAAGAGCCTTCAAAAAAATGTCATTGCTGAAGGTGGAGAATGCTTAAAAGAAGAAGGACGAAGTGAGAGGTTTGGAGAGGAAGTGGCTGCTCATAATTTCAGAGGCCAGGAGAAAGAGAGGAGGGGGAAGATGGGGTTGTCTTAGGAAAAAAGAAGGCAAATTTCTCTAAATTGGAGAAAAGAAACAAAATAACTAAACTAAATGTATTTTTCAAATAGCCTCATGGTGTAATCTTTTTCAAAAGAAAGGAAGAGAGGCTCAACCACATCTTAAATACTTAAATCTAATAATTGAGATTGCACTCTAATTACTAAGCAGAGAGGTATGACCATCTGGGCAAGCTATCATCTATATTTAGACATTATATATTGTATGGTTTCTTGTTGTAGATTGGTGGTTCTTCTAGACTAACTTTTTAACTATTATATCCTAGACTGGAAGGACTAGTGCTCTAACTTGTTAGCATTATAATATATGTAAATTTATAAGAACTATTAGCAAATATCTTGCTTATGTAGCAAAATAACTTTTGAATTAAGGTTGCCTTAATGATCTCATTCCTTTATTTAACAATCCTCGATTTTGGGTTTCTCTTAAACAGTGCTTTCCAATACTTGAATTGATGTAAGTTGGCCAAAATCCAGCAAGTTCTTCTGTGTTTTGGAGCCCCTTCATAGCATTTACAATTGGAAAAGAAAGGCTTTAGAGACATTTTTATGATGACTTGGTGCCTCAACAAGACAGTAGTTGGTGGAAATAATAAATATTGCTTTAATAGTACAAACTTTATGTACAAGTGAACAAATATGAGATTTTATTTTACTGCAATGACAAACTCACTCAAATACTGAGAATATAATTGCAAATACAACAACTACCTTCTTATATAATCTCAACCACACATATTCCCTAATTACAGATATCCAAATACTAACTTAGCTTAATAGTACATCACTCTGAGGTTTGATATCAAATGGAATGTATAGGCCTAAGATTGGTGGTCAAATGAAGGTTCACTGGACCATCCATCAATTAAGCCAAGGATCACAGGACTGCCATCATAATCTTATCATAAATTGATAACGTGATGATGTTAAACAATATCATGACACCTGACAAATATCTGGATAACATCAGATACTTCTATTTTGTCTTCTCAAATTCTAGAAGGAAACAAGAATAAACGCTGTCTAGAATCCATTAAATACCTGCAAACATGACCTTTAGATGTCCTTAACCTACAAGGCAACCCATTAATATTAAGCAGGCTCTAGACCATGGATAAGCTTAAACTGTCCGTGAGAACAATGTCCAAGGGCCAACTCATCAATCCATGCCACATGGATAGTATTTTCTGACTTTTGAGTCATGGTCTTCGAAAATTTACGTATGACTTTGACCAACAAATACAGTTATTGGAAATATATAAATAAACCAAAAAAAAAAAAAAAACACTTTCTTTGACTCTATAAACAAAAAAGAATCATAGCTTGAGGGTTACGGTTCAATTATCATATCATATACGCTTGTTAACTGGTTAGAGTTGCCTTGGAAAACGTCAGGCATAAGGGATGGGGAGTTGGTTGACAAATGATTCCTATTGGTAGATTTGGTCATCTTCTTAGACCGTCGTGGAGCGTTTACCGGTCCAAAGTCCAGGCGCGGAATTGATTCTAGAAGACATGTTTGACAAGTCAAGGGGAGGCTGGCTTGAGGAGTCATCTTATTCCATCGTCTTTATGATGGAGAATTGGTTCTAGAACTAAACCAAATCTAGACTTTGAGATTTACATATAGGAGAATGATCAAAATTTAATGGACTATAGTAAATAGTGATGCGGACTACTTGTCTATTTCTCTTCCGTTGGGAGGTGATTTTACATTGAAACCTTGAAAGATGTTTCCTCCAGTGCCAATTATGTTTATTTTCTAAAATAGTGAGAGAAAGAAAAAAAAAAATACTGAAGTTTGAGCCATGCATCACATTCTAAGAAAATAACAACATTTAACCATAACTTTTAATCTCCATTTATTTGCAGTGTATATATTTATTTGTCTACTATATACACTTATTATATCATTATACATATTTATCTGTCCATTTTATATACTTATATTTTATGTATACATATTTATTCATTTGTTGTAGATACTTATTCTATCAATATATATACTTATCTATTTATTATATATATTTATCTTATTTATGTATATATATATATTTATTTATTATACATATTTATTAAAGATAGCTTATTAAGAAAAAATAGTGCATGATTTCTTTTTTTTTTGGGTTAAAACATGGCCATTAGGGATCGCCCATCAAGTTTTCAAAAAGAATATACGCATCACATTTTTACATTGCAGTGCGGACTTTAGGAAGATTCATAACAAAGCTAACTCATGCCCATCTCATCACTCATGCATCTTCGAACCAAAAAGATAGGTACAGGTCTTATTAATCAAGTTGGGAGGCTGATTGGTTGAGAAAGATGAAATATTTGCAACATTATGAAATGATTGTAATCGGAAGTTTTGGTCCTACAAGGGAATAAAATATAGCAGTACTATTTTTAATCTAACTCTACTTGAGACTTCAATTTTCAATAACAATGTGAAATCAAACGACATGAAAGAAAAATCAAAATAAATGTTCTCTCTCTTGTATTATTGATTGTTATTTTTGTGCTTTTGTTACCTATATGCAAGTGAAATATCACATAGAAATTAATACAGGCTTTTGCTTTTACTTTTACATTCTTTTAAGTAACAAATATTTTTCATAAAAGCTCTCAAGATTTTACAGCAGCATAAAAAACAAAAAGGTTTCATTGTATATGTCGATCTGATTTCAACTTTCTCCATAGGCTCTTCAGAAATAAAAATATAAAACAAAGGCAATATCAAATAAATCCTTAATGAGATATCATTTTTTTCTCATGCAAATAAAAGCAGCACAAAACTTACCTTGGCGTGTAGCCCATGGCAAGATTCTTGTTTATCTCCAAATTAGGTGGAGCTCAACCTTACTTTGTCTAAGTGATTCTTAAGGTAGTGCTAAATAGTGTAGTAAAAGCCAAGAAATAAGGAATAGCCATCCAAGCACTGTAGCCTATAAAAGACATATTCATAAGATAAGGATTGCATGGTATTTGGTTGAGGGATATATTTCTAGAGATATTATGTGATGGGGTTGTTTGGTTGGTGAAATAAGTTGAGTGGATAAGTGGAACTTTATAGCATTTATATGCTACGAACAAAACTATCTTTCTATCAATATATAGATGAGAAAAGGTTAGTATGGAAATTTTATCACATGTATTCAGGGATAAACCATGTACCCTTCTGAAGTAGTGGTAATTTCAATTCTTAGTTAATACAAGATCATCATTTCAATTTTGTAGAGAATTGAATATGTATGGATTTTCTTATGACAACTTGCTATATTACATGCTAGTTGTCGAAACCTCATACCACTGTACCTTGCCTTGTCCTCCTCAACCTTGTCTCTCCTGCACCCCAGCCCCATACCAAACTAAGTTACATGTATATGCTAATAATATCATTATCATTGCACCTTTGATATATCAATATAATTTTATATGTGGGCGCCAGTTGAACTAGCCAATAATATTTAACAACTATAATTGCTTAGAGAAAGTAAATATGAGTCAATCCACCAAAGAATTTATAATGCAAACCTAGTAAATAATACTTAGCATCCTCATTATGTAGGGTGTATCCATGAGTCACATGACACATATCTGGTACTGCATAAACAAAAAAAAACATCCAAGAACTCGAGAAAATAGAAGCATCCCGCATGACAAAGAGGATTCAGGCTGCAAGATGGACAATGTGATGACCAATCAGAGAGACAGCTTTATATATGAAAGCTCCTTCGTGGGTGTAGTTATTGCACCAGTGATGGAGTCTACTAAGCTTGGGTTGCCTCCCTGAGTGTTGGGTGCTTCTCATAGATAGCATGTGAGTAGCTGGTAACCTATCTCTAACGCTCCGGCCTTTTCTTGTATATGCTTGGAACCCAGCCAACAAAGACCATAGAGCATCTTTTATGCCCCACAGTCAGTGGGTCCACTTAATGTTAAGGTGTACCAAACTCATTGTTAAAGGACTCAAGCACACATATCTAAACCTCCCTGCTCTTATGGCTGATGAGTGTCCCAGCACGTACCCTATAAATCGTAGCCGCATGGGGCCAACATCCTTCATATGAGTCAACATAATTTCATGTGGAATTCAGTGAGGGTTGTTAATATTACAATCTTAACATGCTCCATGGTCGAGTGCCACCAAGGTGACTGTTAAGGTAATCAAAAATTTAGATCATGCAATATATATTTGACCTTTCAAAATGATCAATCTAAATAGAGTCTAAAGAATACATGCATCCATGCAACCATAGTTTTATGAGACATGTCTAAGTCCTAACTACTTGATAATGCATCTGCATGTCTCACACTTCCATGCCTTCATATGGAATTGAATCAATCAAAACAAACTTTAAAATCTATGAAAGTAAAAGATGAGGATTGCAATGGTAACAGGTCATGCTTAATCGGTTGCTTTATGTTGACCATGCAAATAAAAAGAATGCTTAGTGCATGAGGCTCATCATCATTGGATCTAGAGAATGCTTACGCAATCTTATTCCTACGTATAAATAAGTTAATTTCATATTTTGGTCTCATGGCTTCGAAGTTATAATGGAGTAAATTTAATGTTGCGCTAAGGCTCACCCTCTAACTTAATAGCATAAGTAACATGAATAAATGACTAAACAACTCAACTATAAGCAGTCATGTGTTACAAATTTTAACCTTGGGTATCAATGAATTTTATTTAAACCAATTGCAAATTCAACTTATAATTTCTAATAGCTAGAATTTCATAGTGAGAAGTAAAAATATGAAAGTTCCTTTCCAAACATATTAAAATAGCATACTCAAACTATTTCCATTACCTGATAGGACACGCTGAATCCATCTCCTCATACCATTATTGTGCAATGATATTTTGGATGCTGTTAACACTGATAATGGTCTTGCATAACAAAATCTTTAAAAACTAGCAGAACTGACTAACCTCATGATAATGCTCTCAACTTACTTTCTTTTTCTTTTTTTTCTCCTTTAACATATATAATGATTCTTTGCCCCAAGATTGAATTCAAAACCTCTCTCATGAAGAAATAAATACAATATATTAAGCTGATAGCTTACTGTTGGTAAGCTTACTTTGTGTAACGCTGATCTAATTAATTTATTAGTAGATCAAAGTCATATGATGCTAAAAACTTCAGTTAAATTTGAATTATAAATATTTTTTATTTAATATAAAATTATTTTTAAAATATTATATTTTTTTTGTTCATTTTAAAAGATGTTTTTTTAAGTATTGGCTGTCACCATTTTAACCAATCAATTCTCTCTTGAAACTTTAAATTGAAAATTGAGGCTCAAGTTGTCGACAAAACCCATACTGCCCTTTTTTTATTAAAAAAAACCGGAGTCGAGGGATCAGTAGATTCTCTTTTTCAACTCATGCCTTTTAACTTAAACCAAATGGCTGCATGTATAAATAGATTGATGTGAGTTTTGCCTTCTTGTTTTTTTTTTTTTTTTCTCCTGGGAGGCGAGTTTCAACTTGTCATAATATTTTATCTTATCATAGCTATGGTACAAACTCAAACTAATAAAACGGGACAAAAAAATTTCCAATCATAACATAGCATCCTCTAAATTCACTGTACATATTATTGATTACAAGTATGCCTACAGGCAAGCATGTCCTGATTAATTGAATGCCTTCACGTTTGAAACTGGCAAAGGTGCGGACACGAAGGATGTGGAGGTGGCCGCCTAGCTTTTGAATATACGAGTCAATCCCTATCTCTCTTTCTAGACTCGAGAAAATAGAATAAAGATCTTATCATACAATATATAAAATATTACAAGCTATGACTTCGTATAAACTGTTGACTGAAAACAATACTAATCTTAATTTTACCTTCAATAAACCACCTATAAGATAGCAGCTTCAAAGTCACAAAGAACCAATCGATGCTGTCAGCGAAAATAAAAATAATTGAATCGAGCTACTCGTGGCAGAGTTAATGGCAGTAATTCTCACAGGGCCCGTCTCCTCCACCACATCGGTCTGTTGGACCGTGCAATTAAAATAATACAGTGAATTAATATAATCGCATCAAAAAGTAGGGCTGGGGTACTTGTGATGCACTGTGACATATATTATTACAAGCCTTATCCATACACGGATGGCTGCCTTTCACTTGACATATTGGTAAATGATGGCATTGGGAGTGAGTTTTGTTGGCACTTATTTTAAGCCATAACTATTAAGGTATTCACACTTAATTAATCTTAAGGCAGAACAGTACTTTCTCTACGGTAATTCTGTGTTTATCTTATTGTATTATTATTATTATTATTATTATTTTTTCAATCATCATCACATAAGAAATCAGACGAAGAGTGAGATGATTTAAAATAAAGAAATAAATAATTAAAACTGCAGCACTTGCGCATAAAGCGCTGCAAGCTTATCCTTTGATTCTACGCTACGTGCCAAGTTACATGGCAGGCCGCCAAACCCCTCTTTAATTTAGGTTGCATCGCCCAATCAATATCGGAACGAGGAAAGTATATGCTTCCCACCCACTAAACCTAAGTCTTTATGGTGAGGGTGCCTCTTTGATGTGATGGTACCATCGATTGATTGGCTTCCACCGTTGTCGCTTGGAGAGTCCCAGTGGCCTAAACTGCACTTCCACCGCATGCCCTGAGAGAAGAAGAACCCAAAGTAATCATAGAATGTTTCTCTGAAAAATTTGATGAAAAGATTCATTCGTAACCCTACGTCGGTGTATATATTTAAAATAATGAAACATGAATATAATCTTAAAATTGATATTATTGAATAAAAATAAAATAAAATAAAAAAAAAGCAACGTATAACTATGGATATCACGAGAACTATGACTTTATTTAAAACAAACTAATAAGGATGAGTACATGAAGGTTCTTCTCATGCCATTCCATGTTATAACAGTGGCCGTTCCAAATCATAATAGCATATTTCATACTAAGCGTCCTGTATATTTTATAGCAACTATGTTATAATGTATCACATAATAGCCATCTCATATCAAAATAATATAGTCCATAACAAGAGCTCGTGTTTCATAATATTTGGAAAGATCCAGTAAACTAATTTTTAAAATTTAAATTTACCTGCAAAGCCTAAATCTATTAGGACGCTGCTTTTTTTTATAGATGAGGCGAGGCACTTCGCTTTGAGCATGAACCAAACTCGAATAGAAAAGGAGATGGGGACCAACACACTTTTTTGGCCTGCTCCTCGCTTAAGAGTCGTAGACTCCAAGTAAAAGAGGAATATGAGTTTTGGTTCATTCGTTTTAGATGTGTGCATCCTTTAGCGAGATTGTGCCATTTAGGTGGTTGCACACGCATGGCAGGGCATTAGCCACCTTGCTTACTTGGCCAGCCCTTACTTGGATCTCATTCAAGTAGCTCTTAACTTAGTCAAAGACAATTCTTGCTTAAGTTAATCTAGCCCAATCTTAGTATCCGAGTTATTTCTTTAGCCAAATATGTTCTCCAATCAAAACTGAATATTTTTTGACCCACTTTATGAGAGAATGTTTAATTGAAATTCTGTTCTAATTAATGTGAAGATATATGGCACATGTTAGATGTGTTCCTATGCTAGTGCGTCTCAAGTCCTTACTTGTTAATGACTAACTCTTCCAGGTTCATTTTTGTCACATATTAGTCACATGGTCTAGCATAACGATAATGTATTATTGAACCTCTTTGTGAGTAGGTTAATATTAACTAATCTCTTTATTTTTTGACAAACTATGTCCTATAACTTAGCCCTTCATCATTTTAATGTCCTCATATGAGCATTGAATGCTATGCTATCAAACTCTTAGTCATGATATTATAATCCATTAGAATCTTAGATTATGTCAAAACTTCTTTTCTAAAAATTATCCATACAAAACTTTTTTGAGAATAATAATCATTTCTAAGAACTGTTGTAAGTTACTACTTCAACCTTATTTCTTATCTGTCTCATTATGTCTTCATTCTAATATAAATGCTATGTGATTATAATGATTTTTATATCCAATAGCTCGTTCATCTGTCATATCTAGATACAATAAACTATTGCACTCTCTATTTAAGAATAGTATAGGGTATTATTGTCAATAAATAGGTTTGGTCCCAAGTTTATTAATGTTCAAAATATAATAAGTTATCCTCTTTTATATTTTTTAAGGTTAGGGAATTACTTATAAGCTTATACACTTAATTCATATATTTACTCCTTATAGTATTTTGTAAGATATCTTATCAATATGAGCCACTTAATGTGATGAAATACCTGGGTGTCAATGTGAGGTCTTATCTTGATGAAGGACAAACTTCATAAGGTCATAAACATCTATTTTAGCTGCTTTATAAGTATGATGTCTAACCTCATCCATAGTTATGAATAAATTTTAAACATTTGGATATACCTAATCCTTCTTGTAGAGTACTCTACCTACTTAGATAAACTCTTAAAGTATCTATGGATTCTTTTTTGGATCTATAACCGATGTGTAACACATACTCTAAGAAAAAATTCATGTATTAATTCCATCAATATTTACAAGTTACATCCAAATAACTTTTAAGGTATTCATTATGCTAACAATAAGATGTCACATATTAATAGAATTTTATTCATCAATGAAAGTATTCAGACTTGATTTTTTTCAAAGAGAAAGAATTGAGTAAAACAGATATAGCCCATTCTCACTATTTCTTAAATACAGCATCATCCTCATCCTCAAGTCTTGATAACAAAATGATCACCATCAAAAATTAGATGATAATTATTATCTTTAATAGTAATAAATAGAAGGAAGATTGACTGATATATAGAGGACATTAAGGATATTTTTGAGATTAAAGGAATGTTTGAGATTTTCAAATCTTGGCTAATAAATAAAAGGAAGATTGGTTGATATACAGAGGACATTAAGGATATTTTTAAGATTAAAGAAATGTTTAAGATTTTCAAATCTTGGCTATTGCAGTAGTAACATTGTCATTGTCATTTTCATGATATGGAAATTACAATGACGCGTTATTTTAATTAATTATTGTATGGTGGGTTGTTATTGAATCAACATAGCCATAGCTGCATTATGATAAATTATCATGGCTTAAAGTTTCTTTTGAGGGATGCAACGTTGATAAGCATAGTTTATCTTATTGTAGTAGATGATAGTAGTATGAACATTCTTATTATAAATCTAATAAATAATAGGTTTGTTTGAACTAGAAAGAATAGGATAATTGTGACTAAAATTAGTAGGAAAATAATTGGAGTGTGAGTGGCTTCAAGTATGATTGCAAGAACTATTGGCGGAATCACGAAGGCCCAAACTGCCTCTATTTTGCGCCTTAGATTAAAAAAAAAAAAGAACTATATAACCAAAATCAATTAAAATTGTAGCTAGAGTCATTTTAACATTATCAAGTTCTTTAATAAATAGGAGTACATAAAGTTCTTCAATTGAAACAAGTAGATTGTGAACACAAATAGTAGTTTTAAATGGTTTGTACCCATCTGATAATCCATTCAAAGTGTGCAAAATTAAGTTAGTGTTATAAACTGATTTACCTATGGTGGCAATGCGATTAGCAAAGAACTTCATGCATGGGAGGTAGATAGTCATATATTTGACCTTGTTCTCTATTCATTAAAGATTAGATTTTAATTAAATAATGTGATAGATTGAGAGGAATGTGAATTATTGCTTAAGTGCAAACCAAACTACTTATATAAGAGATACAGAGGCTAACTTTCTCCATCAATATTGCATTAATTTAGGAAAGGAATTAATCTCATGTGTATCAAATATTATACTTTAGATTCTCAACAATTTTTGTATCAATCTTTAATATATTGCTCAAAACATAGGAATATGTCATTAAAAGATACCAAAACTTTGTCAAATTGGAGGACCAAAAAGGGTTTGAGATTGTTAAAAGAGATAATTGTGGTTCTCCAATTTAATGGAAATAGGATGGAAATATTAGAGATAATAAAGCAAAGTTAGCTTGAGGGTTTGTGGAAAATAATAAAGCCATCCAAGTGTTGATAAGTAAGAGTAGGGAGAGGGACAAGGGCATCTCTCTTTTAGAAATCTAGCTCTTAATAAAAATATAAAGGATTACCAGTAGGCATTAACTAAAATAATTAGGCATTAACTAAAATAATCTTGCAATTTAACATTGATGGAATAAACATTTAATCCCTAAACCTTAAGTTACTATAGAATAGGCTACCAATATATATGTGGCTTAACACCGCCTGATATGCAGCTTGGACTGAAGGGACCACAATAATTAAAATAAATAAAATAATGCTAAAGATAATTAAATAAATAATTAGCATTGAGAAAAATCGAGCACATGACCTCTCCAAATCTAAGCTTAGATATTATGAAATATTTGATGAAAATGTTCATTATTGAACCTTTTATTGATGTGTATATTTGTAATCATATTACTTTATCATAATTTCAAGATTGATGAGATTGAAAAAAAAAAAAAAAGTAAAGTACACTTACAAATGTAATGCAAAAGTGGAGGAAACACTGCCATAATTATTATATAATAATAGAAAGATATCAAGATATTTTTATTAATAAATAATAACTAGCATATAGAAATTCTTATCAAGTCATTGATAGCATTCCAATGTGATAATAATAAATTCGATAGTAGCCATTCCATACTATAACAAAGGCTAGCATTCTATAAAACTAAGAAAGATCTGATAAATTAATGTTCAAAATTTAAATCAAATAAAAAGTGAAATATCATTTTGCTTTGCTTTTTTCCTATTATAATTTTTAGCACAATAAATCTATCATGATTTTGTGGGCCCAATAACTAAAGCAATATTTCACTCTTTCTTCATTTAAAATAAGGTAGAATGACTAAATCCATAATACACAAGAAGCAATTTAAAGTTGAAACAAAAGCCCTAAATGTTTCAAAACTATTCTCAAAAAGGGATTTAATGGATGCATTAAACATTTGAACTTCAGTAACATGAATTTCTATTATCTTAAATTGGTGCAATGCACGATATGCTAGAGATCCATCAAATTAAAAGATAAATAATTATATCTAGTGAATATGTAGGATGTAGTTAAGGCTTGTCATAAATTATGCTTTTATAGTCGCATGAAAAAAATTTATTATTTTAAGTTGGACTTTCTATAAGGAAAGATCCTGAGTAGTGGCATGAAGAAAGTTTATTATGAGTTGAGCTGACTATGATCGATTAAAAATCTATTTCTAATTAATAGGTTAATTCTTAGCTTAATTATTATTTAAGAAGGGGTTTCTATTTCAAATTAGAATTTCTCCTCGTCAGATTTTCCCTTAACACATTAATCCTATGCATTATTAGTATTTAATTAATGTTCATATTTGCTTTTGTATTTATTAAATAAAAAAATATATATATAAATATGGATAGACCGATATTTGTTCAAGCCTTCGTAAAAATTTGTTAAGGAAACGCGACATAAAATGCTAAATCCACATGACCGTCAAGCCAAGAGCCTTGCGCGAAATAAGCGAACGCGAAACCATCCACTTTGATCCACAGCGAAATTTCCTTGCCTGCCCACACAATGAGGACCGTTTAAGCACCGTTGTACCCCAGTGCACGGCATGCCACCCAGCAAAGTCCTTCTCCCACTTGGTTTTCTTGCGTTCCCAACAGCAATCCCACCACGCTTGCGTTCCCAACGCGCGTCCAGGCGTAGATTTTTTTTTTTTTTTTTTTTTTTTTTCTCTCTCCCTCGTTCCCCACGACGGGCCCGACCCAGCCCGAGAGCTAGCCCGAGCCGCCTTCTTTGTCCGACTCCAATCCCCCAGTTCTTTTCTCCCGCCTCATGACCTCAACCCTTTTTTTCGTCCTTCCCCAATTTCTCCATCCGTTCCCCCTCTATAATAATATCATTTCCTCCTTCTCTTATTCCAGCCCAATTCCGGGGATAGAATGAGGGGAATAACGTACTGGTTAGCGGAGCACCCGGCCATCGTGGGATTCCGGTGGAGCCACGCCGAGTCCTGGGGCTCCACCTGGTTCTTCCTCTTCTCCGCCATCGCGCTCTATCTCTCCCTGTCTCTCTTCCTCCACCTCGTCCTCCACCTCGCCGGCCGCCGCCGCCCCGTCCCCCTCGGCCCCCTCCCCGCCTTCCACTCCCTCGCCATGGCCCTCGCCTCCGCCACGATCTTCGCCGGCATCCTCCTATCCTCCCTTGCCGAGATCCGCGACACGCGATGGTTCTGGCGCCGCACGAAGACCACGCCGTTCCAGTGGCTCCTCTGTTTTCCCCTCGGGACTCGCCCCACCGGCCGGGTTTTCTTCTGGTCCTACGCCTTCTACCTCTCTCGCTTCCTCCATCTCCTTCGGACCTTCTTCGCGATCCTCCGGCGGCGGCCGCGGGCGCTGACGCGGCTCTTCAGCCACTCGGCGCTGGTGTGCATGTCCTTCCTCTGGCTCGAGTTCTCGCAGTCGTTCCAGGTGGTGGCGATCCTCTCGGCAGCGCTGGCGCACATGGTGCTCTTTGGGTACCGGTTCTGGGTCGGGGTGGGGCTGCCGGTGGCCGGCGGCGGCACGGCGTCGTGTTTCCCGCTCGTGGTGGCGTGCCAGGTGGCGCTTCTGGGGTGCAACCTGGTGTGCCATCTGGGGGTCCTCCTCCTCCACCTCTTCAGGGGGGGCTGCAACGGGATCGGCGCGTGGTTGTTCAATTCGGTGCTCAACGCCGCGCTGCTCGTCCTCTTCATCGATTTCCACGTCAAGAGGGCCGTCAGGAGGCGGAAAGGTCTCGCCTTGGACGACGATTGCGGTAGCGTCCATTGTTACCGGGCTCGTGATTCTGAACCTTCTGAGGCTAATAAAAAGCAATGATCGTGATTCAATAAAAAGATTGGAGGAAGAGGAGTAAGAATTCTGCTCTCGACCCCCTTGTCCTCCACCTTCAAGAATGTACAGATGAAATATTATTAAATGATTAATTGTTTGTAGAGAGCAAAAAAGAGGGAGGATTATACTAATTCACGGGGAACTGAAGGAGGAAGGAACCTTTTTTGCATAATATACTTAATGTATTCAGAGGAGAGGGAACATTTGTTTTCTTGAACTTTTGCTCTATTATTTTTGTTAACTATCTTCTCTCTCTCTCTCTCTCTCTCCCTGTTTATCAAAATGCAATGCTTCACTGAGAAGCAAGCGTTGGGCTTCTGCAATTCCTCGGGAACTTCTTAAGAATCAAAAGCAAGGATGCAGTGCAAAAATATAAATATTTCTAATGGCAAAAATATAAATATATATTTTGTTTCCAATCAAGTTCTGCCTTTGATTTTTGTCTACAGACCTAGCAAGATTAAAGATTTAAACTTTAGCTTCATATTCTCTGAAGCTCGCGTTTCTAGCATGCCGATAAAGTTCCTTTTGTTTCTTTCTCACAAGCATTCTTGATTCATTGTTTAAAGAGCGTGCCGTGAAGGTTGCGCCCACAAAGAATCCTACGGCGGCCAGTCCAGCGGCATGAAGTTTTCTTCAGATTTGACCGGATGGTATCGAGAAGTCATTCAGGTCATCAGCTGAAAATTTCGGCTGGCTAGTAGTAGGTTGGTTCGTGGAGGTCATGAATTTGTTGCCGTGTTTGCAGCGCGAAGGTGGACCCCCTGGAGAGAGAGCTTAGCGTGAGAAGGCCTCATGGCGAGGTTAGAGACGCCTGGGCGCTTCCCCTCCATGAAATGTGACTGGTCGACCCAAGAGCAGAACATCTCATGAGTTTTGTTGAAAAGGAATGAACAATTAACGAGATGTTCTTTTAATCGAAGGTGAGGCGCTCTGTTGCACCTGAGCTCGGACGTGAGCCTCTGATGTGATAAAAGGTCGTTCTCTCGAAACATTCAGTCCCCGCTAGAAAGAACAGTGCAGGCCACCGTCCAGGGGAGCTATTTGATGTCACCTGTAGCCTGGACGTATTGCAAACTAGGAATAATGTTAGTCATACTCCTCGCTGGACTTGTCCTGGAAAGAAACCCGTAGGCCAAAATGAAGATGGAAGCTCAGAGACAAAAACAACAGAATGGGTTCCTTAATTTTGCAATGCTACCTCAAGCAAAGTTGAAACTAATGACCCTGCCAGAGTATGGATCATAGGTTAAAGACATCAGTTTCTTGACTAATTATCTGATGTTCAAATCAGATTCAGGACCTCTCCAAAATGAATAAATTAATGAGCAAATCTACAAACATCCGTATCCACAGGCCACACTCTTGTCTATGGAACACAATAAAGTGGTGACAACATTGGTTGAAAAGCACAAGTAAATGCGCGCCTGCCTTTTGCTGAGCTCATGGCGTTCGTTATGTTGCTTCCAAATCATTGAAGTCCCATCTAAAACCTCAAGGAACCATCATGTTTGTTAGTTGAACGCAGGACAGAGCCTCTCTTTGCCAAAGGCTGCTTTTCAGCTCATGTTCATAGAATTGGTCTGCAAGTCTGAACTTGCTAAGCTGTTGTGTGGATAGGAAAAGAAAGCATCAAATATTATCAGGACCAAATCAAGCTGGATGCACTGAAGCTGCTGCACATAATCACCGAGTATCAGAAAGCAACAGAAAGATCAATGCGGAAACATGGGCCAAAAGTGGTTATGTAGCTTGCATTGTAAGCTCAATGTCAGCTCCAACCATCACAATCTTTGCATTTTGCTTGATCTCCACAGGCATACAGATTTCAAGGGTCCATTGAAAAATATTTGAAATGAATTAATTTTTCCACTAGCAGATGACAATCTTACAGCTGGAACATGAAAATTTCAGAAAATTGTGAAGCAGTGACATAGTTGATAATAGATAAAATTATTCATCACAGGCCTGTTTAGATGCTGGAATAGCTTGTCCTTCCCTAAACTTCCTGTGTGGCCGAAGTTGAGGTAAGTGGCAGTGATGGAAGAGAAGAAACTAAAGGAGGAAATCATGCCATTGCAGTTTCTACTGTACGCACCAAGTTTCATCTAAAAAATAATTTCCAACATCCCAACTATTTTGAGATTGTATGATTTAAGGTTACCCCAATTGGAAGAATTATTCTCTCCCGCTATTAACCTTACTCTCGGTCATAGCCATGTAAGAACAAACCAACAGATACTTTGTGCAGGCGTCTAAACAGCTCTTCCATGCCTGTGGAAATGAGCTAGAGAAAATAAATGGCAAATAAAAAAGCAACAAGCTTCACATCAGAGCTCAACTGATATGGCAATATGCAATTCGCTTCAATACATTTTCATAGTAGAATTAATACTATTCAGGTAAACAACAAATTCAATGCTATTATAATGACTGCCCAAATGCTTTGCCAAGAGGAATGGAATTACACGATACAATTGCCAACTTAGAAACTGATCAATGGAAGAATCTGATGTAACAAGATAGCAACCATCATGGAAACATGCCAAATAGTGCAGAGTTAACCTATTCTACCCTGTTAAATTTTTAATTGTTCAAGCATAAACATCAAGTAAAGGTTGTATGACACACTGACAAGTTATTCAATGCTCCTTCTCTGAAGGAATATAATCTATTGAAGTTTGCTTCACTAGATCACACTTTCATTGCTTTTCAAAGTCGAAGGCTGGATTCTATGGTTAGTCTTGATTAGAAAAGGCTGTTTTCCTGTTTCTCTTCCTTCTTTAGTTTAAATTTTATCAGATTGAAAGTATGCCTTCAAGATAGACCTGCCGAATGTTGCATAGGATTCTATTCATAGAGATATCCACAAGGAAAGTTCTCCTTGGGGTTTACTTGGGCAATAAGGAATTCTTATTCCTTAATTAGTGTTGGATCTAGGAACTCTAATATGTCAATCAATAGCATAGGCTTATGAAAGAGATAAATCTAGGAGCGTTTCACAAAACTTTGTCAAGGAAAGGCCATGACATCAAGAGTGAGGAAATGGGGCTTGTTCTGAATCTGAACTTTGATGCCCTTCTCTTTTCTTTTGTTTTTCCTTTTTTTTTCTTTTGGAGGGGGGGGGGAGGTCCTCTTTCAAATGCAGGATTTTGCATTTTTCCTTTAAATACCGTTCCTCTTGCATGGACAATTTGTTTTATTAATTATTTTATTAGTTGATCAGGTTGGTCTACAAGACCACTTAACTTGAAGAAGATAAAATCCGATAATAAACCACTGATCCAGTAGAATGATTGCAAAAATATACTGCAGGCACCATTTTAAAAGTGAAAAAAATGATCACTGCACATCAAACATTCAGAATGTAAATATCTAGGCAGGAATTTAGATAGGTACATGCAAAAATATGTACATAAGTATGTATCCATGCAAGCACATGCATGTAAAAACTTGAGTATTCTAGAAAAGTGGATTACTTTTAAGCAGATTAGTCCATATGGTTTTGTAGATATTTATATGTCAAAGTTCAAGTAAATACTGAACAAATCCAGATATAAACTTAAACTTCGAAGGATACCAGTGAATCAATAGCAACAAGTGTTTGGAATCTTGAATCAAGATCTTGATCCCCATCCTTCGCAATATAAAAGCCATTAGGGAGAGAAGATTAACACCAATATATTAGAATAAAGCGAGCATTGTCAAAGAATAAGATTTAGAATTTGGATTAAAAGACAACAGGATCTTTTAAATATTAATGTCATGCACAAACAAAACTATCTATTCTTCTATCTAATATGTCCGTCCATGAGGGATGTCTAATCATCCATGTTTCTTCACCCATTTTTCTCATGCTGTGCATTTCCTCACACCACATATCTCTATCCCATCATGATCTGCCCATGCATTTCCCCTTTCTTGTAGTGCCTGTTAACCAAAAGGCTCAAAGATTTGGGTCCTTCTAGTATTTATCATTTATTTATATAAATTTATTTTCATAAAATAACACATGCATCGCACATGACACATTCTAGTATATAACATAATGAAAGGAAGATATGAATTGAGTTTAGAACAGTTGCATAAAGAACTGGCCATACTTCAAAAGCTGAAGAGAGAACTTGGGCCCGGCCTTATTATTTATTTTGACAAAAAGAACAGCATAGCTTCAATAATGAAGATATTGGAAGAAAAAAGAAAAAAGGCTTCATGATAAATGAAATTATTATTTCACTTGCACATCAGGAGACATAAAGTTTGCTTAGAAAAAGCAATTTTTTAAAGAAACACACAGCATAATCCTAATCAGGCAATCCAAAAATAGATAAAACGAGATAATACTTTACTATTCATAACAATAGATAACAAGACTTATCTTGATTATATTAGGGATTGGCTTTGTGAATCTAGTTTTCCAATCATTCCTAAGAAGAGCTATTAATTGAGAACTGCAAGAATAAGATACCACTGACTGCAAGAACAGTAAGAAATCTACCTTCTTCTTTTAAGTTTCAAAGCCAGTTTTCAAGGGACAAACTACCAAACCACAAAGCTGCAAAATAACTCCCATGAAGAAAATCAAGATCTGGAATGAATGCATGGCTTGCATGGTTACCACCATAGAAAAGATTAAAGATGTGGTATAAGAAGGATCATATAGAAGTGGCTTGCTCACTTGCACTGGAGTTTAAGGGTTATGTGCAGTATGATCAGAAAGAAGTACAGGCACTGCCTAGCTGAAGTAGCAAGAACTAATTTGTGATTGATTCATTCTCATCTAAAATATGATAGCTACAAGTGCAATCATTAATACCAGCACAAAGACTACAACAGGTCACAGTGGATCCTTAAGATTCTTTGATCAAGCCACAAGAATATAAATCTGCAAGAGAAAGCATATCAAAATAGAGAGATGACAAATGGAAATGAAAGACCACAATCTAAGATGACTGGATTGATTTTCAATTATGGACTATGATCCCATCAAGTAGGTGTAGAGATGTTTAAGCAAAAGCAAGTCAGAACAAGAACAATCAACCTCATGTCACCTAAGTATTAAAGCCTCAACAAGATTATGACACATCTAATTGCAAGTTACTGCTGGTAATAGCTGAAGATTACTCACCCAAATGTATACCATAACCTACAAGATTATGGTGCTTATCATGTCACAAGGTTGACCATGTTTCTCATGTCTTACAAAGAAGAATTTAAATATAACCGACCAAGGTAGTGGATTGAGCATGTGCGGTCAAGTGTATAAACTTTATACTCAGATACCCACACTACACTCATGGCTTCCACCTTATAAAATTTTCTTCATATTCTCTAAGCAATAGAAGGGGCCATTACCTAGTGCAATGGTAAAGGCTTGGGCTGACAAGTGCACAATGGCATGTGTTTAAATCCTGCAGCAGCCACTTTGTGTGAAAGAAATGTTTAAGGTAGGTCTGTCCCCATTTCACCCCTTCTAGGATTGTCAGGAGCATAACTTGGTAATGTGCTTCTTTTACCCCCCCACCGACCACACCCCCCCACCCATATAGACATTTACAAGCTTAAATAACAGAAGGATATAATTTTCAGGTCATGTAATGATGTGCTCTGTATATACACATGTAACATATGGATGAAAAGTTACAACCGTAAGATGATCATTCCGACATCATAACAGCCATGTAGGATATATTACCTAGATTTATACAATATCGGTTCAGAACTTCATTCGGAAACTAAAATTACACCTATGTACTTTAATGAAGAAATCAAATTTGGTCTATTTTAAATAAATTGAATAAAGTATCTTATCTTACCTCACCGATTATGAATCTTTCTATAAATTTGCATATCCCTTTGCATTGCAGTGTGCCAAATGTCAAAATAACAGTGCATGAAAAGCACACTAAGCTAGTAGCTCGCCAGCATGGGCACAATAAATGATATTTTGATATGTCCCACAAAATCCTTGTATTTTCTTAAAAACTATGGAAGGTTGAGGCAAGAAAAGACTGGTTAGTGGACATATCAAAATCAAGTTTCTATGAGCCCTAGCACATGGCCAAGGACATGGTTACATGACGCAGAGCTTTACAGCACCATGCAACCAAGGGACCAGAACAGGGGCAGCATGCCTTGGATAAGACTATTGCTTACCCAAACCTTTTCTTACTCTAAAGTATATTCAAGCATAAATGGAAAAAAATCAGAAAAAATCAACCAACAACAACAAAATAAGAAAAAACTATTATTTACAAAATATTCCAATCAATATTAGCAAAATGCACTATGACAATGGCAAGCATAATAAATTCAACAGGACAAAAACCATTCTTTTGTGCCTGTAGATTCAATAACATTTTATAGTTGCATTTCTCACTAGGGGAATTAAGACCATGGTTTTAATGTATCTTTAGCCTTTTCTTTTCAAACCATACCAAAGTATAACATAAGGCCAAATCATATTTTGTTGGTTCAGATCAGGAAAACAAATAATGCACCAACTATACAAAAATAATTTCAAAAACATTTAACTGAAAAAGAAATATTTAAGGAAAAACACAAAGAGCAGAACATACAAGGAGTTTACAAAGACCTTGGCAATGAGATAAATTTATTGATAAACTATGGGACAACTCAGAAAAAAAAAGATTTGATGTCCTGATGTCTTTTGCTATTAGAGAACAGAACAACACATGACCAATCTGTGTGCCCCATAAAAGTGTGTGAACAAGTCCTCCCTCTCACTAGCTTAAGAGTTGTATCACTCAAACCTAGGTAGCACATATAACAAGCCAACCATATTATTCTCTTTTTAACAAGATAGCATACATACAAATAATTTCACATATATATACATTCAACCCGACAATGTTAAATACTCATGATGCCAACTTAAGTCATAATTTATAATTAAATTGAGTCATTTTCTAAATGTGACAGGAGGGCTTAACTTTTTGTACCAAGTTTTCTCACTTTACACATACTGCTGCTTATTGTTTGTGGCAAAAATTTGCAAAACCTTAACCTCCACAACAAAGGTTGTATAACAGCAATAGCATTAGTAGAAAGCTGTTGGATACAAATTAACAGCACAAATTACCATAAGTGATGGTACCTAAATTCTTCTACTTTAGAGAACTAAAAGTGGCAAAGAAGTTTTAACACCATGCTACTAAAGACACTGCCATAATTCTTCTAAATAGGTATAAACAGAATTTGAAAACTTACTATGCTACACGACCTAATCCTGATTTGGAAAATAAATTAAATAGCCTAAAATTGACTAACATGCTCAAGCTCTCCAATCTAAGATTTCACACTAACGGCATCTCTGTAGCGAAGCTCTCACCTCCTTTATTGAATGCCAACATCTATGGAAATAAGCAAAAATAGGATTGCTTCTACCAATTTTTCACTCAATGGTGGAGATCGGACCTCAAATGAAAATTTAAGGGCACTTTTTGGTGATTTGAGGGGTCAGACAGTCAGCTTCATCTTTCATTGCATGGACCAATCCATGCTAACTGTCACCACCACCACCACCACCTTATGCCTTTCCCTTTTCTTCCAACTTCCAACAACTTCACAAGGCCCTCCAGTTTATTTATTTGGTTTGTTAAAGTTATTCACCACTGATAGAATTGTCTTCCCCAAGAAAGTATAGAAAGCCTTTGCAGTAACTGCTCCCAAACAATCATTTGGATCATCCAGAACTTCTTCTGTATTCTTATTTATCTAAATAATTAGTGGAAGCTTTCATTTCATAAAAATTAATTATTGTTCACAGTAGTAATCTCCATTTTTCAACTATGATTCTCCATTTTAGAAATGTATTAAGTTTCTAACCTCATCTTTAAGCTTCATCTGAAACCATAAGAGGCTCTTGCCATAAGAATTCTTCCAACTGAAACCAAAAAATTCAAAGTTGAACCAACATCAAGAACATTTATATCACCATGTCATCCAAGCACATCAAGTCATATCCCACAAAATTGTGCAGCCTAAGATTGTAATATTGCATCATCTGATGCCTAACATTAAATGCAATTTCAGCTTTCAATTAGTGAGTTGCAAGAAATTTTAGGCAAGATCTGATGTTCCTTCAATCCATTATGTCAGCTTCATAAGCTTTCTTTACCATAAAAAAATATGGAAGGATGAAGATGCACGCAAAGATAGGATTTTCAAGTGTAATAGCTTCTAAGTTGGTTCGATCGAGATAGTTGCCATTTGCAAAGGCATCAACATATCAATCCACAAACTTCAGCAGCACTAGAAACAAGAGGAGACTTTCAGCATAAAATCCAAAAGAAAATTGTCAAATGCAAAAGGTCAATTATCTATCTTAACTCCATGATTTAAAGTCTAGATAATTCTAGGCCAATGAAACTATGAAAATAACCAACACTACATGATAAAATTAAAAGAACAATTTTCTCTAAATTTTCCATATCACTTAAGATGAAAAATAAAAGTAGCGTGACAAGCTCGCCTCTGGGTAGCTTTATAACTGCTTGAACAGCAACCATATGAGCCTCCCAAAACTCAATAGCATGACCTTTCCTCCACAATTTACCAAAATCTACCCAAGAAAAAAAGAAATCATTATTTTGGAATGGTTTGTAAATTTATATTGCAGCAGGGGTAGAAGCACTGACAACAGTACCCACGTATTTACACCCCTGAATGCACTATTTATTTCAAAATTCAGTGACCAACTAAGCATAGGGAAAAAAGAGACATCCATAAAGAGAAGCCAAAACAAAGATAAGAATATGAAGAAAAAGTTACGGAATTACTATGACCTCTGGCTGATAGATACAAAGAAGCTGATTCGTAACTGATAATATCTTAAAAAATTGCCAGAAAATTGTAATCAGTCAATAGATGACGAGATAATGTCCCCATTCTCATCGATGGCAAGACCAGTGACCTGAACCCGATAACCCTTCATCCTCTCTGCAACCTCTCCCTTGCTCTGATGACCCTTCATCCTCTCTGCAACCTCTCCCTTGTTCAGATCCCACGGTGTCCATCCCTCCAGACACAATCCCACCCTCATGGGAAACGATCCCCTGGAGGAATCCAAGCCAACGGTCCCACAAAGCTGGAGTGCCCGGCAAGAGCCTTCAATAGAACGATCGGTGCTTCTTGTCCGGATCCGGGGCCCAGAACCTCACCGTCTTGTCCCTAAAGGACGTCGCGAAGCCGGAATCGCCACAGATACAGGCATGCAGATGCCAAGAACCTGATCACGAATTCAGAACAATCAAACAAAGAATCTTGGAGTTCTGATGTTTCAGAGAACCGAAGAAATCCGAACTTAGACAGAGTTAGGGAGATCGGGGAGATGATTTCGAGAAGATCGAAGCGGAGAACGAGATGAAAGATTCGAACGGAAACGAGAGAAGAAGGGAAAACGGAGGCAGAAAGAGAGAGAGAGAGAGAGAAAGTGAAGAAAAGATCGCTTACGTCGTCTTCGTGGGCTCGGAGCTCGCAGCTGAGAAGGTACTCGGCGGTCTCGAGCGTCATTGGTGAAAGCGGGAGGGATTGAAGGAAATGTCGGAGGAAGCAAAAGAATTCGAGAAGCGAAGGAGGAACAGAGTAGAGGGGGCGCCGTCTAACCGGGAGTTGAGGTTCCGTGCGGCCGACATGCCGGGAAATTGATGCGAGGCGTGTGATTTGGTTGCGAAATAGAATAGAACGGTCGCACGTGGCTGATGCGAAACAAAAATCATCACCCTCCGTCGCTGGAGGGTAGCCAATTTATGTAATCAAATCCAATCCGAAATGATTGTTTTTTTTTGGGAGGAGGGATTTGAAAACTTTTTTCCTCATATCCAACGAAATATTTTATCTCCATTATATATTGAACCTTATGCGACCATTGTCATATAACTCGGGCCGATTTGATAAGCGAACTAACGAAGCGGACCTTCGATTGATCTGATTCTTTTAGTTAAATAATTGTATAATTAACTTATAAAATTAGATGAACTAGTTGGCTTTTTTTTTTTTTACTGATCTATTGATAAAATTAAATCAATTTTTTTTATGTCTTTTAAATTTACTTTCTTAACCAAATATAAATATTTTTTTTAAAAAAAAGAGTTTTTTCATCTTTTATGACTAAGCCCCTATTGCTATCTTCTCAAATAAATTTAGCTCTCTCCCATCTCTCGCTTTCTCCCGCTTTGTCAGGCGTTGCCATCAACATACATACATATTGGATAGGAAATGGTACGTTTCCCAACCCCTTGGGCTACGATACTTCAGATATTAACACACTTCCTAGTTTTTGAAATTTTTAGGATAAACTAACTATATTTATTAAATAATAATTTTATTTTATATTTATGATTTTGTTATTAGAGATGTAAAATAGATTGTGTCAGTACCGTTTGGCACAAGATAGGCTATGCCAAACATGGTATGGCACAACTGCTATAGTAACCATGCCTAGCACAGCACGGCCTGACAGATGGGTCATGCTGAACTACCTCCTTAAATTTTATAGGCTATGCCTGCATGATGGCCTGTTACTGGGCCCGTGGGTCAGCTTGTTGGGTGTGCGAGGCCCAGCACGCGGGCCTAGCACACCTGGCCCACTTGGTTGGCCTCATAACGGCACATGGGCCAATCGACTAGGAAAGAGCGAAAATGTCCTTCCTTAACAACCAAAAATGGTTAGTTGAGGATGACATTTTATGTCCAATTCCCATAATACCCTCTATAATGGCTAAAAAGGGTTTTGAAGGGTATTATGGTCTTTTGGTCAAAAAGATTTATTTACCCTTTCCAACAATCACGGCTAAGCCCCCACCCTTCTCTCTCACCCAACGCTATATTACAAACTTTTTAAAGCTTTCATAAGCCCTTTTCATCTTCCTATAAGTCTTCCAAATTTTTCTAATCTGTCTTAATTTTTTCCTACTTTTTAGTTAGCTATCCTAATCTTTCTCTACTCTCTACTTTTGCTCTTTATCCTTTACGATCAACAATGTCTAGTGTTGATTGCTCTTGCCAACCCTATGGCCAAGGGTTCGAGTTCGATGTCGACATAGTGGAGTACGAGGTACATTAGTCATAGACTGAACCTAATGCCTCTAAGCTCACTACTGCCACCAGTGGCATATCAATGGCCGTTAGGTTTAGGACCTTTGAACTCTGGCAACATTTCAACATCGATGATATCACAGGCAAAGGACCTTGTGTAGTTTATAAAGTTTACATGAAGGACTACAGCTGCGACACTTATGGGGTAACTGGTCTTCTGACCCAACATTAGAAAAATCATGAGAGTGCAACACTTGAGGCCACCCAAACTTAGATTAAAATTAAACAAGGAGGTGAGTTAGAAAAATTTCCTTTTTCTTAAGAATTAAATAGAAAAGAATTATTAAAATTTATTGTAAGTAGTGAAATACCTTTTATATTTGTCGAAAGTTCAAGATTTGAAAGTTTCATAAAAAATGCTTTAAATCCTGCATATAAAAAATTTCTCGAAATACTACTAAATCTGATTATTTAAATAATTTTATAATTATAAAGAAAATATAATTTTGTATTTTAAAAATTTTGATAGTAGAATAGCACTTACGCTTGATATTTGGATAAGTATAGTTGAATTATCTTATATTTGTGTTACTACTTATTTTATTGATTGCGGCTGGATATTACAAAAAAGAATTCTTAATTTTAAATTAATTGAATACTTACACACCACCACCTGTTCATACCCATATCATGCAAACAATGCATAAGTACCACATACATGATGAATTTTTTTTTAATTACTTTAGATAATATATCTAATAATAATGTTGCTGCTGAATTACTCAAATCACATCTGTATTACATCTTAGATAGAAAATTATTTCATATTAGATGTGTATGTCATATTATATATTTAATTATACAAGATGGACTAAAAGTTATTGAATTATATATAAATAAAGTTAGGGATGCTATTAAATATGTACAATCATCAGGAGTTAGAAAACAAGAATTTAAATGTTTATGTAGTACTTATGGATTAACATATAAACAATTTTTATTAAATGTAAAACATAGATAGAATTTAACATATTTAATGCTACAATCTGTTTGAATATAAAGATATTATTGCTCTATTTTAAAATAGTAACTTTTCGGTGAATCTTTATCAGAATATTATTAGCAAAATTTTGATATTATTATGCAATTTTTACACGTTTTTTAATTAAGTTACTAATACTTTATCTGATACTTATTATCCTACCTCTCTCTCCTTGTTTTGCAATAAATATATGATATCAGCAAAATACAGGGGAAGTGATAATTTTAAAAGTATAATTTTATCAATAGAAATAAAATATAATAAATATTAGAAAGAAATTTTATAGTTTTATTGTTATTGTTTAACTTTAGTTGTGGATATGAATTATGAAGTAAATTTTAATATATTTAAAGAAGAAATTACAAAAATTATTAAATAAAATATTTATATTATATGATCAAAAATATAATAATAATAATAATAATAAATAAAAATTTACTTAGCAGGTCAGCCTATCGGGTTAACTGTATTAGATAAAAGACGAAAATAAAGATTAAAAAATTAAAAACTTTCCTCCGAATGAATAGAAGAGAAAGAAAGAATGAGATGATATAACTATGGTAAGCCATTTGCCCATCCACTAAAAAGGTATGTATATAATTTTTTTCAAATAATAATATTAAAAACATTACATGGTCTAGCACCATGGATCTGCACATGCATGCGGTCCAGTCCATGTGGCACATGGGCCGGCAGAGCCCGACCTGCCTTGGGCTAA
Source organism: Metroxylon sagu (assembly GCA_017589505.3). Classification (NCBI taxonomy): domain Eukaryota; kingdom Viridiplantae; phylum Streptophyta; class Magnoliopsida; order Arecales; family Arecaceae; genus Metroxylon; species Metroxylon sagu. The sequence continues at coordinate 137,172 of JACVBY030000474.1, read as the reverse complement.
GCTTGTGGGCACTAACGGGCTGACCCCTCAGCATTGGCGGGCCATGCTAGCATGGCACAGTGGCCTGTGGGCCAACAAGCCGTGCCAGCAGGGCTCACTTAACATCTGTACTTGTTATACACATTAACATTTTTATTAAAAGGTATAAACTTTATGAATGATTTTATATTTTTATTATGTCTTTATTAAGCTAGTATTTTTTTCAACAATTTAAAATTAGTTTTAAGTATTAGAATTGATATTATATTATATTATAGTTTCAATAATTTAATTTTAAGAATTTTACAAATATATATATATATATATATATATATATATATATATATATATATATATATATATATATATATTATTATGGATCATATTTTTAAATTTATTTATTTTTCGATTATTTATGCTCATGATCCGTTGGTTGGACCATTGACGATGATTGATTCAGATGTGATAACGCTGCATATGACTCAATTTTATAAATTGACCCAAACAACTTTATGCTTCAACCTCAGGCTGTTTCCAAGGCGGTGTTAAAAACAAAATATCCTTTAATCGCCCGCTTGAAATTCTAAGAAAAAACCTCGGGCAGAGGAAGGATCGAATGCAGAAAGAAACTATCCAATGATCATGGATATGCAAATGATATGAAGACAGAGAAACTTATAGAAGCTAATGGATTTTAACAAAAAAAAAAAAAAAAAAAGAAATCTCATAGGATAGGTTGACAAGCAATGAGAAAGTAGACAACATTGAGAACTCATCATATCGATATTACCTGGTGCAAGCTATGTACTCAGCTCAATACATATGAAAAGGCATTTTATCAAATCCATGCTCGTTTAAAAACAGGGTAAATGAAAATGTTATGGCAGCCACTAATTAGCTTCCAAACAGAACCAATCTATCGATGCAAGCTTTTCAATCTGGAGGTGATGCAAGCCTTCTCCCTATCAATTTTAGATCATTTACCTTCTGTAGGAGGGTACACCAACCTGCTATCTCTGTATTGAACCAGAACTGTACAAGGTATTAGTTGCAAGCAATTTAACGTTAAATTGCTTCAACTTCAATTTTCTCTGTAGAGAGATACGGCAGGATCTGATGGCTAACACAATCATAGTAGAAAGAAAGGGAGAAAAAAGAAGAGGGAAAGCTATTGCATGAGGGGGAAAACAGAGGCAACTTATCACCTGACCTAGTCGGTAATCAGACAGCATGTTCCGTGTTCTTAAGATTTTTTTTTTTTTTCCTTCTCTTTTTCTTTCCCTTTTTTTTTCCCTTCAATCAGCTGGTCAGGTATTCTATATCACAAAAACCAGATAAAGACAACTGATAGCCATAGCACAAACAAGACTACCACCAAATTAGAGAATAGTTTTAAGTCAACAGAACATACAATGCTATAGAAATTACAGTCATTGTTGCTGCAACATTGCTAAATATCAACAACTCATTGTAAAATTTATAATAAACATTACCAGATTAGAAGCATAGTGAAACCACGGAAACAAACTACTTTTTTTTTGTTTGAAGAAATTGTGAGGGAAGAGCATATCCTCCATGAGCAAACTTCATTAAAATCATAAATATTTATAACAAAGATTACGGTGTGCTAAAAGGAAGAAAATATATTTCCTAATTTGTGTAGGACATCGAGTGCTGCCCAACCTTCACCACCCCTACCTCCCTGGCTGTGTCCATCATCAGCCACAAATCGCACCATGGCTGCTGATGCCTTCTTCCTCCCCGGCCGACTTTCCAGAGCGACTGCAGAGCTGCTCCTTCGATACTCATCTCTTTGAGATGATCTCTTTCTTTATGTGGAGGATGTGAATTTCAGGACACGTTTAATGGGCTATCTAAAGACATCTTAATTAGTTGTTAGGTAAAGAGAAAAACTATAAAAGAAAGAATTGATTTTTTTTCCCTTGAAAATCAAGAAAACTGCTAATAATATTAAGCCCTGCAAACAATCCTTAAATTCAGAATGAGTACATGTTTGGGGGTGAAGAGCCTCGTACTTTCATCTGGAGCAATCATGTAGGTAAAGCTTCAACTTTTGACAACATATGTAGGCATTTATGTTGAATTAGTATTGCATAAAGTAGAAAACTCCTACTTGGACATGTGGCTTGGCTACATAACCCTAAAGAGCATGTAAGACCTAAATTTACACTACAATAAACAAATATGGTCTTTAGCAACAAATTTTTAGCCGCACTTGAAAGAATATGCTACCGTAGATGCTTTGTAGTGAGCGTTTTAAAAAACAATCAACTGGATGACCATAGTCATCCAGTTGATTATTTTGATTTGAGGATATTTGGTTGTCCTGCATATATTTATGTAATGATGGTAACTTGAACCAAAGATAAGAAAGTATATGTTTCTAGGTTATGGCAAAAGACTATAGACTATAGACTATAGTATGTAGAAGATTCTAGTTAACCCAAACTTTTCTTAGTAGAGTTATTACATTTGATGAGTCTACTATAGTAATCCAAAAAGGAGGAATTGGAGACTACTATGGTAACCAAAGGTAAAGACCATGATGTCAATAACTAAGGTGGAGCTTGATGTAGAAACTTTAGGGAGAGAATCATGAGACTCTCAAGTTTAGCTCAAGGCAAATAGAATAAACTACATATAATGTGAAACCATTTCAATAACAACCTTATAATATTGCTATCAATCATGAGAAAAAATAGATTAGGCCACCTACATGTTACATAGATATGTTACTTATGTCCTTGCTCTGTTTAAGAGTATGGAGAACGTGAGAGGCGCATAAGGAAGCAGAGAATACCAAGAAGTCTGCTAAGAGGATAGTGGCACGTATAAAGAGATTAAATTTCTTAAGAAGGCTGAATTGAGTGGTGAATTTGAAATAAAGACCTTGGGTACAACCAAAAAAAGTTAAATGAAGATCTATAGAGATTAGCAAGCAGGCATGATAATATTTGTTTTAAAGAAAATATATAAAAAAGGTGCTTAAGTGCTTTAAGTGCTTTGTTATAAATATGTCCAAACCGATGAGAACTCAGCGGCACATTTCAAGTTACCAGCTGCACTATCACCACAAACTGAGGAGGCAGCGGAGCACATGATTAAGTGTTATATATTAGCACAAGCAATAGTTTGATGTATATAATGGTTTGCACTGTACTAGAGATTTCATATATTGTTAGTGTGGTCAGTAGATACATAAGTAACCTTAAAAAGATATACTGGTAAGCCATGAAATGAATCTTGAAGTACTTGATCTTAAAGTATTTAAAAAGCTCTACAGATAAGGGCTTGGTGTATAGGAAGATCATCCCTCAAGATGCTGATATGATAACTAAGCGGGTTCCAAGATGCAAGTTCAAGCATTGCTTAGACTTGATTGCAAAGATGAAGAAGTTTTAAGATGGCTCGCTTGATAAACCTTAAGCCAAGATGAAAATTTATTAAGTTTTATTTTCAGCGTAACAAGCTTAATAAGAATATATTTCCTAATATGTGTAGGACACAAATCCCAATATATGTAGGACACTGTATATTCCTTCTCTATATAAGCATATGTATCTCAGGCTTAAGATGTACATAGAAAGATGAAAAGTTCTAAAGAAGTGTTTTAGCTAGATGTACATGGGTCTAGAGTTTTGTGATAGAAAGTTTGAGAGAAGAGACAATCCTTGTAATCTCCTATTTTCTTCGTAATAGAATTTTTATTGTCTTTGCTAGTATGGATGTAGTTTATTTAACCAAACCATGTTAAATCTCTGTGCTGTGTATTTCCCATTGTTTTCTCTTCTTTTCTATGATTTCTTCTCTCTTGCATACAAGTGGTATCAGAGCTAACTGTAACAAGTGATTTCAAAACTGCTACGCAATAAATGGTATTAGAAATTTCCTTATGCACAGCACATTTGAACTTAAATTACAATAAGAGTAACAATAAAAAGGTACCAATAAATGTTTTGAAAGGCGTGCTGCTAAAAAATCTTAAGGCTATGTTTGGATGCGGCATTTTATAAAATTTTGAAATGCAGCATTTTAAAATGCAGTATTTCAGAATTTCAAGATTTCATAAATTTCTTATTTGGATAGTTAATCTTAAAAATAGAATTTTGTTTAAGGATTGTAAAGTTTTCTATAAATATTATTTTCTAATATTTATATAAATTCATATAATTTTATATAAATATTTTAATATTTTATGTAAATATTGAATATTTATGTAATAAATATTAATATTTTATTATTAATATTACTGCATATAATAAATTTATGTAATAATAATATTTCTATATATTTTCTAAATATTATCAATTATTATTTTATGTAATTATTAATAATATATTCATTAAATATTTATTTAATAATAAAATAGAATATTTATAAATATTAGAAATGTTTTTAATTAAATTTATATTTTTATTATAAATATTTATAAAAATATTTAAATTAATCATAAATATTTATTAATATTTAGTATTAGAAAATACAAAAATAAAATTCAATTACATAAATTATAAATTAAATATTAATTTAATTACATAAATATTTTAATTTAATAACATTTATATTATTAATTAATGATGATTAATATTTATAAATATTTATTATTATTATTTTTAATAATATTATTTTATTTATGCAATCATTATTTACTAATAAATAGTTGATATTTGTGTAATGTTAATAATAAAATATTAATATTTACGAATATTAATAATAAAATATTAATATTTTAAATAAAATAAATATTAATGTAATAGATATTTAATAAATATATAAAACTGCTAAAATAAAATTATAAAATTATTTAAAATAAATATTTACATATAAAATAAAATAAATATTTATGTAAATAAAATTTTTATAATATTTATATAAATATTTTGGCATGTAAACAAAATTAAATATTTTAACTATTTCTAAAAGAATTTTTAGGATAAATTTATAAATGACATATCTTAAGATGAAATTTGTAAATGATTACTTTTGAGGGATTTGTAAATTCCATAAAATTTTAAAAATTGCCTTTAAAAGTAGCCTAACAAGAAATTTTGGTTTTGAAATTTTGAAATCCCCACTTCAAATAAAATCTCTCCTCAAAATTCCTCAACCAAACATAACCTAAAAGACATGGTTGACAAGAGGACATATGAACTAGTACAAGAGAAGTTGCAATCAAAAACCTGGATCGTATGCTAAACATGGCATCTGGTAGTTTGTTGTAGATAACAAAATTGATTATATGTAAAGCAATTCGCTTGAACAAGCGTTTTTGCTCAAATATTACCCACTAATTTCTGGTAGCTCTGGAACATATCTCCTCATGAACTTAATCCAACCATCATGTGCTGTGAACTTGAGTTTTTCCTGCCTTCTCTACTTCACTGCTACTCATTTAAACCCGAGCAAATTGGGTGCAAATTGTAGCAAAGGCTCCAAGGTGCTTGGAGAAAACTTCCGAGCAAAGAGGAAACAAACTGATGAAGGCTGGTCATTGTACGAACAACTGTTGCCCTCAAGAATCTTCTTAAAGAATGCTTCAGTAATATCTCCCTTTCCAAAGGTTGCAGGGTGAGCCCCACCCCTCGACCAGTCAACCCAGGTGATTGTTCTATTTGCGATAAGATGTGGCGACTCTATTGCAAGCATGGTGGGAAAGTAGTGCTCGTCCACGTAGCAATGTGGCTTGCAGAATTCATTAAACTTTGGGTAATATTTGGTGTCTCTGACCATATCGATTGCAAGTTTTCGATTCACTTCAAACCACTGAGCTCCTTTACGCCACTGTGTAATGTTGACCTCAGGTGACATCCTCCAGTCGTACCGTCCCCTTCCAAAGGGGCCAGGGTCATCAAATGACCCAACAAAACTATGCTTAGACCTCTTCAAGTATTGGTAGATAATGCTGAAGTTGTACAGAGGAATGCATGACTCAGAAAGCAGGACAAACCATTCGTTGGATAGATCAAGCAATGCATTTGCAAGTAGCCGCCTCTCTGCATCGCACATGCTCATCCTCCCCCACTCAGCCACCTGTTGAATTGGCAGTAAAATTCAATCCCAGTTACTATGCAAGCAAACACAGAAAAATTTGCATTCAGTGATGGTTAGAAGAGATTTAAGCACTCCACAGCATTTGCTCTACAAAGATCACAACTTGAGATGCAACATATGTTAAAGCAACAATTTTGCAATGGCTAAAGGAAATCTGTTAACTCATTTAATCTACTTTTTAAATTTGAAAAATTATATAGCCATGAATCACATATGTAACCACCCGATATTGTTCTACATCAGCCCAACATGCAAACGTTGGTTAATTGCCAACCAATACAATTTCAAGACTAAAAAGCTTTTTGTAACGTAAATTTTTTAGATGGGCTATCTAAGGCATCACATAGACATGGAATGATCACAGCTATTATTTGTGCTTCTTTCCAGCCAACAACAGAATTTTGGCCTCCCTGTATAACAAAAATGCATGGAGGCAACATAAAGTTATATGATACATTGCACTCTCTTATGCATGCATTAATTAATAAAGTGCAACAAAAGTTAACTTTTTTACAAGAAATAGAAATATGTAGCAGACTAGCAATACCATAAAACCCTTATAACTTGATTCAGTTCACACACATAGGATGCGACACAAGGCGCTAGTCTCAATGCAGTAGGAACAGCAAATATTAGCTATAACTCTACAAACCTCCATAAGCACATCACAAAAAGAAGAGTCTCCAACAACACCACACATGCTAAAAACCTGAGAACACCTTAATGGATTTAATCCAAAGATCCCCTCCATGCCAAGGAGAGGAGAAAACATTTGGGCTAAGACAGTCTGCTTTCCTTTAATTTTACATGGACAGAGCTGTATATAACCATCAGGATTTACCTGTCCTACTTTCCACCCTTGTGTCAACATGTAAATAGATATCCACAACATAAAAAATATACTTTGTGAGACTTTACCAACTACTGTTATCTACATGGAGTTGACTGAATGAATCAAAGTATGATCCATCAGATTTTATGAGCATTCACGACCAACTCAACATTATCTCAACCCTTCGAAATAAAAATATACCGCAGTAATCTATAAGAAAGGCCAAAATATTAAATGATCAGTCCTACTTTAATTTACAAACATATTAAATTTAACAGAGTATTTTAGGAAATTTCAATATATCTTACAATTCATGTGATTTAATCCTATTGCAATTTATGACACAATTCATTCTTTAATACTCTGATATGTAAATGCTCTTAGGCCTTTGCCCTAGATAGTGTGGGCACTTTTTCTATATCATACAGCATGCACAGAGCTAGCAAGCCATACTTCACATGCACAGAGCTAGCAAGCCATATTTCTGCACCAATCAGTTCATAGATCATTTTTCATAAGCTACCTATGTTGCTACAAAAATTGTCTGTCAGATGACGATAGCCATCTTACTAATTTCCCCTTACATAAGTTTATTCATCAATCCTGATTGCTGATGGAGGCCACAAAGTAATGGGAGGAGAAGATAAACAAATTGGAGGGACCAACTGCATCTCACATGCCTATTTACAGGACACTGCAAACCTATGGTGCCAACAGATCAGTACATTGCAATAAAAATTCTCTCAAGAGAAAGTACACCATAACAGAAAAGATATCAGCATCACTGAGGATCTATCAAAAAAGATAAATTAACCTTATGATCCAACCTTAGGCAGGTCAGTTTGGTTAAACCATATCCAAGGCTTGGCCTTGTAAGAGATGGACTTGGGATGAAAATACTGGCCTGTTTGATCAGGCTTGAGCTAATTCTTGGGGAAAAGAAAAATGGCATAGTTGGTCCCATACTTCTTTTTCTTAGTCCAAGTAGGTTTTTACAAGACCCCTGCTGATTTATTTAAGGTATTGAACTATAAGAAAGAACTCGGCTATATATAAATATCAAAACCTAACAAAATCATCAAGCTTAAAAAGGTCTAATAACTAAGAAAAGTCTGAAGAGCTAAACATCCTATTAGTTAACTCTGCTCCTTCAACATTGAACTTCAACAGCAACTGCAAATACGGTGGTACTTTATTGGGGTGATTTGTGAGGAAATCAGCAACTAAGGTAGAGTAAGTCCATCGCAATTCTGATGCTGCTTCTCTTTTTTCTCTGCAAAATAGTTCATTGTTCATATTTCTTTAACAAATTTGGTCTATGGAAAACACTCTATGATGCAGTTGAGGGAATGATCTTTTTTGCAATAGCCACTGCACAAAAAATATGAATCTGATTCTAGTGAAAGAAAGTGAAAAGCCTCTTTAAAATGCAGAATTTTGAATTTTGTTCGAAGGAATAAAGTTCTAGATGATAAAACAACATCTGGTTGATGCAGATATCATATGATAAAATTACAGTGTCTCAGAACACATTTTCCTCCCCTAGATGGTAGTCTATAAGCATTACTAAAACTACTGCTATTGTTTTGCCCTTGAACCTTGAAGGATTTAACTATAGGGAATATCTTAACAATCTGTCAGGAGCTCAGGCAGACTAGCCTAATACTATTGAAAAGCAAGGTAGAATTTAGGACATGAATCTAAGATGTATCATACTGTACCAGTCAATATTGGCTGTACCTTCCTGCACCAGTAAGTTACTGGTATTGAAATGTGATACTGAGGTTTTGAACCTTGATTGAGATGTGAAATTATTAAATAAGTTTTCTCTCAAGGAGGAAAATGAGATCGCAACATTATTAGAAGAGTCATCAGAAAGGAAAAAGTCTTGATTCAAATTGATCAAACAAAGGTAGCAGCATTAGTTTTGTTTACAAGAATACGATAACAGTCTACTTAGCTAAGAATATAATATCCAATAGGTAGAAATTTGAAATAAACAATCAGTTTAGGTTGATTTTGGCAATTACTATTATGTCCCTCCCCCTTGCTGGTCGAATGTTTTCAGTACTGCAATAGTTTCTAGCAAGTAGAAAGGACTTGAATCTCAATACTAGGCCCCATCTCAGTCTGCTCCTGGGATGGTAGGAACTAGGGTGGATGGTATTATCAAGGTGGACTGAAAACGTCATTAAAAACAAGAATAAAAAAAAAAAAAAAAAAAAGTGTCCTGACCATCTTAGTGCGTTTCTGGTGTTGGAATACAATCGAGATGCTTGGGATGTTTGGGACGTCCTAGTTCAGGAGAGATTTAGTGTTTCACGCCCATCCTAGGAACTTTCTGGAATGGTACAGTACTGGTGAGTCCTGCCAATACAAAGTGGGCATGAATCATCAGTTTTTAGATTAAGTATTCATTTTCCTAAAAATTATAATAGGATCCACTATTAAAGATCCACGCATGAAGCTAGCCTTATTTCCATTTTCATCAGCAAGCTCTTAGGAAAGGAACTCTTTATATGGTCCTCACAAAAATTTGGCACTCCTACTGGCACCAATAAAATGGAATGTTCTAATTAGAGGAAACAAAAAGCTGTAAACAGCTTCCTAGTCCCAGTTTGCAAGGTTTTTATCAATCACAAATTCACAAGCAACAACAAATATGGCCCTGCAAATACAGTCCTTGTCGATTTTTTGTCAACATGACCAGATCATGGAAACCTCCAAGACTAAAAATCACCTTAAGCAAAGCAAGCATCTCCCACCTCTGCACCACACCCTTCTGCTCAGGCATCATTTTATTCTGTATTGATCAGTGTAAAAGCATGTTATGTTTTAAAGTAGCACAGGCATCTCCATTCTATTGTTCAGCCCAGGTACCATTCTCCATGACTGTGAGAAGGTAGGTGGTATTACTTCTTGCATTCCATTACATTGTTTATTCCTTGAACATCTAATAGAAATTTCACATTACGTTAATGCCTAGAATAGTTGATTGATAATTCCTAACAAGGAAAGTTTCTAGTCATCCATATTCTCGATGATTCTCTATCGATTTTCCATTAATCGCAACGGTAACAAGGCCCTCAAAATTAGTCTAAAAATTACGTCACAATAGCTCCAGTTTGCAGACAACCCGAGGATCCTATTTTGGACCGATTCAAGGCTCAACATTATAACAAAACATATGCACAGTTAACAAAACAAAACGGACAAGTGCAATAAAGCAATAAGCATTATTGCAGTTAGACTGAGTCATTATAAACATTAAACGGCATTCTCAGTTCTATGACTAACTTCTACAAAATACTTCTGCCACAAGTATGATTTTGTCACTGTTCACCAATAATAAAACTTATTTTGTAATTCTTGCAGATAATGAACCATTGAGGAGAGAGATTAAATGATACGAGATGCAGAATGATAGGACTGGCACAACACAGCATGTTGACTTATGGGAAAGTACTACTAAATAAATTGGGATTACAGGAATTTATTCAGAGTCAATTTAAACCTAAGAGAAGCAGTATGATTTCATTATCCTGACACATTTTCCAGTTATACATGCAATATACAACACCCTTGGAAAAAATTACATATAAATCGACACGTAATCCATGAAAAGAAATTTCTTTTATCAGAAAACAATGCAACTAAAATTTAGCAGCCTCAATGAATTAGCATGGCAAGGTAGGGGCATCAACAACTAGAATCTAATATAAGTCAATTGAACATCACAAATACACAGGGTAACCTGCAAAAGAGTTAATTGGCATCCAAGTAAGAAAAGAAAATGCCTTTATTGGCCACCATATGTAGAATTATAGGAATCACTAGTAAGTTAATAGAAATGAAAAGGTTACCTTGCTAGGGATCTGCCGCTTATAAAACACAGAGGATGGAGGGAAGTTGGCCTGGTAATCTGGAAGGGAATGGATGTAAATCGAGGAAAACTTTTCATGCCCTTCAAAAAATTTCTCCCAAAGTGGAGAGAGTGGCAAAGGTCCTTTAGTCAAAAACATGAAGGCAACTTTCGGAACCCTCTCAAACGGATACTTCTTCACCTGAGGAGTAAAGGAAGCACGCCAAAAGAGCTCCTCGTCGCTCATCTTGTGCATCAGGATGGGCGGGGGCTTGATCCAACCTCCAAGATCGCTATGCTTTTCCTCGACGCAGGGCTTGATGACAGGGCGAGTTTGGAATCCAATCGACTGAAGGTCGAAATATCGAGTCATATACACGCTAAGGACAAAAAATCCAACAACCAGAACGACGATGAGAAACCTGAGAATCCTCGCCGGGAAAACCCTGGATTGGCTCCTCTGCGACAAATCCTTGCCATCATCCGATGGAAAAACCCTAGCTTGCATCTTAACCAGATCAAAAAAAGCGGCAAAGGATATTTTTTAACTTCTGAAAACTTCAATTCCAAGGGTTCCGCACAATCTAACACCAATTCCGCATCGAATATTCGAAGATATTCGAGGGATATCAGCTTCACTTCCCTCAGAAAATATCCAAGATTTCATCCTTACCTTCCCGGAGTTCGAATTCCCAAAAAAACGACTCCACTTCAATCCAAACAAATCCAAGATCGCATCTTTAGATCAAAAACAGCGGAAAGATTCAATCTTTACCTTCTAGGAGCTCAAATTCCAGCTAATTCTAAGCGGAGAGCTTCCCTGAGAAGCAGAGATCTTCTGTCACTCTACCAGATATTTATATCCCCAATAACTATTGGAAACTGGCGAATAAATAGGCGACGTTCTACGTCTCTTCCAGAAGCCGTGAAAAATACGAAGGAGTTGGGAGATTCCAAACGGTGGTGGGGCCGAGTTCAGAGGAGAGATCGGAGGTCCCGAAGCCTTTGCGTTGCCGGAAGAAATAGAATTCAATAAAGAGAGAGACGGGCGGCGGAACCGGAAACCGAAGGGTAGTTGGGGCTTAAGGGGGGGGAGGTGTTGTTGTTGGGAAGGAAAAATAGGGAGGTTCGGATGATCGAAACAGAGAGAAGCTTTAAATGAGTTTCTTTAAGTTCTAATTAGCCGCTGCTCGTATTAATCGATTTAACAAAAGATAGGGAGGAGTGGCTTCACCGGGACCAACTGAGTGGATGGGCTCTCTCAAAAATTAATGGGAGAATGCAAGAGGAATGGTGGGCAGCCACTGCTCGTATGGAACCAAGAACTTGGCGTTGAAACTAGCGAAATTTCAGATACTTTACTTGCCACTTGGGCAAAGTACCGTCTGGCACGTGAAACGCGTGTGCAATATAATATAGATGTCTGTGTTCCTCGACTTGGATACGTTAGTTAAGACATACAAAGCTATTGTATTAAGCCTCCATCTATAGGGTAGAGTGGAAATACCGTTAATAGGGTTGGAGGAATTAAAAAGTTAAAAAATATTTTAATTTTTTTATTATTAAGATTTAATATATATGCATTTCCAATTTTGGGATATGTATTTCTCAGGTATTTCTCTTTAAAATGAAGAATATATGATAAAATAATTATAGGTTGGAAGATAGGATAAGGAGCCCAACGATATTAAACCTCACAAATGGTATGACACACAAGAGCTTGAGTGTATAATCATGAAGTTAGCATGAATCTAATAAGTTAGCATTAGGATGGATAAACGCGGATTTTCTTTCAAGTTCTTAGTTGGTTCCAAACCAGAAAGAACAGTGTCACATGCAAACATAATACTTCCTCGAAGAAAAATGGCAAATTTTATTATGCTTTTCATTGTATATAGATAATATTGTACATAATGAGAAGTCTAAAAGCATTAGGACATTGGCTAAGAGCCTGAAGACATTGAATAGTGTACTTGAATAAATGGGATTGAAGGTTGACTTTTAAAAGAGACATTAAAAAAAAAACATGATAGCTAAACCTAAGAAATTTTCGTAATTTTTTAGATGTTTGTTAGTAATGATACAATTTTTATAATTAACTCATAACTTTCTTATCTGACCTTGATTTTATGTGATCAAAATGCTTTGAAAAGTTAACTCAATACAAAACATTATAAAAGTAAATTTACTTAAAACTTTTAACTATATTGATATTGATGAAGCTTTTTTTTACACTTATGTGCATTAATCTATCTTTTTCTAATGTAGTAGCAGATAAATTTAAGCTTATCTGATACTAAGCCCGATTGGCATTATCCAATCTATATTTGTCCTATCCTTAACCATAATTGCTTATTTATTGACCTTGACTATGGGATTAGGATTTATAAGAGTACACTTACTAAGGAAGGGATTCAAAGAATAAAAGTTTTACACTTCAATCCACAAATCAAGATAAAATCTTAATTCTTTGAATTATTTATTTTTTTAAATTGAGGTAGGAATGGGAAAATATAGAGTTAAAGTCAATTTGGATATTAGAGCCAATATTAAGAGACTGATGGAAATTAATTAATGGTTTATTGATAATGAATTAGTATTATATTGAATTTAAATAATAGGACATGTTTGGCATAGACTAGTGGCATTGCATTTGAGTTTATGTCAATAGAGGCAAGGCTTTCTATACAATACCAACTATATAATTATTGATATTTTGTTCATATGTATTAATCATGTAATAAATGTAATATAATCCATAGTAGTGACATACACATGAATAATCTTATATATGCATCATGTAATCCAAAATCTCTTGGTTACTACTAATCAATCCATGATTTGCTCAATCATCCTTTGATTACAATCCCTTATAATTCACTTAATCAAAATCCCTTGATTATTGCTTATACCATCCTAAATTAATATCGGGTGGAGGAAAGCATCAATTTGGAAAGAAGCTAATAATAACAACTGCGAGTCATATCATTGGTGAAGAAATCAACCAACTAATCATAAGATTAAACTTTAGTGAGGGAAACCAGATGACTCTAAACTAAATCTCCAATGTAATGGCCATCCATCTCAATATACTTAATGCACTTATGAAAGAAAGGATTAGTAATAATTTGAATAGTACTAATATTACCAGCATAAAGAGGATAAGAAGTTGTAATTTATATGCCAAGTTCAGTAAGGAGATGAAGTCAGATAATTTGAGAATATGCAACGGACCTAGATCTATATTCAGTCTCTATAGAATATTTGGAGATACGATCTTACTTCTTGCATATTTATAAAACCAATTATGCATCCAAAATATGTACCATCCAGTAGTAGATCGCTGCGAGTTCGGGCAATCAGCCTACTCAACATCAGCAAAACCTGATAAGGAAAGAGATGAGTTCAAGGGAAAGAACAAACCACAGTCAGTAGAATCAGGCAAATATCGGATAACCCAAAGCAATGCACCATAGTGAATTTGATGAGGATCAGATACAAACTGATTGAGGATTTGGATAGCATAGGAGATGTTTGGCCAAGTCATAATCAGATATGAGACTCCCAACTAATCTTCGAAAGAGAGTATGATTTGAAGGAGGTTCACCCTCTTCCTTTTTGTATTTTGTGTTGATTTCCAAGGGTGTATAAGTAACTTTGTCATCAAAGAGATGAGCAAGTGAAATTAGATTCTCAATATATTTTCATTGATAGAGATGGATGCCGGTATTGGAAGAACTAGCCTCTAGCCCTAGAAAATATGTCAAGGCACTAAGATCCTTCATGTAAAAGGAAGGCTGAAGGAAATGTTTGAGTTAATGAATACCTTTAACATCATCTCTACTAATGATAATACCATCGACATAAAGGAGTAGTGTTGTTATTCCTGAGGAAGAATGCTAGAGAAACATGGAGTGATTTGAATCACTCTAAGAAAAAAATAGTGCCTGTGATGGTGGGTCTAAACTTCTCAAACCAAGAATGGGGAGTTTGTTTCAAACCATATGGAGGCTTCTGATAGATAAAATTGGAAGTAGGTACTGAATATCTAGAGAGGATTTCATGTAAATAAGGTCCTTAAGGTTACCATAGAGAAATGCATTCTTCATATCCATCTAGTAAAGATGCCATTGACGAATAGAAGCAAATGCTATTAGTGAACGAATTGTTGTCATCTTAGCTTCTTGATAGTTCAAACCATATTCTTGCTTGCACCCTTGGGCAACTAGTCGTATCTCTCAAGTGACTTGTCTTCTTTAAGCTTAATAAAGTAAACCTGTTTACTGCCAATAACAGATGCTCCTTAGGGAAGAGATACGAGATCGCAGATTTGATTCTCCTCAAGTGCATGTAGCCCCTCCTCCATAGCTTTCTGCCAATACTCTTATCAACCGCTTGAGTTTAAGACTCAGACATAGAAATAGAATCTAATGTAAAAAGTAAGACATATGATCTATCATATCATTCTATAGAATATCCATATTTAGCGGGAACAGGAGCACAATATGTTGAATGTCAGTGGGAGGATTAGGGTTAAGGAAATAAAAGGGTCAGAGGGAGCTGTGGATGGAAGATTACTTACAGTGAGAATGTCATTAGAGGAAGGTGTTGTAGAAGATGATGCTATGTTCAAATAAAGCTTTGGATTAGAGTATAAAGGAGAAGAAAAATCTAAGAAGTTGAAAATGGATGGTTGTGACTGAGATAAGGGCAACATTGACTTGTAGCAATATACATGATCAAAAAAAACAATATGCTATGAGATTCTAAGGCGATGATTGGTAGGATCATAATAGAAATAGCCCTTTAAATATGGTGCATAACCAATAAAGATGCATTTAGCTGATTTGGTGAATAATCTATGTCATTCGCAGGGTGGAATAAGAACAAAACAAAATACTCAAATACTCGCATATGTGAATAATCTAGAAGTTTCTAATAGAGTCAATAGAAAGGAGAGTCGTAATTAAGGATTGACATAGGTTGTTTATTGATTAGGTACACTACGGTTTGGATTGCCTCTATCCAAAATCCAAAATATTTAAGGTGCCTTGGACTCTAATAAAAAGGCAAGAGATAACTCGATAACATATATAGTTTTTCTCTCAATTAAACTATTTTGTTATAAAGTACCAAGGCATGATTTCTGAGATATGATCCTTTTCTCGACAAAAAATTAGCTAAGTTATTTTTAATGTATTCCCTTCTGAATTTGAATGAAAAATTTTGATTTGTTTGGCATACTGGGTTTTAATCGTGTTTATAAAATTTTTGTTTAATTAAGGTACTTCAAATCTACTGCGAAAAAAATAAATCCAAGAAAATCTAGTTGTATGATTTATAAATAAAATGAAATATCTGTACCTCATAGATGATATGATATATGACGGACCCCATATGTCACAACCCAAAAGAAGTATCATATTGTGACTATTTAGTAAAGGAAGCTTATGACTTTTGGATTGAGCATAGCTTTCACAATACAATTCTTTTGTCTAAGAAAACTTTTTATTTAATGGCATATATAACTTTAACATTAATTCTAATCATTTGATATAAGGATGTCATAGTCTACGATGCTGCAAAAATCATAAGTTATTTGCATATGCAATATCAAAAGAAGAAATAGAAAGAAAACAAGATTTTTTAGGAACATTATTAGAATACAGCAAAACTAGACCTCCATATTCATGCTCCCTTGCGATTACCTTTCCCGTCTGTAGGTCCTAAAGAATGCAACCATAATTAGAAAACAGACCTAAACAATTTTGTTCAATAATTGGAGAAATAGATGAAATATTTGTAGATAAGTGAGGAACATAAAGAACATCAAAGAAAGTGTCTGCAGTGGTTGGGAAGGAAGAAATAAAGACTGTGCCAAAACCTGAGATTGGTAATTTGGAACTATTTCAGTAACCATATAATCAGATGAGAAATGATTAGAGGCAGTCATGTGATTAGAGGCAGTAGAATCACTATGCCAAACTGTAAAATCTATTTTTGTGCCTGATAATGTAGTAACAATAAGAAGATCATAGGAGATAACACCTAGAAGAAATGCTGCCATAGACTCTTAGATCATCTTTTGGATTGTTGCTGAATTAATGAAAGACTAGGCTTAGATTGAGAAAGTGGAATAAGTCTAGTTGCTTGATAGGCTAGATGGGTATTAACTTTCGCTGCCCATTTGCAACACTCGATGATGATATGGTTGGGCTTCTTACAATAAATATAGAAGTTTTTCTTTTTATATTGTGAGACCACATGACTATATTCCTTGCATTACAACATTGAAGCCAATTGGTATCTTGAGGTTTAAGAGATCAATTGGCAACCATGGTTACAAAGAAGTTTGAGGAAGCATCAAGAGAAGCTTGTGTGTGAAGGTGAGTTTCTTTATAATGAAGTTTGAAGAGAATACTATCCAAATCTAGAATGGATTGTTGATTCAAAATGTTGGCTCGAATAGTTTCAAGCTCTAGGCAAAGCTTCATGAGGAGTGGACAACTCTAATCTTCTTGCATTCTTTCATTAGTTCAAGGAGCTTGCAATAGACATGATGATATTGACATTCAAATCTTGTTCAAACCATTATGCAACAAAGCCAAAGTCGAAGGTGTGAATGTTTTTGTCATCTTCCTTGTATTTGAAAATTGTGTAGTCCAACTGATAATTTAGAGCATGATTGCATTGAGTATATACTTAGAGAAGGTATTTCCCCATTTTCGATACAGTTTTAAAGGAATATAAAGTTAAAGCAATTTCTTGATTTAGAGATGTCAAAAGTCAAGACATAATCCAAGCATTGTCTATCTTCTATTTAGCCTTTTTGGTATCGTATGATAATTCCTTTATAAATCCATCCAAAATCTCTAACAATTTTTTGCCTTCCATAAAAATTTGGAATTGAAATTCTCAAAAAGACTAATTTTTTTCATCAAATTGATTATAGAAATATCCTTCCGATCCATTATAGAAAGAAATAAAGTAAATAAATAAAATAGAGAAAAAAATAGAACATGATTAATTGTTGACATCACTGCTGATGTCACTCGTTGACATCATCTGATGATGTAGCAGAAGTGGGTGCTAAGATGGCACATTATAGATCTTACACATAATACGTGTGGAGACCGAAACTGAGGTTGATGTGGTATAGGTGGAGACAGACTTGTGGCACATGGAACTGGATCTAAAACTAAATTGGGTTGGATCTGGATTGTGAAACAAAATTGGGTTAGTGATTAAAAGAACACATGAAATAACCAAAAAAATAAATGAGCAAAGAAATCTCTATGTTTTTTTAATCTTTAAAAGCTTAAGAGTTATGGGTACTTATACCCATATTATATATATATATATATATAGAAGGAAATTACAAAGAATCAGAATCCCTTAATAACTTCAATTAAACCATGATTTACTCAATTGATTTGATTACAATTTTCTTGATTTGCCTAATCAGCATGTGATTATAATCCCTTATGATTCACTAAATCAAAATTCAAAATTCTTTGATTACCGCCTGCTATATATAAGGAAAATATAACAAATTAGAATTCCTTGATATTGACCTCACATTGATTTTGATGATCACAAAATAATTAAGTAAGTTACTAATGAGTTTTATGGAGAATCATGATGAAATGCAGGCATACATGAATCACCAAGATGATCAAAAATGATTTCAAGCTCCTAAATGGGTTTATGGTTTAAGAGATAAATTTTTGTAGAAGACCAAGATCAACTAAGGATGATTCAAGCCTCAATCAAGTGAAATTCAGATGGTTGAAAGTTTTTCAAATGAAGAAAGTTCAAAATTATGAGAGCTAGAGCAATTATCTTCTTCATTTCAATGAGTTTTCTTATTTATGGAATGAGTTTTAAAGTTTTGGAGGCATTGGTCAACTCCTACAGCAATTACCAGCACTTAGAATGGAAGATTGAAGCATTTAGCCAACTATCTTGCAAACTATCAAGTCAAAATTATGCCACAAGAGAGTTAACAGCAAGCTTTTCCAAGTTAGTCGACTAATTAGTCAGCTACTGTGGTTAAACAGTGAGAAATTTCATGTTAGTCGACTAACCAATCGGCTACTATGGCAAAACAGTGAACATTTTAAAGTTAGCCGACTCCAGAGTCGGCTACTGTGGCCAAGACAGTGAAGGTTATCAAGTTAGCCGACTTCAGAATCGGCTACTGTGGTCAGAACAGAAAGTTTTTCAAAAGTAGTCGACTCTAGAGTCGACTAACTTGCCCAGAACTGCTGTAACGGCTAGTTCTATGTCTCCAACGGTCACAAACGGCTAGTTTAACGTTCCAATCCCTTAGTAAACTATAAATACTCGTAAATGGAATATATTAGCAAGAGATTGGAAGCATTTTTGAGGGATTACAAGTGAGAAAAAGAGAAAAAATCAAGAAAGATTTCAGCCTTCCAGTTTTTGAAATGAAAGTGTGCTGCTGAGTTTAAAACTCCTTCAAGGCTCCTTCCAACTACTCAAGAGGCTTCTTCAAGTGCTAATAACTCCAACATTTAAAGAGGAGAAGCTCATTTAAAGGGAAAGGTCTTCAAAAAATGTAAAGTACATTTATTGTTACATTTGCTCATTAAGGAGCTGAAAATTTCTGAAACTCTTTTCATTGTAAGTTGCTTGAGTTTCAACTTGGTTGAAACTTGTGTAGGGTGTGTAAAACCCATAATTAGTGATTTGTAAGGCTCCCTTGTGCCCAAAAACAAGAAGTTAGCTGAGAAAGCTAAGGAAAGGCTTCCTTGTGCCTGTGAAACAAGAAGCTAGCTGGGTTAACTAGGTTTATAATCGTTTGATGAACGATTAGTGAAGAAAATTCTCAAGAGATTCTTGGGGAGTGGACGTAGGTGCAAGGAGTAGCACCGAACCACTATAAATTACTGTGTTTGTGTTTATCTCTTATTGTTGCTATACTTGTTCTTACTATCAACACTTCACACTCACACACAATTTACTATTTTGCAAAATTGCACATACTTGTTAAAAATTTTTAAAGAACACAATTCAACCCCCCTCTTGGGTTGCTTAGCTGGGCAACACTTGATTATCCTAATCAATTCAAGATTTTCTCAATTAGCCTTTGATTATAATCCTCGATTATTTATTTAATTAGAATCTCTTAATTACAGCCTGCCATATATAAGAAAAATATGGCAAATTAGAATTCTTTGATTATCGCCAATCAATCCATACTTTGCTCAATTAGAATCCACCATGATTCACTTAATTAGAATCTCTGGATTACTATATACAAAAGGATGTATGGCCATGTTATACGAAAGCTAGGTTCAAGCACGACAGCTACAATCCTCTAAAAGTTGTAAGAAGTCCTTAACCTCAAATGAAGGTCTCATTTGATAGAAAGTATAGAATATCCTATCCAACCAAATAAGCACTTGAATCATCAGAGGCCCTAACTTGCTTGCTAATTATCTAGGTTTGCATACGAAGTCCCCAATAAGAAATTTTATGTTACCCCAAACGCTGCAGGATTCAGGATTTGGTGTGGAAAGTTATTGTCAAAATCAATTTTATATGTAGATTCAACCCTTTTTCTTTGATCCAGGAAAATAAGTTTTACCACCATAGAAAGACGAAAGATGGAATAGTTGTCACCTGTCAGCAACCTGAACAAGATTTCTCACTGAGAAGATAAAATTCATACGCATGAGAAAAATGCCTGATCTAGTTGCATACAAGACGCTAAGATAAAATTGTTACACGCGAAGGAGATCAAAGCCAGCTCCATTTAAGCAGGTCTAAAGCAAACGATCACCAGCGACATGGCCTCAAAACGAGGACATGAAAGCTTTCTCCTTATCATACCTACCCATAAGAGTACTTGCACCCCATCAAAATCGCATGGCTAATCCTCGTCGATGTTCCCCAGCTCCATTCGCCCTCCAGTCGGCGCCACCCTGCCACCTGCCGCCCGACGACCGTGCGATCTTGCGCAACCCTGAAATATCTCCTCGATGTCCTCAACCCTCGCCCCCACACTATTCCCTGAAGGGAAACTCAAGCCGAAGGGAATCGGCGTGAAAGTCATGTGAGCAATCACACCATTAAAGCGGGCATCTCGAGGGCACTCCCTGAACCTCCTTACCCAGAAATTTCCCACCCGGCGAAACGGTCGGATCGCCGACTTCATCCACCGGCGGAGCCTGTTCATGGCATTACTTCCCATGCCTACGGTTGAAAGGCCTTTGGAATTGGGAGAGAGGAAAGAAGAAACGGAGGGATTAGTGGTACCAGGACTGGTCTTGGGGAACGAGGCTAATCCTTTTATAAGATTTTAAGACAGGATGGTGCTCCGCGCGGAAATGGATACAGCGGCGGCCCCTGGTTCAACATGAAAATAGAACAACGGCTACCGCGAAAAAAAGCTGTCGCCAACGTGTGAAATTTACATCCTTCCAATTGCACCCTGATGTGTTGCGCGTGCGACTCGTGGATAAGTTTAAAATCTTGCCGCTGCTTATGTTAACGATACGATGGGTGCAGGAAAGAGGGCATATGTTAACATCTTTTAATAATTAAAAATATGTACGTTCCCTCTTCCATTATTCCAAAAAGAAAAGGGAAAAAATTATTGTTTGTCTAGGTATCCTATGCTATTTGCATGGCTATTAAATGTTTTATTTTTTATTTTTTAACTCTCAATGAAAGGTTGTTGGATGAAACTTGCATGCTTATTATCCAAAATATGGATCATTGCCTCACTCCTCTTCACTCTTTTAATTGCCCAGCTATGTCCACTGGTTGCACTATTACAATTTTTTATTAAAAATAATATTAAAAATTTAAATTAATACAAACTCTTTCAGCTTTTAAATAGCTATTATAACTAGCTAATGACCATCGGCATTGTTCAATAATATTTCATTTAATTAAGTATCTTTAAAGGCCTTATTTAATTAGATATGCCTTATTTGAATAAATGCCTTTCCCAAAAAAACATATCGTGAGAAAAATGCTTGCATTAAAAATAGGGATGGCAATTTTAGATACAACCCATATACACGATTTAAACCCAATACAAAATTAGCGGATTTCGATTGAGCATCAATGGGTTCACATCAAAATTAGGATGATCCGTTATATGTGATTAATAAAGACTCAAGTTGAACCATTAACCCAAAATTGGTTTATAATTGATTTGATTATTAAATGAGTTAATTTATGTAACCTGACCCACCAACCCCAACACAACCCACTAGACTTATTTATGCAAGTTGATATTATTCTTTAATTAATTATTATTTTATAATGATGATTATATGACTATGTAAAGTTATATTTATCTTTCTTTTCTCTCTTAAATGAAAAAATTTTTGCTTGTACTTGAGTTATGATTTTGAATATATAATTACTTTATGATTAAATTGGTATTAAACATGTTATATAGGTTATATGAGTTACATGAGTTACACAAGTTATACGGATTATACAAGTTGCATAAATTATGTGTTTGTGTCAATCCAAACATAACCTGATTGTTAAATGGATTACATAGGTCGTATTATATAATCCATGTAATATATGAGTCAGGTTCGAGTTTAGATTTCTGACTTGATTAATAAATGAGTCAGGTTGAAGTTGTTTCAACCCATTTATGATCCGTAATAATGGTTTGCAACACTTAATTAGAAGCACAATCATTAGAAAAATGTATGCATGAAAAGTTGCCTCCATCACAAAGACATGTATTTGAGAAAGTTGCTTCTGTGCATCCGTAGGACAAGTTCTTTTATTACCAATATGTTAGTACTTATAAATACTCATTGTTGGACACTTACAGAGGCATCACCATACTCAAACTTCTCATGTCTTTCAAATTCAATCATATCCTTATGCTGTCTACAATTACCCATCTCAAGAACATCATAATAAATATTATTGCCCATTAATATGCTATGTTCCTGTAGGGCTTTTAGCCTCATGAAACAAAATTCTTTTTACAATAAGTCACATGTCATATGAACTCTAGCATGGCACAAGACCTAGTGTACATTATTTACACCCATGGGATTCAACGAGATATATTCATAACACCTCCTATGAGTTGAGAAAGCTGGGCCCTAGGGCTAGCAAAAAGGTGTTCATTCGATGTCCTTACAGTTCTAAGGGTTATGTGATGTAGGATGAACATCTTAATGGAGGACTGATTAAGATAGAGTCAAGAGATGTGAAATTCATAGAGGATGAATTCCTCAGCATTGGTGAAGTTAGAAAGAACCTAATGCTATGAGTTATAAGAAGACTCTTCTACTATCTCTGATGAGAGAGGGGTATTACGATTTGCTCCAGGGACCACCACGAATAGTAAGACTGCTATACCCAGTAGGAGTGACACACTAGCCAATAGAAGGTACACAAGCTGAGTCAAGTGGGAGCGCACTTATAGAGAGTAGTGCAGCATCAAAGAGTAGTTCTCAAGGTTTAGATCCACATTTATGAAAAAGCAAACATAAAATTATTCTACATTAACATTTTGAGATGAAGGGGGATGTGTTCCTCTGTGCTCCATTGGATCAAAATGAGCCAACTTCTGTTGTTGAAGCGATCACTTCACCTACTCATTGTGAATGGCTAGTTGCTATGGAGGATGAGATAGAGTCAATGGCCAAGAATCATGTATAGAACGTGGTTGATCTTCCGCCTGAGTGCAAATTTGTAGGAAATTAAGTGAGTCCTAATGATAAAATGCAAGGCAGATGGGTCAATTTGTAGCGAAGGTTATACTCAGATGGAGGGTAAAAATTATAAGAAGACATTTTCTCTTATGGTGAAATTTACCTCTATTCACCGAATCCTAGTTATTGTAGCCCATTTAGATTTGGACCTACATCAGATGAATGTTAGGACAGCATTTTTTAATGGAGGTTTAGACGAAGAGATTTATATGGATCAACCTATTGGCTTTGAGGTCAAAGGACAGAAGAACAAAGTATGCCACCTCAAAAGATCTATATATAAACTTAAGCAGTCGTCTAGGCAATAGTACATCACATTTCATGAAGCCATCATATCGGTTGGCTTGAACATGATTGAGAAAGATCACTATGTATACATTAAGAAATCAAATGATAGGATTCTGATCTTATTGTTGTATATGAAGTTGAGAATAATATGAGGTTGATCAATGCCACTAAAGAGTGGCTATTGTCTATCTTTGAGATAAAGGATATGAGTAAGGCGAATTATGTGCTCAGAGTGAGAATCCTTAAGAATCGTGCTAAGAGGTTTCTTGATTTATCTCAAAAAACTTATATTGAGAAAATTTTAGAATAGTTTCAGATGCACTATTCAAGACCTATTAATACCCCGATAGAAAAAAGTTGTACTTTGAGCATTGACTAGTGCCCTAAGTCAGATGAGAAGAGAGGGAGAATGAATAGGATTCTCGATGCTAGTGTGGTGGGAATCTTGATGTATACTATATTGTGTACTCGCTTTAATTTAGCTTTATAGCTGGCTGAGTCAGTTGATACCAAGGCAATTCAGGATTTGCTCATTGCAAAACTATAAAGAGGATCTTTCGTTACCTTCATAATACTACCAATCTCATCCTATATGATCAGGAAAGAGACTTGAGAATGAAGGGTTTTTATGACTCTAACTAGGCTGGTGATAGAGACGAGCGTAAGTCCACCTCAGGATATGTGTTCATCCTTAGAGATGAAGCTGTCTTTTGATGCAGGAAGAAGCAGAGCTGCACTGTTGAAAGTTGAATATGTTACTTGTTTGGCTGTCATACTGAAAGCTGTGTGGCTGAGGAAGTTCTTGAGATAACTCGAGATGTTAGCCAGTACTCATGAGGCTATTCAAATATATTCTAATAGCATTGCGGCATTATAATATACCAAAGATCCTAAATATCATGGTAGGACCAAGCATATAGACATTAGATATTACTTCATTTGAGACATAGTTAAGCAAGGAGAGTTTATCCTTAAGCATATCTCTATTAGCAGAACGGTGGTTGATTCATCGACTAAGTCTGTTGCTAGAGATGTGTTTCAGACTCATATAAGGAGTTTGGGTCTGTACAGAGTTTGACGAACAGGGATGTGTTCTAAACTCATATAAGAAGTTTAGATCTATATAGAGCTTGGCAGACAAGGACTATATGTGTTATAGATATTGTTAAAATGAAATGCTTATTTTCATTATTGTATAAGGTGTTTCATAAATATGATAGTATAAGGTATATTTGTATGTGAATGTCACAGGCTCAGATTAGCCCACTCACACGGGTGACACCCTAGCACTTTTATGGTGAGAAGGATGAGATAAGAGTAACCATAATAAATGTTTAAGTAGCAATATTATGGAGAAATGCATATGTTGCATAGAGCATGAAAGTTGCATGAGTTGCATAAAACACTGCGTAGATTGCATGAGTTGCCAAAATGATATCATGCCATCAAGTTGCATGAGTTATAAGAAAGTTACCTCAATTAGGACTGAGATGAGACTCAAAAAGACTTAGATACGAAGTAATATGTCATAATGTCCACAAATCCATATCGAGCCTAAAGTAGTCGAATGAGAGCATATGTGTATGTGCTTGAGCTAGACATTTTTATAATGTCTGGACTTGTTCATATGGCGATTAAGTTTGACATGACCCAATGAGTGTATGCTCCGCTATAACATGCATTGTATGGTGCATATGCTAAAATCGACCTAGTAGGAAGTGACATGATAAATTTTCTCTTTGTCATCATGTGAGCCTTATAACTATGATGTATCCTTAGATTTGAACCTATATCATAAAGTCAGAGTTCAAGATAACTTTCTTAGCTTTTTTATCCAGGGTCATGAATGATACAGCCACATAGGTCAATACTAGAAAATTAACTGGATAAAAATGGATTGATATGAGTGTTTAAAAAAGATTATTCATGAACACACCTTGAATTGTGATCCATAGACCGAGCAATTATGTGCATAAGTTGTATATGATCATGGACACAAATGTTTGACTTAGTGATTTCAAGTACTACTTAGATTTGAGTCTCTTGAGGGGTTGAGAGTACTTGATTTGATGCGATTGAATTTTCTAGGACACAAATAAGATTGGATTGATTGTGTGCAGCATTAGTTATATGATAGCTTAATGCGGTACTTTCACTGTGTATTATATTGTGGGTGAGTTTCATTAGGTTGCATGCTTCACTGCCCTGCATAAAGTGATAGGTGAAATGGTGTTTTGCGTTTTGTTCCTATGTGGATAAGTAGGAGATTATTAGCTAACCTAGCACTATGAGTGCCAGGTCATGCATCCACAGGAGTCTAGCCACATGGGCCATTGTCTACAGTAGGCAGTGGCCACCTTAGACACTACCTCAACTACTAATAAAAGAAAAACAAAGTAGGTCTCTATTGATCAGTAGGTGGTTTTATGAGCTGAGAGATTGGTTCTCTCCCTCACTCTCCCTT
This sequence comes from Metroxylon sagu, assembly GCA_017589505.3. Lineage (NCBI taxonomy): Eukaryota > Viridiplantae > Streptophyta > Magnoliopsida > Arecales > Arecaceae > Metroxylon > Metroxylon sagu. The sequence continues at coordinate 110,947 of JACVBY030000474.1, read as the reverse complement.
CTTTCTTCATCGATGGCCTTTTCCCTTTCTAGCGATGTAGCTTGGAGCGTGGTGCATAGGAGACTCTGGTAGCCTTCACTACCGACTCAATGATCAGTGGATGGTTTTATGAGCTAAGAGATAGGTTCTCTCCCTTACTCTCCCTTCTTTCTTCATCGATGGCCTCTTCCCTCTCTGGTGATGTAGCTTAGAACGTGGTGCATAGGAGACTCTGGTAGCCATTACTGCTAGTCCCATGATCATCCACTGCTTTCGTGCTTCTGTTTACAAGCAGAGGTGAGTCCCTGTTCCACTTCAACAAAGGTGTGCTCTCTATTTTCTTGTTCACCCATATAATTTTGCCCAAAGAAAACAAAGCATGAGAGTTATTTAGTATATATTCAACAATATATAATAAATATCTTCATTGATATAATTGTAAAATTATAATAAGATCAGCATTTTTTTTCTCCAAAAAAAGCGGCATTTACAAGATACATTTTTGTAAAGATATGCAAGGAAATAGTTGATTTCATGATTTTGTTTTGCCAATTTTCTTCACTTGATATGGACATTAATGATAGGAAGCTTTTATAAATTTAATTGGAGAATTTTTTGTATAAATACAAAGAGAAATGGATATAATTAAATATTTCAAAATAATTTAAGGAATAGAAATTAAAACTAAGAATTAAATTTGTTATTATATTCAAGCCTAAGCCTAAGCCTGAGCCCAAGATTGCTGGATGCAATCCAGCATTCCAGCCATCTAGCTATAGGGCTGGGCACAATCTAGGCCTGGGTGTTTTAGTAATCAAATTCCTTAAAAATTAACTTATTTGAGCAGAGTTTTTATAACAAAAATTTCATCCAACAAAATTATATAGTTGACATATGACTTTCCTTCAATCAGTCACCATGGCTCTCTAATAATATTCTTCCTTCATAATTTTATATCATTAATTCAAGGGTCTACAATTTTGGCAAGATATTTTCATAGAATGTTCAAACGGTTTAAATAGTTAAACATGCATTCACAACATAAAGAGCACTGACATGGGAAGCTGGCCATGTGAATCCAAATAAGAAAGTTGGCATAACTTGTAAGAATTGGTGTTATTGGCGTTAATTTCTAGCTCAGCACATCAATATATGAGATTTTATTTGGAAAGAAACCTTGAGCTTAGCTTTCACTCTAAGAGATCTTTTATAAAAAAATTTTTTGCTTAAGAAATCAAGATTGGGCCTCCAACAATCAAAAAAGGAACGAAAATTGTCTGCAATCACCTTCAAGAAACGTTAGAGGAGCCGAGGTTTCTCCCTCAATGGTCCCTACAATATTCAAGTCGATCTCCTTCAATAGAAAAAAAATGAAAGAGTGAAAAAGAGAGAGAGAAAGAGAGAGAGAGAGAGAGAGAGAGATTCAAAGACTCCCTTACTCTTATTGTTAACCTTTTTAAAGGCTCTTGGTAATGTATTTATAGGTGTTGATAATGAGTTAATTATATTAACTTGAGATTAGGCCTTTTTGAAATTAAATGGTTTATGATTCTTTTGTAAATCTTGAATGAGTCACTTTGATTTTTCTTAACTAAATTCAATTATGATTTGGCTGATAAGATATTTATATATATATACATGTCTTCACTATAATCTTGTATACGTATCGTCATCATATTAACTTATCAAAATTTCACATCTTCGAATGTCATACATTTAACTAATTTTTAAAATTAGTTATCAAGCCCATGCCAAAGACCTCACTAACCATTCTCTCTCTTCTTTCTTTGCCTTTTTCCTTCTCCTCTCTTAAATTAAGTGTCAACGAGTCAGAGAAACACAAGTCTAGTAGGTCGATGCATGAGTTCGTTGATCTGGTTAGTGCTTTAAAGCAAAGTAGTTGATAAGAATGACCAAGACTAGGCTGTTAAGTTTTAATCCAATTAACTATATCATCCATCTACATTCTACTAATTATTTCAATGGGGACCAAACCTCATACATGATTCCTAATGTTCATTTCTTGTACTTATGAGCCAATTGTCCAATCTACTATTACTCTCCACGCAAGCTCCATCCTCAATTATTTTTCTACATGCACCTTTCTAAATTCAATTATCTATATCATCCGTCAACCTCCTACTTATTATTTAAACCAGAGTTGTTAAGTTTTGGATCCAATTAACTATATCATCTATCTACCTCCCACTAGTTATTTCATATTAGACTAAACTTCTTACATGATCCTCAACATTCTTTTCCTTATCATGCAAGCTAGTTTAACTCCCTCTTTATACCAATCCACTACAACTCTCCATTCAGGCTCCAATCTCTAATTACTCTTTTAAGTACATCAATTTGGATCTAGTTATCTTTATCATTCATCTACTTTCCAGTAATTATGTGAAACTAAATCTTATATGTTGTTCTCAATATTGTCACCCTTCAAATGTGAGCCAATTAGGCTCCCACCAAGTCCAATCTACTATTACTCTCTTATCAAATCATCAGTCGCTCTTTTGAGTATACCATGTTTTACCACTTCAGTCCAAGAGCTAACTTTAAGATAAGTACTTTCACCTACCACTCAAGCTCAAGCGTCGTCTACTCTCATTGCCATCATGATCCTATTTATTTATTCATATTTTATTGCTCCTTATAAAAATTATCATTTTAGACACATTAAAGCATCTAAGAGTTACTTAAGATTGTCATCTTAGCTCCAATACTACGTATTGAGAAGAAACAGCTAGTTTGAGTCCAACCTAAAAGAGGTCTTGATGTGCAAATTTAAACAAAATTTAACTTAAAAGTTTAAGCCATTAAAATATGGATCCAATTATCCACATCAATCTAACAACCTTCTATGAATTATTCTTTGTGAGATTAAATCTCATATGTGATCCCTAGCAAATAAGAAGGGCAGAATAGTGCCAAGGAACAACTCAATAAAGGACAATGAAAAGGTAGGAGGTAAATCTTGAGACGTCAATGATGGCATGCATCTTTTTATTTTTATTGTTATTGTTGCTATCATTGTTGTTATTGGATTATATGGCTAAAATAAGAATAGCTTTTGTTTCAAAATCTTTGGGTTCAATAAAAGCAAGTCTGTTTTAGTTAAGAGACTCATGGTAAACTAAGTGGACTGGCTTCTCAATTTTATTTTTGTCTTCTTTTTTCTTTTCTTTTCTTTTTTTGTTTCCTCCCTTCTATTTTTTTGTTTCATTTATTAACTAATTATGATTCTAAAAACTAGATATTATCTAAACTTTTCATCCAATTAGACTAAATAGTCTAGTATGAGGGTATATTAACTAGTTCAATTAGTGACATTATCTAAGATTAGAGAGTAGCGACCTAGATTTGAGATCTACATACAACACAATTCATGATCTTAATAAAATTCTAGAAAATTTGCCTAATCTTTTTTTCTCAAAAAAAAATGTTAGTATTATCCAATACTAGCATATAAAGATGATACAAAGGCTACAACTTGGTTGAGTTGTTAAAATAACTGAGTGTTAAATCCAGTTTGCTGGTTTCTGTTTAGCCCTTGTCTAAATTTCAGCCAGAGTTTCTCTCACCTAGTTCTTCATTTTTTTCAAAAAAAAAAAAAAGAAAAGAAAGAAAGAAAGAAAGATGAAGTTACTTTTTCCCCTATAGAATTAGAGAATAGCCTAACCTTAACATTCAACAGGGAAAGAAACGCATTGGTAACTGAAAATTTTTGCTCAGAAATTATTTATACTATATTGATAAAGGGAAAAATGCAAATTTGCCAGTCAACAAATACCATTCTTCTCTCTTGAAGCACAAGGTTTGAAAATGGATTGATGCACAGAGTGATTTCGGGCTGAATCATTAATTTTGTCCAACTAAAAACTTCGCCAGTGCTCGATCATTCTCTAGCCGATCTCTAGTCAGAAGACTAGATAATTAACCAAATAAAAAAAGAGAAGAAGGAACCTTGTTTTGTTTTAAAGAAAAGTAGGCATTTTTGACCGGATAAATCCACAAACAGGGAAGACTGTGTCTTGACATCAGACTAATCCACGATAAAATGGCTTACAGAAAGAGAACTCTGACCAGAATCTTATCATTTGCCAAACGCCAAACGCCAAACGCCTTTTCTTCTCTTGTATGCGGCTCATCCCAACATAAAACACCAAGCCTCTGATCTCATTTCATCCACGTAGCATGGAATAAGGTGCCACATTTGTAAAATTTCCGGCAAAGGCAATCTGAAACGCATGATGCCCATAGCAAAGTCCAAAGTCAGCGGCCAAACTCATGGTTTCATAAAGTCAATTACGGAGACATTGCCCTTCAAATCCGATGTCGATCTAACGTTACTATAGTCCACGCTCGGACGCTAGTTCTTCCGTAACGAACCTTTTGCATCTCGTTGTTAAGAACCTGACATCATGAAGACTAGTATTAAGCATGTGAATTGGACTTTGAAGTAAATGATGGCGCACTTGCTAATAGTTTAGAGGATAAAGCTTGGGAGAATCATTTGAAACTTGAATCAAACGAGCCACCGGGGAGATTGTAATTAAGATGGGCTTGCACTGCAGAAATGTTTGAAAAATTGAAAGCTTTCATACATTGCAGCTTTCATATCTTCAAACTATTCTCGTTCCCTCAGAGAGAGAGAGAGAGAGAGAGAGAGAGAGAGAGTCTTGCTTGTTAATTTGTTTGCCGGCCTTCATGAGGATGGTTTGTAATATCTTTTGTCCTCGACTCCTCAAAGGAGACTCTTTTGGCGGATTTTTTGCTGCTTTTTGTGAGTTGGTTGGTATGAACGAAAGGATTCTCACATTTTGGTCCCTATTTTTAAGCTCAAATCCAAGATAGTCCTCTTTATATATAGAGAAAGACAAGAAAATTTTGTTGGTAAAAGAGACATCATAATCCCTGCCATTGCAGTTAACAATTAACTCCATTAACGTCCTTTTCTTGTATGGCTATTATATACTCAATAGCTAATCGTCTTTTACAAAACTCTTTCTCCAACGCCCTGCATGTTTTCCATCTGTTCCCTCTCTCACACCTACCTTACCTACCACTCAACTTTGATTTGCTTCCAACCGAACTTAATCACTAATTCAAGTCTCTTACTCAAGCAAGTGAGACTAAATATGTGAAAATTATCTTCTGCTTCTTTTTTTCCCTTGGGAGTTAGGTGGGTGTCAGCGCTCGTTGGATTTAGGAGCCAAAATTGGGATGGGCTGCGACTAAAGATGCCAGAGTCTCTCAACTCTGCATTCCTCTTCTGTCCGTTCCCAGAAAACCAATGTCTTCGTCTGATCTCTTCTCTCTGTTCTTCATTGCTTGACCTGACACTAGTCTCCTCCCCCTCTTCCCACATACAATGGACATAGAGATCGAATATTTAGAGAATTGTCTCTTCGTTTTATTAAGTGGAGCTCTCACTTGAGAATTGGCAGTGCTATATCGTATTCTTGGTTACCTATTGCTTTGTTTTCTTTGAGTCTTTTGAAAGAAAGTCAAGCCTCTCTTCCACCATTTGGTGCCTATGAAATCTCCTAGGTGCTTGATACCTCTGTTTCAAGTGGAGACTTGTGGCTCCATCCCTCTCTCATCTCATGTTTTCTAATAAAATGTGAGGCGTTCCAACTACCAAGTTTTGGAAAAAGATGCTCCTATATCTCTCTATATCCCTTTCACTTAGCTTCCAACTTTCCTGGTAAATTGGTTCTAAAAGGAGCAGTTCAAGCAGCACCACAAAGAGCAAGCTTGCAGGCAGGACGGACGAGATGGGAAAACATACCAAGTGAGAGTTCTCCGGTGGGAAGACGAGTTTCGTTGGGTATTATCAGCTAACAGAGGAGGATTATCTTGAATTTGGGCTTAGAATAGGGATTAACATAGTCAAAGTTCCTTGGTTCTTATTGGAAATGCGAGCAATTCTGATTTAGAACGGTAACTTGGAAGGGGAGGGGAATTGTACAACTAATTGTACACGGCTCCCAACATATATAAATATATATATTTTCTCCTGCGGTGCTTCAAAGTTCTACACGTCCACCATAACATATCTTGCCTGGACAAAGAAAACCCATCAGACACCTTCCACAAGGAATCGGTCCGCTGTCGTGCAATGAATGGAGCCACCAGAAATCTCCTCTCCTCCCTCCCCCCCCCAACCTCATTATTATTAAAAACATAAAAAAACGAAAAATAAATCCAACAAGCAGGACTCCTCGGAAGGGGAAGGGTGGGGACGAGAAACCAAGGAAAATTAATTCGTTGATGATACGTTTTTATTTACAAAACATTAAAAAACAAAGAGAGAGAGAAAGAAAAGTTCTTGGATCCGGATCCGAACACATCAAGCGAACCGCCTTGGGCGCCGCTTGGCTTCAACGGCGCAGCTCCGGCTACGCGGGAACAGCAAATCGGAGCCTACTTGGACGTCGTCGTCGAAGTTGCACGGTTTGTCCTCCTCGATCCGGCCGATCGCGACGCTCTGGCTCCTCGGCACGGCGACGCCGGCACGGGCGTTGAGCGAGCCGGCGCGGCCCTGCGACGCGGCGCGGATGAGATCCCTTAAGTCCTCGTCGCTCGTGCTCGACCTCACCGAGCCAACGCTGAAGCTCCTCGGCACCGAGCCGTAGGTCGGGCAGCCGATCCCCACGCCGTACTGGACGCGCCCGGCGCACCCCGTGAGGCTCCGCACGTACAAGTCCCGCGCCCGGCACAGCGCCCGCAGCGGCGCCCGCACGCACCGGCCCAAACGGCTCGCAGCACCGCTTCCCTTCCTCATAATTCCAAGGCTTTGATGAAAGGGGATAAAGTTATGCTAGGACTAAGGGGAATAAGATAGGAAATGTAGAAAGAAGCAGAGAAGGAAGGAAGGAGGAGGAGGAGGAGGAGAAGGAGAAGGGGGGATATATATATATATATATATAAAGGAAGGATGGAAGGGGAGGGAAAAGAAATGAGGTAGGTGGAATGATATTTAGGTTAAAAGCCCACACAAGTTATTTTGGTCCTTAAACTTTCAACTGTTACGGTGTTAACCCTCTTTGCATTCATAACGTCCTATTGCATGAGATCATTTAATGTTGCTGAAATGATTGATATACAAATATATAAATCGATCGACAAAGTTAGATATAACGTCCTTAAAATATGGGGACTAAATTAATAATAGCTAAAATGGGAGGGAAAAAAAATAATTTTGAGTGAAAGTTTGTGAGCCTAATAAATATTTTTAGTGGACGTTTCTTTGTGCCTTGTTCTTCTCTATTTGGATTGCTGGACCAAGAGATTGGGATAAGGACGAGGGAGGGTGATGACGATTGGAACGGAAGACACGCCAAGCCCAACTTGCCTCAAAACAACGCAATTCATCGCCCATCGTTTCTCTCCACCAGCATGAGCAGATAGAGAGAGAGAGAGGCTGCGAATAGCATGTGAAACACGACAAGCAGCCGTGGTTTTAAAATCCATTCGATGGTCAGTGGGTACGCACGCTCTTTGAGTCCATTCATCATGATTTTTACCAGCAAACAATTGGCGATCGATTGTGTGAGATAATAATTTTTATCACTTATATAATTTGATAAATTTATTCTAAATTCCGTGACATACCCTTCTAATATTTGCTGAATGTCATATGATGATTCAGACAAATATAATTCAGAGAAATGTTATGGTAGTTTTATCGCACAAACAATAAGTTTCCTTTCCATTATATCAACAACCATAAATATCAAAATTCTATATAACCTCACGAGGTGTGGGCTTAATTAAAGCAGACTTGTAAGAATAGTTGACCAACCATTTTGTGAATTGTGAATATCAAAATGCTACTCGGTTTGAGTATCTGAGTACCGTGTACTCTTGGAATTATTAATTCCCTTAAGATGATACCACTATGTTTTTATTGGCCTCTCGGATTTGGGTGAATGGGTCAAAGATTGATTTTGCAACACAATGGCAGGCTATCCCCTGATTTTTGGATTGATGACCACTGTCTTATTTTTTATAATTTTGCAAGGTAAAGATATTGTAATGGGTGGAGATCGGGCACCAATTGTTAAATAGCTATTAATACCAACTCAAATAATCACGGTTCAAAACACCATGTTGCGCCAATTGCCTTGATTGTTGCAAGATTTGACAAACCATTTGCAATTGATTAGTTTCTGCTAGTTGGCATTTGATCATTTATATTGTGTTTCCAATCAAATAGGTGCGCTTGAGTTAATTTAATCTTTGCAGACTATGAAGTTAAGCAAGTAGTTTCTGCTAGTTGCTATTTAATCATTTATGTTGTGTTTCCAATCAAATAGGCGTGCGCAAGTTGATTTAATCCTAGCAGACCATGAAGCTAATTTCTTAGTGAGAATAAAATGGTTAACTTATCACGTAACCATCAGCGTCAAGGACCATTATGTTGCTTGTTTCTTCCCCTCCATTGGCTACCATGTGATTCCTCTAAATCCAATTAGCATGCTAACATAACTGTACCTACAACGACATGAGAGAAGGTATGCGATATGGTCTCACGAAAGATGGTACGAGGACTCGGGACTTTTTGAGCATGAATAAATACTCAAGATCTATTTAGTAGATAGCTAATATGAAACTAAATGCATGCTAGCACGTTACTCTCACATATTTTTTCTATTTAAATCATAACATCTTCACAAAACAAAGAATTTAAATCCAAGCACAATCAAATGCAATCACAAGCATCATAATTGATCTATGCTTAGCTCCAAAAGAATCCATTTGGAGCATCCTTTACTTCACATAAATCATGAATCAAGTTTACTCTAATACTATTTATGGCAAATTAGGACCTCACATAAAAATATTACATAAAAAATATTATTTAAGCTCCTTAATTCTATATAAATATCTAAAATTCTTAATATATAGTTAATGTGAAACTAAATACATATCATGCTTTAACAAATGGTGTATATGATGCTCTAACAAATGATGTATCAGGTAAATTCTATCAAAAAAAATCTTTGGTTATACATTGCAAATGTAAAAATTTTAAAAAATCAATTTAATTAGATATTAAGCTTATCGCGTCTTATTTTTTAATTTTTTTTATATTTTTTTTTCATTTTGTAAAGCTAATCTTTTAGAATAACTATAAATAAGTATAGTTAATAGCCTGGTTGCATACATGCATGCATCTTAATTTGAACACTTCACCTTAACATTTAGCATGGAGAGCATTCCGAGGAATTGAGCCAGGAATCGGCGAGGGCCGAGTCAAATGCGTGCCATTTGAAATCGCGCGCATGTGGGGTATTAATCGACGTGGCAGATCAAATCGGGGAAGGTTAACGCTTCAAGTGAATTGGCGGAACTTCTAGTCAAAACGCGAGCTTGTGGACCATTGGTCCCTGTCCCATCTGGCAGCAATAAATTCTGCCGGTTTTGATCGGTGGTGATGGCTGGTAACACGATAACACTACATTGAACTGCATGTCATTGCAACGGTCGTTGTGACGGCTGGACGCAAGACCGCAACGGCGAGGATGAGAAGGAGATGACGCAGCCGACAGGACGTTCAGATGTTGATGTTTAGGAGAGAGAGCATGCTAACTTTAACGGCCGCCAGATTTTTTCCTCCTTCGAGTTTGAACTGGAGACTTGTTTTCAACTGGAAGGCCCGAGATGGATAGATTTTTTTCTTTTAAACTGGAACGGAAAGGGTTAGGTGTGGACGCTGATTAACAGATACAAGCTTCATTGAAGATAAAATCTAGAGAGGCTTGGAAGTAGATTTAGGAGGTACTAGAATTACTAAATTCAAGCCTAAAATTATTCGGATACAGCGCATACAAATCCATACGGAGCTACACCAATCGGTTACCAGGTTGAAGGATTATGTTTGTATTGTTTGTATTTATCTCTTGGAGCAACGCGCAAACACAGGCCTAATTAATGGACTGTAATTTTATTGTCTCAACAAGATCAAACGGGAGTTCACGCTTCCAAGGTAAGCGTTCGTGAGAATTTTTATTTTATTTCTTTTAATGACGGGGTAGCCGTAAACTGTCAATTTTGGCATAAAAATTTAGCAGCCAGAAAAGCATAAATAATATATTCTTGGATAACATTTACAATCTAACAAAGTTTACATTATTATTATTATTATTTTCTTTAAAGAAAGCCTTAGACTACTTAGGTGGAAATTGACTTGATGTTCTCGACTGCAAGTTAAATGACCATCTAGAAGGAAAGCAGAGGCTATTTTCACTTGCATGGTAGCTGGGGAATATTTTTGCCTTATTACCACACGTGTAAAATGTACGTCTTCAATTTTACGAGCATGTTGTCAGTTGTGGTATATGTAACTGTATATTAATAAAAGCCGTGGGAGAAGGATTCTTTCCTCTCGTTTAGTTAGTAAATAAATAAATGCAACTGTACACAGGTGGCATCTAATTGATCCGTATGAATCGGTGTAATACGATGACCTTTTTTTCTCACTAGTATCCAATTTTTGAAGATTTTTTTTAAAATTGTACCCAAAAAAAAACTGTACTAATTAAATTAATAGTATGGTCGGAAAATTTTTTTTTGTCCAAAATGAGAAGACGGGAAGAAGAAGACGAATAGCAATGAAGAAACACAGATAAATTAAGTTGACAATATCAAACGCTGGGAGAAACGTATTTTTAAGCCAACAATGCAAACATTATGTTATGCTCGAGTTATGGAAAGTCCATTTGATGTCACCCTCCACGGCACGGCAGCCATGGCTGCATGGAATTTGCACGAAGGTGCGGTTAGGGCACGGCAAACATTGTAGACCTGTGAAGCAACACAGCCACCACATTTCCCCTTATCTGCAGCTAGGATGACTTTATAACAAAAGGTTTGGGTCTATAGCCTGTAGGGCCCTTGAAATGCTAGGCCTACTCCTTTATGTGCCATGGATCCATCATACTGTGAGGTCTCCATCTGAGGTGGACAGAGGAAACGTATTCAAGTATGTATGTATGTGTGTGTGTGTGTATACACACACACACACACACATTGCATCTATTAAAGCGGCTTCACTAGAATACAATGATCATCACGGCAGCAAGACTTAAAGAAGACTTCGGCTATATATACACACACACACACACACATTGCATCTATTAAAGCGGCTTCACTAGAATACAATGATCATCACGGCAGCAAGACTTAAAGAAGACTTCGGCTTTAGCAGGGATGAGATCGTGCTTTCTCTCTCTACTTGTCTGGCAGCGACCTGACCACCTCCACAACCACAACATTCGGGATATTCAACCCACATGCTTTGCCCACTTGATCAATAAAGTCCTGAGGGACGGTGTGAAGAGGCGGTACAGGATTTGCAATGGGATCCAGCTGCAAAATCTTCTTCCTCCTCCTTGGTGGAATCAACTTGATGCTAGCGGCCCTGACCACCGTGATGGCTCTCTGTCTGGCCCTTCATTTGGGTTCAGAAGCAAAGTTTTCCTGAACCACTTTAGTGAGAGTTCCCATCACCTTGTCTTTTGGGTCCCAATTGTCTCATCATGAGGCAGTTTGGGGGCGACACAGGCTTTTGACGATTCCCCTTGTCCTTGAGGCAGAGACTGCACAGCGACAGTTGACCCTTGATCCTCCTGTATTGAATTAACCATATAAGGAGAAACAGAGGGATTTTAAGACAGTTTCTTCATCTCTATGTGGGATTTCCTCCTCTGCCGTAATGATCGTAGACTGACAGAGATCAAGAAGATTTTCTCTACCGCTGCAAAGGTTACCGCAATCTTGAGGTCATTGCTGGTCTGGTGGATTAAGCAATCTCCCGATGGTCATTGAATCCCGAAGGAGAAATGGGGTCAGAATCAGTGGATTCGAATGCCACTGCTTTAGGGCTGCCATGAGGAAGCGGAGCCTTCTCCTTTAGAGAGGATCGGCAAATAAGGAGTAGCTGGTTCGACCTAGATGCTCAAGAGGTGAGTTGGGTCCGCACCAGGCTCTGTCCCGACCAAGACACGTAACCCTTCTAGTTCGCCCATATCCAGCTCAACACCCTCCTCCTGAGGTGGCCCAGTCCTCATTGCTTGCCCAGTGGATCCGACCCCTGGGTCCTTGCGAATAAGCTCCACACCTAGTCATCTCAGGAACAGAGAGGGGGGCGTGACCAACACGTGGAAACAATCTTCATCCCTCGCTTCTTCCACATCCTGGGTCTGGTTACGATCTGAGTCAAACCTCCTTGATTCCATGGTACTAGACCCCTTCAGGCTTGGGCAGACGTTCACTGGATGAACAAGCGATCTCTTTTCAAGGGTTGAGTGCCAATCCCAAGGATTCTGATCTGTATGGAAGCAAACTAGGCCTAGGCCAATTAGAGTGGTTCGACTTAATAGCCATGTGCCTCCCATTCAAAAAGCTCGCCTAAGGGTCCCAAAACTACTTCTTGATGCCCTGGCCACTGCGAACTACTCATGACGTGACCAAAAAAAGAGCTGAAATCGATGGCTAATCTCCTTGGGCTGATTCGAACGGCACATAGTTTTTGGGACTACCAGTTGGCAACGACAGAGATCAAATGCTCCACTCTTTGGCTGTCTTCTAGAAAAGGAGGTCCTGCGGAGCTATATGCATCAAGGTTTAAATGCCTTTCCAAAAGTAGGGCCTGGCCATCTAACAGATGGAGATTTGCATTATCCAATGGGTAATTGCCTGTCCTATCAAGCATCGCCTGCTTTCGATCACCATCGGCAAATGAAGCCGACTCTCCAGATAGGGTTGGTAACTCTTGGCTCTTGGATTTTTGGGCTGAATTTTCATTAATATTGGATCCTCTGTCCAGATTCTCCCCGTTCTGAGATCCAACAAACAAGGCTTCCACCCTTGATCTTTCGAGGCTGAGATCTTGGGCTGCTTCAATTCCTTGCCTTGGATTGGGACTTTTTTTGACTCCAACAAGGGATCGAGACCCCCGACAGGATAGGCATTAACCATCCTTGGTTCCATCAGGGGCAATAGAGGGCCCCCTGGGGGCCACTCTGTTACGCAGTCCTAATGAGGTCTCAAATCAATAAGGGGAGGCCATCTGGGCGCTGCCATTAGGATGGACACCAAGACCCGATAAATGGCATCCCCCGAAGTGATGCACAACACACTTGGGATCTTCACACTAAGCGGAGAGCATCTCTGATCGACCATAGGGTGATGCACACTTCGTAGTCACTAGGCTGTCTAATGCCGCAATGGACACGAAGCAAGTCCTCCCTTGAGGGGAAGGAAACCAGAAAGGAGATTGGCCCTTGTTCAACCGGGCGCTAGTTGAACCAAGCATCAACAAAAGACAGGATCTTGCTCACAAGGTCAGGGGAAGGAGATGGGACTCCTCTCTTAGACGCCAACACCTGAACCACCCCAGCAGCGGCGAGTTCCTTATGCTTCTGATCTTGAAATCATCAACCAATAGAAAAATTGATGAGCATTCTGGCCTGCCCTTGATGAAGATTTCCTTCCTCTGATTCCTCCCAGCCACCGGAATATGGGAAGAGACAGCACATCTCCGCATCGAATGTCCAACTCCCTTGCATCTGCGACACACCGACCCGTTTCGGCATTCGCTTTTGAAATGGCTTTGTTCCCCGCAGCGAAAAGTAGCACCCCGGGCTGAAGAGCGAAGCTGCAGCTCTCTTACGCTGCACCGATTCCACCCTAAAAGGGGATGGATGACTGACGGAGCCAAGGGCAGTGTCTCTATTCTTCCTCAGGGACACCAGGTGGTTGGAGGTAAGCAGTACCCTTCTAGACGAACCTTCCACAATGACCACCAAAAACCCAAGGTCGCCACCATCCCTACTTCCCATCCTCCTTCCCTGCCTCTGCCTCTGCCTCTGCCTTTCATCACCTCGCCTCTGCTTCCTCCCCTGGTCCAGGGCTTGCCTCTGCTGCCTATCTCCTACACATTCTCCCATCCGCTCTCAGCCTCTCGCAATTTGCCTTGAAGATTCACCTTGCCTCCAGCCACCACACACCATCTCCGCTTCGATGCTGAGTGTATTTGATGAGACCAACGAGTCCAGTATCTTGTGCTCACAGGATGCTACGTTGCATTCGGTGTATTTGCTACCTAGAAGATGCCTGTCATAAAAACACGACGCATTCTTTAGGGCCAGACTTGCACTGACGTCCTCGGCCCTCCTTCAAAGAATGATGGGCTTCTACTACAACTTCATTCTTGTATGCAAAAGGTCTTATCCAGCCCTTGTAAGGCTTGTTTAGATACATCTTGTTGAACGATGTTTCACGAGAATTATGCATTCCATGGACTATATATAAACGAAGCTACAGATTTTCAGCAAAAGCAAGATGGAAAAATCTCAAACAAGACTAGGCAAAGTGCACATTGATGAATTCCCGATTGTTAGAAAGCAGTAGCAATTTAAAAGGCCAACGTGAATTATCACTGTAAGGCCAGGCAAAGAGTCTAATTGGAAGACCATGTCAGGACGGAGGAGGAAATGGTCTGGGCAGGATGGAGGAATATCTAGAAATTGCACGACTCATTCATTGGAAAAGGCCTGGCCGGTTTAGGGACCAAAGCAGGGCCAGAGCTATGTGAGCTAAGAGCAATTGAAAGTATGCACCCAGTTAACTGAAGTTAGAAGAAACCAAAAAGCAGCGATAACCTTCATACAGTTCTTTTGAGAGAAGATGATGTTTATATGGTTGATACCAAAACAGGACATGGATATTAAAATCTAAGAGCTTCACTTACTAAGCCATGACACAGTTCCAAACAAGAGCTTGCTTCTAATATGCAAAATTGCTACTTCGTTCATGGTAGCATCCATCATTTTTTCTAAGAAAGATGCTACTTTTCATGTTTGCTATTGAGATTAAGGAGGATTCCTGTTGAAGCCCCTGGATTACCAAAAGTTGAAAAGTGGAGTTTAACTGAGGGAGAAAAATTACGCAGCAAAGCTTGGAATGAAGTTCGTTCTATGCTTACTGCTTGTTTTTTCTGCCCTTGAAAATTCAAATATCATAATTAATGGTGACTGGAGTATGTCATTTTGCTTAGTTGGATAGAACTGCAAAAGGTGATGGAGAAACTGATCGAGAGCACTGAAAAATCACCTCCTTATGTTTAACCTGGAAAAATCTGTCTGGAAGACAGGAAGAATGAAGAATTGCTGATGACAACACAAACAAAGGAGTACTAAAGGCACAGAACAAACGAATATAAAAGGTTCCAAAATAGTATTGCCACAAGACTTGTCATTGCTAATAAATGAATTAATCTGGTGGCTCCTTAAAATTTGAAGAAATCATCAGAAGTCAACGATAGCAGGATGCTGCTGCTGCTACTAATTTACAGGTAAATAACAGTTCTTTTGAAAACCATGAATGTAGATACCCAATAGTGCAATAGCTGAGGAGCTGAACCTCATGTCATGAAACCTAGAGTGGCATCTTTCTCTTGAGACCCATTATGTTTGGATAACATAGCTGAACATTTGCTCATCTTTTGTTTTGCGGCAGAGATTGTGTACATGATGGGGCCTTTTAGTAGCCACCTCCTCCTGTATCGTGAAGCACATCTCCCCTCAAAACTAAATCACACGGTCATACTTTGTGCTGTTCGATTGTCATCTGGCTTCAGATCATGCCGAGCGAACTAGGGTGTAAGCCATCTCTATTGTAGGCTGTCTTCTTCTTCTTCTTTTTAGAAATCGAAGGAGAATATAACTTATGAGTAAATTTTATTAAAATCAAGTATTTATAAAGAATTTACAATGGAAGAGGGAAAGATATAAAAATTCTTATAAGAATTCAGCTACTTTCAAGGGCAGTCTGGCATTCCTTTCATTCTATATATGCCATATAAAAGACAGAATCAGCTAACCTCAACATTTTCTTCATTTAGCTTGCACTTTCTTTCGTTTCTATATGATGCATAGCATGGTAATGCTAAAAGGTGATCTACTCAATCCAAAGTGGTTGGTAAAGATGCCCAATGCTAACTTTGAGAAGGAGTAATCTACAAACAAGTGATCAATTATCTTAAATTAATCTAACAAAACTGCTTTCATTGTTCAGCAACTATCCTTTCCCCTAGGCTGTTTTCATTCCAAACCCAATGTCATTAGATGCTCCTACCACGTTAGTTAAAAAGTTGCTCCATTATATACGGGTTTGCAGTACAGAATTTACTAGAACATTTGCGGATGCAGGTGTGTGGTGATGAGTTTACTAGAATATTTGCAGATAATCTTATAGAGACGAGAAGGTGAACTCGTTTTCAAATCTCTGCATTGAACTCCACTAGGTTGCTTCCCGTTAAGATAATATACTCTAGCATGTTATGCTTGAATGACATAACCAAGCATGCAAACATCCTAGCTTTCCTTTGGCTTTGTGCTTTAGCAGTTGATGACCTTTTCTTAGCATGAAATCAAACGAGTCGCGCATTGGAATTTGAATTGAAATACAAAAACGGATGGATGAAGTGGATGATGGGGTGACATAAGGAGGAAAATAATTGATAAGCAAAGCCCTGCTTCTTGTGACTAAGCCCTGGTTGCGTGGGGAAGCACTTTTCTGTTAGGAAACAATGGAGAGGAGAACAAAAAAGAAAATCACTATCACTTTACTTAGGTGGACGTGCAGGGGAAAAAAAAAGTATGGCTTTATTTATTTATTTATTTATTTATTTTGGATGGTAAAATAAAGGCTATCAATGTCTTATAAATTCTGCCACTCGAGCATCAACATCAAGAATGAATTTGAGATGAACTGAAATTATCAAATCAGTAAGTAGCAATTTGAGAAAAGAAAGCGGCAGCTAGAAAACCGGCAACTTGGTTAGCTTTTTAAAGAACATGCAGGCATTGAAAGTTTGATAAGGTAGAGATTTATGAACAAATGTCTCTTAGCTTTGGATAAAAATTCTCCGAACTACCAATAATCCAAGCTATGACTGCAGATGAATCGTCCTCAAAGATGATAGTTCCTTACATTTGCCCCTTAGGCTTCATTAAAATGAGAAAGGGCAAACATAAGCCCATACCACCCTATTGTGTTTTCTACAGAAGGAACGGAAGTAGACTGGAAAGGGATTGAAGCAGTAGCAATGACGTCGCCTAAATAATTACTAGGCACAAAGCCAGCACCTGCCGAGTTTGAGTGAACAAAGCGATCAAAGAAACCCTATTTGAGAAGGCTCCTTAAAAAATAATGTGATGATTATTTGTCCTCACTAGCGGAGACCATTGCCCCAAATATTTGAAGTATGACTTTGTTTTAACCGTCTGGATTTAGAACTATATATATATATATATATATATATATATATATATATATATATATATATATTCAGCATTTTAAATATATTTAATATTAAAAAAATAGAAAACTGGTTTTTGAAAGAAGTCATTTCTATCTATCTTTTTAGTTATTTTTTTATTTTTTTAATTTTTAAATCAAACAAAAGAAATTATAGATGCCCTGCTCTTCTCTTCATTTTTAGAAATACGGTGTTAGCCTAAAATTTAGAAAAGATAATAAAAAAAGAATGCCGTCAAATACTATTTTATAAGTTCAATTGATTATGATTTTTATGTGGCATATATATAAAGAAAAAAAAATATTAATTTTTTTAAAAAAATCTAAAATTTTTTTATTTTTTACAAGATTTTAGAAAGCTTTATCGTGTGCAAATATTTTTGCTTCGAAAGATGGGTTCAACCTTATTCAAAAATTTATAATATAATATCTAATGTTATTGTTTTATTGTTTATGTATTCTTATTTTATACTAATAAAATTTAATGTGGGGAGTTCTTTTCCTCACCTTTCCTTTAAGAAAACAAGATACTATTTCACGAGGCACTATCAGCTTCTTTTAGACCAGACCAGCGACCTCTTTTCCGTTTCTCGCCATCTCAACGGCCACTCCACCCTATGCCAGCCATGCGGACTTCAGCAGAACGGCCGAGTACGGACCGTTACGGACTCTAGAACTCTGATTTTCGTCTATAAATAGGGGTCGAGATCTCTCTTTCGAAACCCAAACCCAGGTCTTTACCCTTTCCCTCTCTTCTCTCTCTCCCCCCCTCCTATTCCTCCTCTTCTTCTTCCGCTCTTGAGCGGCCAGAGCTAGGCCGATCTGAATCAAGGCCGCCGTTATGGTGATCGGTAGTACCAGGCTACCATTGATGGAAGCTTGATTTGGCGGAGCCCTTCACAGGAACCGTGAAGCCACCACTAGTGAAGTGCTATTGCCAAAGCTACCATCCGCCACCATTTGCTAACTTCCGCAGCCGATCCTCCGTTTCAGCATCGTATTCCCTGCTTCAATTTAATCGGGCCAAATTGGGACTTTAGGGTTATTAATTGAAGCCGATAGAGGTCGAGGAGAAATCGTCGGAGGCTGCTGCCGTTGCCCTTCTTAGTAGATGTTAGACCGACATAAGGCCGTCAGATCTAGGGGTGGTAACAGGTGTTGCATTGAAGTTAAAGTATAATAATAAATGGATGGTATGAATATGACATGGGTAGCTAATTATATTTAAAATTTAAATATAAACATGACATAATTATCAAACGATTAATACAATATAATATATATAATTTTTTTAATAAATAAATAGTGTTAGATTGACACAATATAATCTACTCAATATAAATAAACATAACCAATTTAACATGAATAAATATAACCAGATCCACTTAATAAAACTTACTTAATATGTTATCAATTAAATAAAATCTAAACGGATGTCTTTTGGATTGATGAGTTAACTCGTCACATGACACGATTATTTTGTGTCATAACAGTGTCGATATATTTACGATACAAACCTACTTAAGATTAATTCGAGCCCACTTATTTTGTGTCGAGTTCGAATCGTGTTCGCATGTTGTGCTCAATTTTGCCACCCCTAATTAGATTGGTTATGTTTTCTTTATTATACCTTGTTCTAGTATAATTCAATGAGTAAGGACTCTAATCAAACCTAAGATTAGTACTAATAGCTCCTCTGAAGGCTACCAAGCACTGCCACTGGGGTGACGCCTTCTTTCCATGGCTATGCTGCTGCGATCAAACTTTGAACCTTATGGCTTAGATCAAGAAGGTAGAAGTCCTTCATTGAAGAGATGGGAGGCGGAAGAAGAACATGATGGAACTCTAGAATCGGCTCAGCCGAACTAAATAAGTTGGTTCACCCCTTTGAACTAAGCTAGTTCAAGCCAACTTCATATAACTCAAACTTATTTAGGATCATTTGAGCCTATTAGATCAAACCAAATCCAATCAAATTGCTCTTAACCTATTTGAGCCTAATTTAAGTCAAGCCAAAGTCTGAACTAAGCCAATCTAAAAACCCTAAACTAGTGTGGATTAGTGAACCTAAACCAAAACCCTAAAACCAAATTCCTTGAATTGAAAGTTCAAATTAGGTTTAAGTTAATGAACCAAATTAGAATTAACACCAAATCAATGAACCAGAAATCAAATTGGCTCAAATTGTTAAACCAAGAAGCTAATTTAGAGCTAATTAATGTGTGTTTAAGCTAAGTTTCACTGATTTGGAGTTAATTAAACCCTAATTAGTTAGATTAGCACCTAATTAAAGGATCCAACAACCTACTTCAGATGCAATTGACTTAATTAAGGTTGTGTAGAGTAAATTAAAGTCAATTAGATGGATATTAAATTAAAGTCAATTAGATGGATATTGTGCTTAGATTAGAGGGGTATTAACCCAAGTAGACCTTGATTAAACCTTAATTAAAGTTATTTAAGCCTAGGTGAAATTTTAAGAGGCCCAGGAGGATATAAAGATAATTTTTCTGTAATTATAAATTTTAGTAGATTAAATTAATTGCTTATGGTGATAATTATTGGTGATCATTCGGTAGACTAATTTTGATATTGGTGGAATATAGTAGAAGAGATTTGATTAGCGATCGAGATAGAAATCTTACACTACTCTTATGTGATACATATTAATTTTTGCATATGTTTTAATAGCATGTATCATAGTTTTATACACATTATTCTATCAGCATGTTTTGAGTATACGGATATATGATTTCAACTATAATATGTATCATGGGGGGATCATGTATATTTATGACATATTATGTTAGCATGATCAATAATGTTGATCTTGCAATGGATTTGAAAGATGATTGGCATATCATAATGAAAGTGGTGATGGGAGGGGGAATGGCATGTGGACTAATCATTGAGAGATGATGAGGTGGCATTCGAGGGCAGGGCTTATGGCTAGTTTAAGCTTAATGTGGAACTAATAGGGTGATTGATTGAATTAGTTTATGACACTTGGTACAATTATGCTGTTGATATGTAGCACTAGTTCGAGACAGCTTAGGTCAGTCTGGCTTAGACACGTGGTATCAAGGGTTGGATTTAGGGCTGGTTTAATGTAAATGTAGAACCAGTCTATATTGACTAAGTTTGTGACACATAGCACTAATGTGAGAACCAATTTGGACATGTGATGGTAAACAGGTTAGGTTTATACACATGGAATACTAGCTAAGAAGGGATCAATATGTATCTTCAGTGTACCTTTGATACAGTTACGATTGATTCGCCAGTATGTGGAGTATTTATGGAAAGTATTAGTATAGCGATATAGTTGCTTCGCTGGTATTATTGTTGTAGTGATTCCTGATTGAAATCAAAGTATTGTAGTACCATGCCATGAAAAGAAAAGACATGACAAAAGATTTCATGTATATTTTGACACATGATTTTATAGCATATTATTTGTAGCATGATTTATTTTGATCAAATATTCTATCTAAATTATTTAAATATTTTTATCTTATCTACATATTCATACGGGGCTGTTAGCTCATAATTTCTTGCTCTTTTTCAGATGATGATTATGACACAGTGGAAGCATGGGGTTAATGTAGGGATAGATAAAGTTAGATGGTCTTACATTATCATTGTTGGATCATGATACATGTAAGAATATTAATATTTTATGGTATTTATGAAATTGAAGCGTTATGGTATGTAAAGGACATCGGCACTATGGTCGATAGTTAGTTTTTGCACAACTATTAGTTATGGTATGGACAGGAATGCATATTTTTGGTGGTATTATATTTGAATATTATGGATATTAAGGATGAATAGATTCAATGTGCTTTTAGGATTTAGATTCAAGGATATAAAACTGCGTTGAGATTAGGTTAGAAGGTTCGGAACGTTATAATTAGCAAGAACGAGAATCTATCGAAGAACTCAATTGATGTGATGCAATATTTTTGTCTCGTTTAAAAGAGAAGAACGACAAAGTGATGATGGATATGTATTTATACGAAGGACGATATCGTTCACGTAAAAGAAACCACGGCGAGAGAGAGAATGGCTAGCATTTTTATTTATGTTCATTTTTAATGCCATTGAACTGCTCGATGAAAGCATAATGTGCATTCAATGCTATTTAATATTGTACTGATTGTTAGGGTGGCTCGTGTAGACTGGGTGGTCGGGTGGGTTAACCTAGCCTTGGGGTTTGAGGGTCAAATTCATATTGTAACCCTGTGAAGGAGAAAAATAATAATAATAATAATAATCATCATCATTGTTAATTTTATATTTTTAAAATCGAGTAAAATAAATTTTTTATAAATAATTTATTATATTTTAAATATAAAAATTTTATATAATAATTTATTTATTTAAAATTTTGTATGAAAATATTTATGCCCAAAAATTTTTAATATTAAAATATTTCTTCAAAGAACGGTGAATCTGCTTGGCGGCTCCTTGACTTTGTTGAAATATGGTGCATTTCATGTTTATCTTTTTCTTTTCCCACAAACCTGTTGCCTATTGATTTCATTTTTTTTTTAATTGAATCCTTACAATGTGAGAGTTTCTAATCTGAACGTGAAAAGAAAAATAATTTCAATTTACCTGGATTATAAGTTAGATTGTTAATGGATAGAATGTAGGTCAGGTACCAATATATCTATATCTATATTTATTTATATTTGATGACTTAAAATCTGTATTTTAAACAAATATAGATATATATTAAATATTAAAAATAAAGATATAAATATAAATATAAAATTACATTTTGTGATCATAAAAATCAAAGAATTAAATAATATGATATTTATTTTTTCTTATAATTTTATAAGTGCATTAAAAAAAATTAGTTAAGATTTCCATCAAATGGCTGTCTATGATACCACTTATTTGATGCTAGATAGGATTTGAATTGGGTTGGATTGGGCCCAATCCATATCTTGCCTAGCTTGAATGCTTTTGGGGCTTAGGCAAAGGAAGAGAGAATGCAGCTTAACCTTCCGCCCCCCGCAACAGCACACACACACACACACACACACACACACACACACACACACACACACACACACACACACACACACACACAAAAAGCTAGTTGAGCCCCTCCTGAATTCTGTATGGGTTCAATCCAAGCCGAGCTTGAGTAGGACTACTTGAACATGAAATGGAGGGCGTGTGCAACCAATAGCCTACTCTTGGTGAAGGGCAATAGTTAGAAGCGGCAACCAGATTGGGTTAGCTTACTTAAGGTTCGGATCAAAGGCACTTCAGGTTCAAATCACTTTTAAATTCGGATCATTGAAGCTAAATTTTAATCTTAAATTGTCAGATTCAAGCCATCAAATGCATCATTTCGAGTTAACTTAATTTCTTTTTTTTTCTTTTAAGAATTCAGCATACACTTCTTTTTTTTTCTTTTTAAATAATTTATTAATAATTAATTCAATCATTTCTTTTCTTTTTTAATTCATTTGCTACTCTAAATACTAAAGCAAATAGACACAAAATTGTAACATGATTAGATATTGATAGAAATAATAATTATAAATTTATAAAATATAAAAATAATATAATTAAGTAATAGTCTATAAAAGCATACTTTTAAATTAAATAAATATTAATATCAAATTATTAATAATATTATAAAATAAAATAAATAAATGTTGCAAATATGCTTAATTTTATATATATATAAAGAGCAAAGTTATACTTAATTCTACTTTTTTATCTCCTTCTCAAGAATGTTTGAAGTTATTGTTATCGATCACTCAATAACACTCAGCTTGAAAAAATATTTTTTTAATTTCATTATTTATTGAGTCATATTAGCATAATCTATATTGTATATCAAAGAATATAAAATATTAAAATATTACCATATAAACAATTTAATTGATAATTCATAAAATTACATAATATAATCAATTTTTAAAATTTAAAATAGATAAAATTAAAAATATATCTTATTTAAATATTATTTTTGGGTCATTTAGGTTACCTATGATCTAATCCAATTCAGCCCAAAAATTTTTGAATCATTTTAGGTTTGGATTAAAAAAAAAACTTCTAATTTTATTTATTTTTTGGATAAGTTTGAATCGAATTTACGGGCCGGATAAGTGCCACCTCCAGCGATAGTGATATAGTTATTTGGGTAGCTGAAGTTATTGTCGAGGTGGCAAGCAAGGTAGAGCAAATTGATGTTGGTGGAATCAAGGACCCAATCGTTAAACAAGTGTTAGCCGTAGAAGATGAAAAGGTCATCAAGCGAGGAGACCTAGCCTTTTGATTCAATATGGAGGTCCATGCGACACAATGATATTCACCATTGATCTTCCTCCTCTCGGCAGTCATCGGTCAATCTGGCCTCAAACTACTTATCTCCCGTGTCTATCCTGACTTCAATCAAGCTGCTTATCTTCTATCATCCTAGCTCTCAAACCTCAATCTCACCTACTCTAAGGTCCTTAAAAACCTTAAATCTGGGGAAGAGATCCACGAGGAAGGCAACGACTGCATCGATTAGGCCAGCAGAGGAGTGATCACTCATCACTAACAAAGTTTTCACGGTGTAGAAGAGACATTTTACCTTGGCTAGTCCAGTCGATAAAGCCTCTTTTTTATCCAAATAAGCCACTTTTACCGATACTAAGAGATTGGGGTGTCTCATCCTACCCTTATACGCATGCGAATACTTATAAATACATGAATGCATGCACGGGCCTCCATGCAAGCATGCTGACACGCATGCGTGTGCTAGTTGGCGGCACGAGCTGGCAAGGTATTGACTCCCTTCGCCTCCACCGAACAAGATATCAAAAATCCTTCTAGAATTAGTTTTAATAGTCAAATTCTTAGATATGCATCGACGTAAGCATCGGTCATAGCCCGACAGGATCATCATTCAACGGGTGGGAAACAACGAATTATTCAAACGGTGGAGCCCTCTCATTTCGACAGCCGTCAAACGACGGCGCTGATGCCCTTTGAGAAGTCATTCCACCAAACCACTACCCAGAAGGCGCGGTGGGAATCTTCTCAGTCTACCGGAAACGTGAAAGGCGTGATAAATCAAGATGCGAAGGCATCGAGGAGAAAGGTTCGACCCTTCCAGAAAAGAAATTATTAGTTTAAAATTATATAAAATGGGATATAAAGAAACAGCGGTTGCAAGTCGTTCGAACCTCGGTATGTTTTAAACAAAATAAATAAAAGTAGCTATGTGGACATGGTACCTTTTCAAGTTGTTCTCTTTATTTAGCTACTTATTTCTTGAACCCACTTGCGTGGTTACAGTTGGCAAGAGCCACCAAAAGCTGCACTCAAACAGTGTGGCTATTTTTATAAAAAAATAAGGTATAGCACATTAAAAATAAATGAAAGTGAGCAACTATTGTTAATATTAACCAAGGCATTGAAGTATTATATAGTGGTATAGCTACCGCAGAAATGAACCTTCCATCTGCATAACCTATGGCATGACCAGTCCCAGCTAATTCTTCTCTGATTGGACAATTGAAATTCAACTTGAGCCAAGGTTGCAGGAGATGCCAGGAAATTGGAGTAAAAGAAGATCCTACGTTCATAAGAAGAAAGCCCTCCAATTGTTAAGAGACCTAGAGGAAGTAGATGCTATAAAGAAATTCTGAACCATAGTTTGGGCTAGGAGCAAAATCCAATGGAAACATAAAAGTTTCTGCTCAAACACTCGATCGTTCCTGCTTCTCCAAATAAATCATAAAACGTAAACTATGATCGATTTGAGCCATACCTGATTGTCAAAAGATGAAGGAGAGCATAAAAAGTCCAAAGTATCTTCTATAGAATTCTAGGAACTTTGTATATTCAGTAAGTTCCACACCTCCACAAATTTCGGTCAATGAAAAAATACATGATCTACAATCTCATTGTGTAATAAGCAGTGGCTACAACTAGGAGAAATACCTGAGATCCAGCTCACTAACAACTCTACAATAAAAACATCTCTGTGTGCAGTCTGCACATGAAAGAAAGAACCCTTTGAGAGGCACAAAGTTTTCAGACACGAGAGGCTTGCCTGTCCTTGGGTGTTGAGAGGGAATGAACAGTTGAATAATAAACCTGACAAACACAAATAGAGCTCTAATAGCTAGAGCCTCATGGGAGAATATCATCCAATACCTCATCACATCTTGGCATTTAAATAATAACTTTAGTGAGCTAAGGATGAAAGATAGTTTCCAATAATGCCACATTCCAACCTCCTCCTTGATTTTGATTAAACAAAATGTTCACTGTAGCATCCAGATTTGAGAGAGGAAATATCAAAAGCAACAGGTTGCCCAATCAATGGCATTCTAGAGATTCAAGAGTCTAACATCGCAACGAACCATTCTGCTGCAACCAATAGACCAATCGAAATCATTAGCAACAAAACAAGACATCTTAAAAATTACCTTCTATAGCTCAGAAGAAGATTTCTTTGGATGGTGCTTAGCCCAAACACCACCAAACTTGTACTCTGAGCATATTCATCGAGTTGGGAGATATTGAGATTGTCATACAATTTCTCATGCCACTTTGGATAAGAGAGCCACCCATCATGAGGAGATAGAAGGAATATTCAAACCACCTCACTGTTTAGGTAAACAAATACTATTTCAGGCTATAGTATGTACTGTCCTGCTCCGATAGTCATGCCTCCACAAAAAATTTCTAGTAGTTCAGTCAACTCACTTCACAAAAGCAGTAGGGATAAAAACTAAAGAGAATATAGACTAGCATTGAACAAAGAATTAACCTGATCATAGTGCATCTCTCTGTAAAGGATAACATTCTTCATTTCCAACAATTCAGCCGGGCCATAATTCGATCATTGAGAAACTGAAGATCCTCGTAGTAAGACGCCCTGGACAAATTATTTGATGGGAGTCCAAAGACCAAACCCTATGGACCTACAGGATACTACACCATCCACTGTTAGCAACAGGATCAGGTTTAAACTACAGAAATCCTTTTTCCCACTTTGTTTTTAAAGATGTACAGGAAAAAAATGTTGAAAACTTTATTTTCTTTAACGTAATTAAACTTTTTTCTCACATTAAAGTACAGATATCAAACGGACTAATGGCCCTGGCATGTAACTCGACATACTGGAGATCATGCCAAGCATAATATAACCCTTCGGACTGTGCTGACTCAACATGGTCCATGCACACAATCCAACCTGTTTTATAGCCTATTTATGTATTTTTATATTTTTACCCTCTATAACATCCATATACAGCTAGGTTCAAAGATTTTTTTTTTTTTTTATTTCTAAAAAAACCCTTTTACCCTTTGTAACAATAAAAAAGACTAGTTTTCGAGTGGTATTCTCATTTCTTACTTAAAAAGACCTATTTATTCTTTTCAATAACAAAAAAATGATTGCTAAGTTATTCAAACATCACTTGAAAATAAAAAATTATTTCATGTGAGATATTCATGCCATATCTTGAATTTAATTATACAAGATGATTTAAAAGTTATTGATGAATATGTAAGTAAAATAAGAGATACCATTAAACATGTAAGATCTTTAGGAGGTAAAAAATAACATTTTAAAAATTTATATGTTACCTATAATAAAAATATAAATATTTTTTTATTAGATATACAATATAAATAGAATTCTATATATTTAATATTATAATTATATTTTAAATACAAAGATATTATTACTATTTTTTATAATGATCACTTCCCTAGTAACCCTATATTAGATTCTCATTGAACTATTTTTGATATTATCATGTAATTTTAAGAATGTTTTTATAATATTACAAATATTTTATGAAGTACTTATAATTATCCCATCTTTTTCCTAATTTTGCGATAACTCTATAACATTACTGACTATTTCACAACTTTTAGGAACAAGGAAGCATTTAAAGATATAAAATAGCTTGGTAATTCAAAACAGAAGCATTGTTATAAAATTTAGACTATATCAGCTAATTCAAACGAGCTAATGAATCAGACCTTAATTGATCCATTTTTTCACATTGAACTAGTTGTACAATATATCAATCAAAATCGGATAATTCAGTTAGTTCCTTTATTGAGTAACCTGCTAATAGATAAAAGTGGACTGATTTTTTTACATGTCTTTAAAAATTACCTTTTAACCTAAATAATTTAAAATTTTATAAATATATTATGTTTCCACCATAAGTTAAGGATATAAATTTTATAAATAATTTTTTGCTTTGTTATGTTTTTATCATAGAACTAGTATTACTTTCTTTTTTAAAAAAAAAATAATATTAATTTTAAGTATTACTGTAGATATTATGTTCTATTATAGTTTAAATAATTTTATTTTAAGAATTTAAATTTTAAACTTATCAAACTAGTTGAATTTTATGAAGTAATTATCTTTATCTCATTATAATTATATTTAAAATATTTATATAATTTAATTATTCACTCATTAATTGGCCGTTGAATCATTGTCCTCCAACGACCGGATACGTGTCTAGTCCAATTCCGGTAGGCATAAAAAAAATGTGCTCCCGCTGGAAAGAATCATGGTTCATAATGGTTTGCGCGTAGCAAATCGTAGAAAGATTGGCGGTAACAACAAAACATATCTAAATCGCATTGATTTGGGCTGTGTTTGGCATCGACAGCCGTGGCTCTCCCCGAACGCTATTGATCACCAGCTACTCGCTCATCCTAACGCTCCACGAGGCAACGACTTGCCCCGGCGCAGGTAGGCCCACGCCGGGTGACGGTACCCCAAGTAGCCGCGCACGAGCCACTCGGGATGGTGACGTGAACAACTTGCAGCCCCTCCTTTTGACCAGTAGCTGCACGTGTTCGTCCAAATAGCCGCCATGTTGACGTGAGCGAGGTCAAGCATCCCGAGTCCACCCCTTCTTATAAATTCATCCCTCCCCTTGCATCTATCCCTTAGCAGAATAAGATAGAGAATAGGAATAGAGAAATCTTCGCCTCTTTCTCTAGACATGGCAGGAGCTACCGAGAAGCAAGCCAAAGCACCACCCTTCCAGGCGGAGCTCCACTCGGTGCAAAAGCCGCCGGCGAAGCCGTGGAAGAGGCCCGACCAGCCTGTGCCGCCCAAGGTCTACCAAGTCGACCCCCGCGGCTTCCGCCAGCTCGTGCAGAAGCTCACCGGTGCACCGCAGTCCACCGCTCAACCTCTCAGGAACAAGGCACGGCCGCCTCCGCCCGCGCCACTCGACTTGGCCCCAAGAACTCAGCGACCTGTGGTCGATGATAATAACTACTTCTCGACGGAGTCCACGAGGCCTATGGAGCAGAAGGCCGTCTCCGGTTACGAGTCACCGACAGGGCTCTCGGGGCTCTTCTCGCCTCCGATGTATCCGTCGTGGTTTTCTTTTCCTCTACTGAGCCCCGGATCCATTGCGACGCTGGAGAAGACCAGTAGCGGTGCTGTGCTTTGAGCATTGGACACGTTTATTATTATTATTATATTTTTTTTTTTCACCAACCTCCTCCTCCATTTGGAGTGGATGTAAGTTGCAGCAAGGATGAAATAAAAAATGTCCGTGGACTCTTTTATTATTCATGCTCCACCTAATTAATGATTACAGCATGATACTGGATGTGATTATATCACCCCTAGTGCACACAAGGGATAAGAACTCACAGCCCATCATACAATCCATCTTCTTGACTATAATTTAGTCTTTTTTAAGATTTAATGCATCCAAGTTAAATAATTTCTACGGGAAGCAGAGTTAAAACACTGGCAAGTGTCATATATGTCTCTAGATTCATTTTCCCCATATATATACCTGGATAACTTTTGAGGCCTTAGACTAACGTAAAACATTAATCAAAGAGAGTTTAAGCGCAGGCTTATAGTAATGAAGCGGATGTCTGAATCGAGTGTTTCTGGTTGATAAGAAATTAACGCAGTTAGACATAAGAACTAGACAGGAAGTTCAGGTTGGTTGCTTGCTAGCTATTCAGCAAATCACTGAAACAAAGTGGGGGAGAAGCTCATCCCAACCCAAGCTTGTGGCACTTTTAGCCATGATCCAAGGAAAGTTTCCCTTGTGGAGATTTCTAATTAGCTTGGAATTATGATTGAAATGTCATGTGAAAACGACTCCTGTTGGATCACAATGACATCTGAAACTAAACGTGGTAATTGATCAAGAAAAGGATTTCGCAACTACTGAAGTCAAGGTCAATAATATTGCATCAAGGAATGCCGCCATCACCAACTATACTCCGTGAAAGCTTATTCGGGAGAATCTGTGAAGTTATTAAAAGCTTGGAGAAACGGTCAAACCTTGAAAA
Organism: Metroxylon sagu; assembly: GCA_017589505.3. Classification (NCBI taxonomy): domain Eukaryota; kingdom Viridiplantae; phylum Streptophyta; class Magnoliopsida; order Arecales; family Arecaceae; genus Metroxylon; species Metroxylon sagu. Next base: position 81,298 of record JACVBY030000474.1, on the reverse strand, counting down.
GTGTTGCTTGGAAAGCAAATAAATAAATGATAAGCTTGATTGCTGCTTGTCTTAACAGGAATAAAATATACACGTTGAAGACTAAAATTCTTAACGGCAAAGCTTAAACGGCAAAATTTATGTAGATTCAGATGAGATGTTTAATAGAAAATTTACCCACAAGATTTTCTTTCTTTGTTCCATCAAGCAAAATTGCAGGCATGCTGAAACTTTAAGTGACTTGGGGATCAAGGGCGCTACAAACCTCAGTGGAACATTGTTGCTGAAATAGGCATGGGAATGGCCAAAACCTGAACCAAATTAGGGACGGAAAAATTTGATTCCCCCCCCCCGCAACCTTTTCCCAGCTTTTCTAAATCATATGGTTTTTAGATGCATAGGATATAAGATTATATGAAGACTCTCTCTCTTTCGAGGATGTATACCGTTCTCTTCCTCCTTTAATGATCTTAATCTTAGGTAATGTTTATGGATCTGTAAAAAAAAAAAAAAAAACTTTAAAATTCGTATGAATTCAATGATGAAAAAGATAATCAGATCCTATACTTCAAGTCTACCTCATATTATTATAATATTATATTAAATAATATATATAATATATTATGTAATATTATAATATAATATTATATAAATATAACATAATATAATATAATGTAATATAATATTATGTAGGGGTGGGCGAACGTGCTGGCTAGGAAAATGCAAGTAGAATGAGAAAGGATAAGAGAATATAGAAAAAATTAAAAGCATAATTTAAAGTTATTAGGTCCTCTTAAATTAGCAGCAATCAAATATTATCATCCAAATTATCATATCTAATTACTAAATATGATAAAAAAAAGTTATCATCAACAAAAGATCCCCTTGAGTACTGTATAAAAACATTTCTCTTGATAATGTTGGAGAAGAAAAAGGTAGAGAATTGTAATGGTTGGACCTTTATTAGAAAAGAAGAACTCCAGGCTAGAAGATCATCACAACCTCTTGTGATGAATCCAACCTTCAGTCTTGCTGATGTCCCGATATGGAAATTTTCTACCATAAATAAATTTATTATTAACTAGTTCTGCTCTTTCGTCGACAACAGAAATTTCTTATATTCTTATTGTAAGGCACCGTGGGAGGCAGATGCTTTAGAAAAGATGAAAAATACTTTTGTAATTATCCTTAAAAAATATAGATTGCACAGTCATAAACTCTTAACTAAGAAAGGTTGGCCCACTAGTGCTGGCAATGGCCGCCCCCTCTGGCTAGTATATCAAGAGACTATCAACCATCTTCTTATCTCTACCCTTTCAAAAGAGAAGTGTGGTGGGGGAATCAAACTGTGAGAATTATGTAGAAGAAAACTATTTTCCTTAAAGATTATGTGAGAAGGTTGCTGTAGATATAATAGTCAAATACGAAAAATCGTTAAGTATACAAAGATAGTATTAAGTATATAAAAATGATATTTTCCTATTTATAAGGAAGGGAACCAAGCATGCGAAATTTGATTTTCATTTGGAATCAAATCATGCTAGATTTGATTTTGAATTCAAATTCAAATCTGACGTAGTTAGGATATGAGTTAGAAATATCTTAGAATCTAGAATTTGATTTTAAATTCAAATTTGAAGCTAGGACAACTGAGTTGGAGATTATTGATAATCTTATCTATGATCAACACAAATAATGCTTGAATTGGAGAGGTTGGCCACCTTAGCTACGAATATGATGAATCTTTTTGGAGATGAAAGAAAATTGATTTTTCATTTAGAAGAACTTGGGATCAATTTGCAATTAGTTGGCAAATTCTTTTTTTTTGTTAAACCCCATAGAAACATTTTTTACCGTAGAAGTACGTTCAAAAGCCTTGCATTTCTTCCCATCCTAATCAAATCTTTGTTCAAACAAGTGGAATCATGGCCATTTCTCCTAAAATTTTTTATTTGCACTTTTATTCGTCTCTTGCAATTATATTATTTATTAATTAATAAATTGGGAAGGGATTTCCTTCCTCCACTTTCATCTAAAAAAAAATTGCAAGTGATTTGACTCGTAGAGCATGGCATGAGACATACTGAAATTTATTCTAATCCAATAAAATTAGAATTACATACTGAACGAAGTTTTCTCAAGCTTGGCATGAGACATGAGCTCTTCAAACAGAAAAATTTCAGTCACAGTGGCATTCCATCGCAACTTGGATCGGTTTCATGGCAATATCAATCATCCTATGTTAATTGCCACCATTTGACCGAAAAATCCTAAAACGATATTAGCAACTACTTTCTGAGAAGATGAAAAAGAGATTTACTTTATGAAAAGATAGGCTACCTTCTGTAGCAAGTAAGCTATATCTTATTAATTTAGTACTCACAACACTTCCATTCTACTTCATATCTATGCTCAAATTACTGAAATGAATGAATTACAGAATTGACAAACTAAGAAGGGCTTTTCTTTAGAAAGGTAGATAATCAATCAGTGGATTTTACTGCCTAGCTAATTGGGAATCTGTTTGTAGGGATAAAAAAGAAGGGCTTGATATCAAGAATCTCAATAATATGAATATAGCACAGCTATCTAAATGGTTTCGAAAGTTTCTAAATAGGCACGGTGAGAAAATCAATACTTGGAAAAGGCTCATCTCTAAATCTTACCGTTCGAAATATCGTTTTGTGCTGCAGGGGAGGAATAGATTACGAAAAGCCTCTCCAATTTGAAAAAGGTATATGTAGTGATTTGGATGCATTAAGAGAGCATTAAATTTTGAGAGGATAGTTGGATTGCACCCATTCCACTCGCCTACCTTTTTGAGGAACCTTATAGTAAAGCTACCATGAAGTATCTTTGTTATGCTGAGGCATGGAACAACATGCAGCAATCAAGGATTTGTCTATATGACCCTCTTTCTTCTTCTGAATTCTTACAATTCCAATAGCTTTAGAGTCTTTTAGCACCTATCTGGCCTTCGGCATCAGTTGACATGCCAGTGTAGAAGCTTTACATATTTGGTTCGATTCAGTTTAAAGAGCAATGAATCATTTTATAAATTTATCAATAATAGAGGATTCAAATATTCCTTTTACAATTCAATGTGGAGAGTGTTTGTTCTCGAAAAGATAAAAATATTTCTTTGGTTAATCTTTCTAAATAAATTGCACATAAGAAATGTATTTGAGAAAAAATGATAGCCGATGAGTATTGAATGTGTACTAGGAACCAAGAATTAGTAGAACACTTATTTATCCAATGCCTTTTCTCGAGAAGAATTTGAGATTCCTCGCTTCTTGTCTTAGGTCAAGCGGCCTTTCTGATAGTATATCATTAGTAATGTCTTTCATATGGCATACCTAAAATAAGAGAAACTTAAGTCTCTTTCATAAGAGAAGCTCCTCATAAGCTTCGGTTCGTTTTAAGATTATTAATAGTTTTTCTTTCTGAGGCAAGCTATCTTTTCTCTTTCTTTGTAAATAAATAAGTTTATCAATAAAATTTCTGGTAGGCGCAATACCCTCCAACCCACCCCCAATGCTTTTCAAAGAAAAAACGAACTTTTCAAATAGAATGTTGACAATCACAGTGGCGTGTGATGACAATCTGGATCAGTTTTATGACAATCAAATATTCTAGTTTGATCACTGCGGCGGTTTCAATGGAGCGTGGCATATCACACAAAAAACCAAAAATAAAGTCACAGCTCCAAAAATGAAGGCATCACTTTCTTTCTTTCCAAGTAGCAGATTTAACCCATAAGAATCATTTCATCGTTTGAATTCATTTTTACGCGCTTGAACCATCGGAATCTGCAAACCAGCACCAATTTGTCAGCTCAAATAGTGTTCACACCCATAAATTTTCATCCATATTATAATTTGGTACAGCAAAACCGCAGTACTTGAAGCTTTTTAAAGAAATAACCTTGGTATTAAAAATTAAACCAACCTTAAAATCTTTACTTGAGTTTTTATTTGATTAGAACTATTTTATTTAATTATTAAAAAAAATTATTAGTGTTGATATAGAAATTTATTTTTTATTGATATATTTTTTTAAAAGAACGGTAGCATTTTATGGTTGACTTATTAAGAGATAGAGACAGTCTGATGAGTCTCAATTTATTAATAAAATAATTTTTTTATTCATATTATATTTGTGTTGCCGCCATATGGTGGCCAGCAAAGATTAGCGGTAAAGATGAAGCAGTCAAGACACTGAGTGCTCCTCCAGGCTAAGCATCAGAAAGCCTTAGAGGTGAAACCGTTGGAAATTTTCCACCGCACGTGCAAGAGGCATAAGCCATGCAGTCGGGTCAAATTCTCTCATTATAAACAAAATAATAATAAAAAAAAAGGTTCTGCCACGCTTTAGCAGTGAGTTTGGCTAATCTTCCAAGCAATGGAAAACTTTTGTCTTGATAGGAGACTTTTTTTAAAAAATTTATATATATAAGTCAAAATAAGAGCTAATCTCACCTAACCTTCACAATAAGCAATTTCTCAAACTCGAGTAAAATCACTAATGAAAGAATATAATAACTCGGTTTTCTGGGAAAACAAACAGAGCAGCAACTTTAAATAACTGCCTTGTGTTTTGCAATCTTCTAAAATTACGTGCGGACCGCACCATCAGCAAAACCAGTTTTGCTTCTACGTGGACATTAATTCAAATTGTTAGCTTTTAACTGATAAAGAATCAGTAGAAAACTTCAAAGCCCTAGATCTCAATGAAAATTTTATGTGCAATCTACCCTCACCTGCAAAGAATCATCGAATATTAAATGTAATATCGAGACAGTATGTGGCACCATGTACTTCAACATTGTTTGTCGATGGAATGATTTAGCAAATCTTCTTAATCTGCCTAAATATGATGTCTGAACTTTGAAGTCGATAGGGTCTCTACTTTGCTACCGTCCATAAGACGCAGCCATTTGAAAATTGATATATGCATGCTTAACTGGTATTCACTTCTATTTAGCATGCACAGGAAACCCACATTTGCAAGACCTTGAAACCAAGAAAAAAAAAAGGTTAGTTCAAGTGTCGCAGTCACACCATTTTCTCATCCGATCAAAATATCATACATCATAACCACCTATATATGACACTTTGGTTGCAGAAGGTAGAAATGTTATTTATCATAACCAATCAATCCTTCATTGCCCTTTGATTGATAAAATTAGTTCAATCTAATGCAAATGCACTCTTAAAATATACTAAGACTACAACTTTGTCTGGGCTAGACATTAACTGAGGATAGATCCCATTTAAATGATGGAGAGGAGAAATTCATGAACTTGGAGAAATTCTAATCAAAACATAAACTTCCCATGTCACAAATTTAAGTATTTTATAAACTTTCGATGCATAACCAAATACAAAGCTTTAAATATTTACATTCAAAAATTAATCAGCCATCGATCATGTCACACCCCAGATCTAAGGTGGATTTGAGATGCACCAATTAGCTGCATGCTAAGCATGCAAGGCATTCATCAACATGAATCATCATTCATCTAAAGAAATTAGAAGCTAGTACTAATAAAGAATGAAATAAAATTCTTAGTACAACTTGAATAACATTAAAAAAAAAAAAAAAAGTGTTATGACTACTATCAAGTTTAAATAACTCATAAGATAACTAGAATAAGCTGACAGGTATTATCGACTCGAATCCTTCTTTGTTTTTTGGGCTCTGAAAACAACAAAAGATAATTTAATGAATTCACAATTAGTAAATAGGACTAATTATAAACTTATAATTAAAGAAATTAATACTTATAAAACTTGCTAAGAGTATAGCATGCTATAATTGTTATCTTACTTCCCGTATAATCTTTGAAGTATTCTTGAACTAATTTTCTATATTATTTCAAATTAATATAATATCCTTATTTATAATTTTTTATGTCATCATAGTCGAGATTTACCTATCTTCATTTGTTAGAGTTTGCATATCATCAAGCTATTATGTCATCTTAATCATGGTTTTCATATTATCTATTTAAAATTACATGTCATCTTTTTGCCAATATGCCACAATCAAATGCTACGGTTACATATATCCCTATGATAAGATCAGAATAATACATTTAATCATGTGTATGGGAGTATATCCTTCACATATATTTTCTATGAAGATGGATCCTAATATCAGTCATCAAGTCATGCCATAGTAGAGGATATACCCCCATCCATTGCTTTCATTTCCACACATTTATTTAATTATTCATGACATCCCATAGATACTAATATATGTATGTATGTATGTATGTATGTATGTATGTGTGTGTGTATATATATATATAATTTTAGTTTTATTATCATTATTTTATTATTTTTATTTTCATAATAATACAAATTTTAACTTTTATAATATTATTTATTTATTTATTATTATTTAATAAATTATTATGTATAAATTAATCAATAAACAGTAGGTATTATAATTTAATATTTCTCTACACATGGTAAAGCAAGAAGATCTAAATATGCAAAATGATAACATGATAATAATGTTTCATGTTCAACTAATAATGCATAATCAAACATTAACAATTAATTAGAAATTATATAAAAAAAATTTAATTAAGTAATTTAATAAAATTATGAATTTATAACTAGCCTACTTATCTTGCTTATTAGTCCACAAAGGATCAAGTTAACTTCGTTGCTGATCACCTATATTACAATATTTAATTTTTAACAATTAATCAAACATCCTGATAGTTATTATATAATTCCCAGAATACCCAACCTAGCTTAAACTTAGGCCCAATCCTTTACACTTGGACTTGGACTTGGTTGGACCAATATCATAATAAAGCTAATTGGATTAAACTAATGCTTAGATCAAAGGGTTGTCTAGACTTAATGATTAAATATTAACCCAACTCAACTTACTCTTAATTAGATTAGATCTAACATAATCCTATTAGTTAGCTCCCAATCCAAATTGGCAACCAGGCTCCAAAAGGTTAAACCAGCTTAAATGACCCCATCAACCCAGAACCGATTCACAACCAAAGAAGAAATAACTTCTTTTTCTTCCTATGTTCCACCTCAACGGCTCTTAGCCGAGCCTTACCACTCCTCCAGCCGGCCATGGCGCCGTCGGAATCCAGCCAAACTTCGGCCAAAGCCGGACCTGAACTTCGGCGGAGCGCCGGCAGAGCACTAGCCACCGCGCACGGTGAGGATTCGTGCGCTAACCCCCAGCAAACCGTGCCCTTACTCGGTGCTAAACCATGGAATCCAAGGATTCCTGGTTCACATCTTCTCCTATACGCATGCCCTATGGTCGTGGCACTATTTCGGCGAGGTGCCGGCCTTTGGCCGACACACAAACTCGGCACTGGAGCCGAGTGTTCTGATCCCAAACAGGGCAGAACCCAAGGACGGCAAAATCATGGGATGGCCTGAGAGATTCAGGCCAGCACAAGCCTTCCCTACAGCGACATGGGTACCACAAACTCCAGTGAGGATCCGATGGATCCAAGGCAAGGATTCATCTCACGGCATCAAACACTCTTCCTTCCCAAGAAACAGAGTAGCCGGTCCCTTTTTCTCTCCAAACTCTGATCATTGTCGGCGACCAAACCTACATCCCACCATCCTAAAGCAAGGTCATAGGAAATGGAAGAAAGGGGTGAAGATTCCCTTGCCGGAGACGTTGCGGGAGCGGTGGATTACACCGCCGAAACTCAACCGTAGGTACTCTGCTATCAAGCTGAAATAGAGACCAAGATAAAACCTTAATCTCATTGCTAACCTAAGACAAATCTCACTACCTCTAAGTTATAGCTTGAAAAAATGGAAGGGAGGAGGATGGTTACCTGCTGGAGATCGACGCCGAAGAAATGGAAGGCGCCGGCAAACCCACAGTTCAATGATCAGCTGTCACGCCCCGGACCTAGTTGGTGGTGACAGGCTACCGCATGCCAGGCATGCAAGACATCCAGTACAGTATTATTTATAAATAAGGAGGGTTAACAACTATATAACATATACAATTTAATCTTCCATAATACAAATTATGTAATATTAAGCAATAAACCAAAGTTTCAAAATAAATCTAAATGGGGTTACATATACAAAATATAATCAATTTACATCAAGAAACTCCCAATTACGCCTGTTGTTGCCCCTGATAATTCTGTGGCTCTGAAAAAACATTGTAAAATTTAATGAGTTTACACTTAGTAAGTAAGCCTACTTTTACATGATATAGCCAAATAAGAATTTTACCAAGTTAAATATATGTCATACTTCCAAATTTAAAAACATTTCATCATATTATAAAATTATATAATTCTCATGTTCAAATAAATTGGATGAAATAATATTTCAAAATACCATTTCAATTTCAAATCCGTGTAAATCTCATTTCATACTAATGCCCCACGTCTACGTAATAACATCCAAGGATGTAACCTCCCTGTACGCCCCCAGTGGAGGAAGGGTGCCGGAGTCAATTAGCATCTAATGCTATATCTGTCACACCACATCCCTAGGATGTGTATTCTCCACATATTCCCCCTGTGGAGGTGGGTCCCGGAGTCATGTAACATGTAATATGGACCGTAACGACAATAATAATACAATCACAAATAACATTTATTCGTATAACAGCAAACATATATCAATTTCCTTTTCATATTTTACCAAAATTTGGTAATTTCACATAATCATGTAATAACCAGTTGCATATATAAAATGCCAATTTAAATTACCAAAATTAACAATAATCAAGTCAATTATTCATTTACATAAATGTGGTACTACAAATATCATTTTTCAAATAATACTATAAATCAATTTCATTATTTCAATAATGGCATAATTTAATAATGATTTAAAAAAATCATTATAACTGGCTTACTTACCTCACAACGCTAATCCAAAAGTGTAAATCAGCTGTATGGACCTCTGGGTACCTACAACATAATTTTTCAGATTTTTAAATTTCAATTTTAGGATGTCAAACTGACTCCTACACTTAACCCAATCTAATCCTGGGCCCAACTTGGGCTTGAATATCTCCAAATATAGAAGCCCAAATGGGGAAATAAAAATTCCCCGACAAACTAGGATCCAAGCTGATCACGATCATATTTTTCTTTTATTGGGCCGGGCCCAATTTGGGGCCCGAAAATTCGGCCCAAATGGACTAACTGGATTGGGCCGAACCCGGCCCAGTCCCAATTTTTCCTTTTTTTTTTTTTTCTTTTCCCCTGCTTCACCCCTGGTTCACCCGAACTAGGGGTGGCTGGTGGCTAGCGACCTAGGCCGCCGCCGATGACCGCCCTGTGCCGGCGAGCTGGCCGCCGCCGGCGGCCACCCCCTCTCTCTTCTCTTTCCTCCTCTTTTTCTTCTTCTTCTTCCTTTTCTTCTCCTCCTTCCTCACTGTGCCAGCGGCACGGCCAGCCACCGTTGGCCGGTCGGACCTCACCGGACGCCGCCCCGGCGCCGGTGGGAGCCGCCGGCCGAAGCCCGGCTCCGGCGAGCCGCCGGCACGCCGCGCCCGGGGTTCGACCAACACAGAGCTTGCCGGACCCCGCCGGACGGCCGCCGCCCGATGCCGGCGGGGTCGCGGGCCAAAGCTCGGGGCCCGGCGGCGTGCTCCTCGAACCCACGGTGAAGGGGAGGGCCGTGGAACGGCCCTCCCTCCTTCCCCTCGGCGGCACGGCCGGGATCCCACCGCACGCCGCCCCGACGCCGGTGGGGGCCGCCGCCCGAAGACCGGGCCCGGCGAGCCGGCGGGCACGCCGCCGGGCCCAAACCAAGCGCGGGAGCCCGCTTGGCTCCCGCGTTAGGGGAGGGCCCTCCTGCGGCCCTCTCCCTCTCTCTACACGCGCGCTCTCTCTCTCCCTCTCCTCGCCGGTGAAGGGGGGGCTTACCTGCCGGCGGCGAAGTGTCGGGGACGAGCGGAAGGCGGCACGGTGACGGAAGCTCGCAAAGAGGACGAGGGAAGAAGAAGACGGAGGGGACTTCAGTCCCCTCCTCTGTCATTCTTTCAGCGAGGGGAAGGCTGAGCCTTCCCTTGCACCCCATGCGCGTGCGCTGGGCGCATGCAGCGCGCCGCGTGTCGCGCACCCACGCCGCGTATATGTAAAAAAATTCTCAGATGGGGAGGTTACATCAGCCTTAAAACTGATTCAGAGAGAGGCTCTTCTTCTTCCAAGATACACGTTGAGGCCGGGGAAGGAAGGATTTCAAGGTGATTTAACCACCTTGATCCAAGCCATTGGGAGATCGCAGGGGAGGTGCCGTAACAGCCTCCTCCGACTCCGGCTCGCACGCAAGCGTAACGTTTACGCTCAGGTTTCCTGATTGAGCCGGACCGGTCATATAGACTAGGTTCGGTTCAACCAGGCCGGGCCTTACAAACCAACTACAGAAAATGGTCAAAAACATTAAGCCAATCAAGATTTGGTTGACTATTTCTGTTGTTCTACTTGGAAGGCTTATATTTAGCCATTTGTTACTCACATAAGATGCCCAAATGTATGGTTTGCCACATCAATTAACTTCCTTTATCGATAAAGATATAAGGCGATAGGTTGCAAAAATAACTATCCAAAGGAGAGTTATTTATGTAAGCAACTGATAGTAACTACTAGATAAACAATCATCAAGATAAAAATTTATCTCCTAAAAGGAAATTATTACCAAAAATAACTATTAATTAGCATGACAAAAGGAGCAAGATCAATTTGATTCCCTAACATATCAAACACATGACTCTATTATCATCACTTTTAATTTTACAATTCTATAGAATGCTTGATTCAATGACCCTTTTAGGATTTGAGCATCTAAAGTCTTTTTTAATTGTAGATAGTCATCCAACCATCGATGAATGTGGCTTTAATTCTATCGAAGGAGGAAAAGTTTGAATCGTTCTTATATGAATATTGTTGAGCGGCCCTAAGAACATATCTTACTTACTTTTACATGGATATTAAGAAATGCATAGATTGGAGATTCAACTTGTTCAAGCATATAGGTTAATAAACCTATAGAGTGAAGCGTTAACCTTTCCATGTGTAAAGTTTGAGCGAATTGTGAAGTTGGTGGTGAACATATTTTTTACATACAAAGAGTTGATTTACACCTCTTTCTTTTATGTTGTATTTAAATGGCAAAATTGGTCATGTTTGAATATAGAAAATGACTTATTTCTTCCCCTCTTATCATGATAAACTCTTTTACCCCTATGGTCTAGGTTCAAAAATCTTTGTGAGGTCAATCTTATTGAGTTATTTCACTTGTATGTGAGAATTAGATCAAGCATTATGCTGTCCAACTTTTTCCATCCCGCATACTTGTTGACACTCCATAACTCATTATTTTATAACATGTGTGCATGATTCACGCACGGCAAATGCTTCCCACAAGTTGGCCAAACTTGGGACTTCGAATGAAGTCGGTTTAAGGGCCACCTAGAACATCTAAATGGCCTAAACTAGATCATGTCAGTGGAAGTGTAATTTGGTGGGCCTAATACAAGGCAACCAAACATTCTCTAAATTAAAACCAATTTAAGCCAAATTAGAAAAAAAAAAAAAATCAGGTGATCTAGACTCTAAAAGTTGTAAGATTGGGTTGCAAGAACCTTTTGAGATTAAAGTTTGAGATCCTCTTTGAGAACGCTTGTATAGGGATTGAAAGCACCTTTTCAAGCGCAGAAAGCACTTCTTAAAGATGTTTGGTAAAATCTGTGGAACAGCTTTTTGCTAGATGTACTTCCATCCAGAAGCTCAAAAAATTCTGTTTGACAAAAGCGATAATTTGAAGCTTCTACTTATAGGTCCTTTCTTAAGTCCAGCAATAAGCTGATTTCATTAAGCCTAGTGGTTACATATTTGAAATTTGAAACTGGTCATATTTAGTTTTATAACATGATAATATTATAATATGATTGTAAAAATATAATGTGATATTACATGATATGATACAATAGACATAATACAATACAATACAATATAATAATAAAATATCATATTATATTATATTAAAATGAGATAGATTTAGTTATATTTAAATGTAACTAAGTTTAGATTCAGTTATCTCTCCTATTCTTAGATCTATACAGTTCATAATCACAAAGATGAAAAAAATGAGATGGCTTCAAAATTTATGTAAATCCAAGAATAGGAAAGATGACCGAATCTAAAACTTAGCTATATTCGAATGTAGCCAAATCTGCTTTATATTAAAATTATTATAATATATTAGGATATAATATGATAATTATAATATACTATAATAAAAATTATATAAAAAATTATTACAAATACGATATAATAATTATATAGTGAAAAATAACATAATATAATAGTCTTATAATATTACATAATACTATATTATGATATACTGATATGATAATTATTATATTATATTGTAATTTTATAAAATTATTATAATAATATATTAGGATATTATAGCATTATATTATTAGAATAATAATTATTATGCTTTCTAATAGTATGTTGTAATATAATTATTAACTAATAACAAATATTATAATTAACCTGAATTTTGCTATTTTTATATCATAATATGATATATTATAATATTGTTATATTATAACATTATTATAATTTATAAATTAAGAATAATTTATAGTAATAATTTTTGATGATATAAATAATTAGATAATTGAAAGTAATATATAATGTTTCCCATCTATCATTGTAAAATTACATTCTCATCTTGGTAAGAATATTGTAGTCTTGCAATATTTTAAAAATATAGTTAATAAATAATAAATAAAATTTTTAACCAAAGCCCTATTTAACTAGGCTTTCGTAGATTATTGTACGGCCTGCGAAGATTCATGGAATTGTAAGAGACTGGTTAAAATTAGTTGAGGCTGATTTTCTGATACAGGTCTCATTAATCAGAAGGTCGTGATCTTCCCGGGGCGAATCGGTGTTGCATCTTAACGCGCTCGATAAAGATTCTATACCGTTGGCCCGACATCCGATCCGTCCACCGCCGGAAGAACAACACCATCTCCTCCACTCCCAAAGTTTACGTTAAAAAACAAAAAAAAAACAAAAACATTCTGCCAACTATATCAACGTGGCCCCGGATCGGCGCCGCGTTGGACGCCATTCCGAGGCAAGTGAACAATCCGGACGGCAGAGATTCTCCCGCATATAAATTCAATCCAAGCCTACGCATAAATCGAGTTTCATCCACTGAAGCCGCAGCGTAATTAAACCCATTCGCCTCCAGACCATCGGGGCAGGGAAAACAAAAATGTCGTGGCTGGCGAGGTCTTTCGTAAGGTCGCTGAGTTCCGATCATGGCAATGGCGACGGCGACGACGAGGAGCAGAGGAAGGAGCAGGCCAACGACGACCTCCCCCTGGAGCCCGGAACCACGACGAGGGGCGTCAAGGAGGATCTCTCCGAGCTCTCCAAAACCCTAACCCGCCAATTCTGGGGCGTCGCATCCTTCCTCGCCCCGCCGCCGGTGTCCCAGAACTCCAACACTCCGAGCCCCCACGAGATGGGTTCCTCACCCTCTGGTCGCGGCCGGAGGTCCGATTCTTCCGATCCGGCTGCATCCCTAGACTCCGATGAGGCAGTGGCGGAAGAATCCCCGAGGATCGCCGGATTCCGGAGCGATTTTGCGGAGATCGGGGGGAAGTTCAGGAGCGGGATCTCGATGCTTTCGAATACCAAGGCGGTGTCGGAGATCTCCAAGATTGCATCTACTTTACTGCCGTTTGGGGCCGAGGAGGAAGGAGAGGAGTATGGGGGGGGAGAGGAAGAAGAGGATTTTGAGGTCGGAGCGGTGGGGGTTACTGAGGAGGTGTTGGCGTTTGCGAGGAATATTTCGATGCATCCGGAGACATGGCTGGATTTCCCATTGCTCCATGATGACGAAGATCGGGATGGTATGCCTTCTTCCCAACTTTTTCCTTGACACTTGATTCTATTGAATTTTCTTCTCTTCTTCCTTTCACCATCCGGTGGATAATTAAACTTCAATGTAGTGAATTACGTGGCATTAATTAACATTGCCGTGAATCTTGTGGAACTAAATTTATACTCTAAGGTTCCGATCCTATTATCTTGCCCAACTTATATTTGAAATTGAGAGATCCAAATAGATTTTTGGTCACCTTTTAGTCTTGTCTCAAGCTCTCGTACATATTTAAGATGGAATGTCTTTGAAGTTGCTGTCATTGGTATTAGTTATCTTGATCAACTAATTCTGTACTCTTCAATATTTCTTTTTGCCCTTACAGATATTTACCTAATTAGTTGCAAGATTTGGCAGTAGATAGTTAGGATTCTTGAAAGAGCTATCACTGTTGCTGTCTCTTAAATAAGCATATCTCGGTCAAAGGTAATGTTTCTCTGAAGGGAACCGGCATATATCTGCAAGTCAGATTTTTGAATAACATGGATAGCTGATTGTAATATAGTAGAGCGGTCCTAGCACACATATGGATTACGATGGATGATTTTAACTTATTTGGTCAATAAAGGTTGCTTGGTCATGAAATAATGGCTCAGTTCTCAGTTCTAATTATCTTTTAGTGTGTGCGTGGGGTGGGGCGGGTGGTTGGTTAAGTGGTTGCCCCCAAAGGTTTCATGGAAGGAAATCAGTTTTCATATGTGAGCTTCCTTCATGCGATGTGAAGTGGGTGTGAGGCCCTTGTGATTCTGGTTTTTATCCCTTTCTTCTCTCCTCTCCTCCTTCTCTATCCCATATAGATGCTATTTGAGCTGTTTCATATTCTTTGCTACAAAAGCTTTAAACTTTAGTCGCTAATCTATCAAAAGCCTACAACTAGCCAATCCACATAAACTCTTATCCATTCCTCTACCCTCTTCTACTGCCTCAGCCCCAAAACAAGACCCATCAATCTGTCTAAAACCAATCTAAACCCTAGATTTAAGAGCTGTTGAAACTCCTCGTAGAAACAGTCTTGCTTAAGGCTTTATCTATTCATCAGTTCGCAACCCATAGATTGCCAAAAGCTTCCTAAATTGGTGATTGAGGGACATCTTGGTACTGCATTGCTGATTGGATTCAGAGAGCTTCTTAACTCTTCAAGGTTACTATCTGGTGACAAATAATCACTATCCGATAGATACTTCTTAAATATGGTTCTTGCATTAGTTTTCTATCAGCAAAGTAGTGTTTATTTACTTAAATATTTTAAATCTGACTTCAGCTTTACATGTCTAAGTCATCATTTAGCAATACATTACACCACCCATTAGGATCTTTAATTTGAAAGTTTTAAACATCATTTCGCTTTCAGTTTCTGCTTAATATTTGTGTATATCGTCATCTTAGCATATAGAGTTAAGCCCTTCAGGTTGTCCTACATCATTAGCCCACATGATTCATGATGAATGCCTACTTTGCTGCAACTTTTAGGGACTTTAATATCATTTAGCATATGTGAAAATTATAATTGTGCTGTTTTTTTCCTAATAATCAGTCTATGGTGAGTGAAATTTATTGATCATCCATGTGCATCATTTGGCAGCTTATTGGCAAGAATTTTCTTATGTCTATTGCTTTATTCTTCTTCTAGATTTTGAAATGTCAGATGCTCAACAAGAGCACGCACTGGCCATTGAACACCTTGCACCTAGATTAGCGGCTCTGAGGATTGAACTTTGCCCGAGTCACATGAGTGAAGGAAGCTTTTGGAAAATCTATTTTGTACTTTTGCATTCCAGACTCAACAAGGTTGATGCTGAACTTTTGTCAACACCTCAGGTAGGTCACTTAGTCTGTTGCTGTTTTGTTCATTTATCATGACTCTTTTTTTTTTTTATTGTAATTATTTCTCAACTTAGTGTTTTCTGTACAAAAATTGCAGTCTAGATTGTGTGTTTTTGTGTCTATGTAGATATACATACATCCATATATGACTTGGCTATATTCTAGTGGATTTCTACTTTCATTCGATCAAGTATAGATTGCATGATGGAGGTCTGACAACAATGATCTGAACTGTTGAATGTGTTCTGTTACTTTTAAAATGCTTAAACACTAAGAATCTTATAAATTTAAAACCCCTAGTCCATGCATCAAGTAGTCAAAAAAATATGTATTATTTCTTTTTCTCTAAACTGCCCCTTTTTTGACTACTTATTGCATGAGCCAGAGGTCTCCAAATCATATATTTTTTTAGTATTTAAATATTTTAGAAATAGTAGATATCCAATGTCTTGGATCATTGATGTGAGATCTCCATCATCCAATATAAACCTGAATGGATCTGGATGGAGATCTACTCAAGTGTAACTAAGTCAAGCTCTCTCTTCTTCTCTCTTTGTATTCATACAACCATTACAATATTGTATTTTTGCATTTTGAGAATGACCTTAGAAGGATTTGTCACATTATTTTGGTTGACTCAGCATTTGCTTATCATAGCTTATTTTTTGATGGTGTGTAACATTTGGTTACAGCAAACAAAATAGATATAAACAACATTTCTTATCCTCTTTATCTTGATTGTCTATAATCTATATTGCACTTGTTTCTGCATTTGTAATCATCCGCAATGATTAATGCTTTCATTGTTGTGCTCATCTTGGCCAGGCATGCTCTGTGGTGATGTCAGTTAGATATGTTCTAGCACGGAAATATCTGCAGGATTGCAGAAAGATATGGAGCTAACAGGCCATGCCAAAAATACTCTGTTTTTCTTTTGGATCTAGTTTACATTCTTTTTAACTAGATGATAAATATATCTGCAACACTCCTATATGATTTTAACCTATTTAAATTGATCTAGCGACTAGCATTCATACTTATACTTTGCTGATATTACAAGTGCTAAACATGCTCACTACATAATCAAGCAAGTCTATCACACAAACCAATATGATTTCTGATGATGAAAGAAAACTGTTTTTTGGGGAAAAAAAAAAAAAATTTCTAGTTACTAGTTCAGTAGACTTTCTTCTAATTGCTAGCTTAATGAAATTTATTCTTCACATCTTCTTAGAGAGATCGTCTCATCTAAATGCGAATAGGTTTTAACCATCAAATCAAGCTTAAGAACAAATGAAAGTACAGGTAAAAGATTTTTGCATTAGGTGTCAAAGAAGGCCACTTGTAGGAGAGTAAAAGAGAAAAAGGATTTGGGGGGTGGACAGAGAGGAGGCTTTGGTACCCCTGCTTGATAAATTCCGACAAGCCTGGTGGGCATCTTAGTGGATCTAGGTTTCCTGTCAGATATATGTTGTGAGAATTTGCATTTATTGGTACTTATATAGCAGGTTTGGCTTCCTCAAAAAAAAAAAAAAAAAAAAAAAAAAAAAAAAAAAAAAAAAAAAAAAACCAGGTTTGTCCCACTTTTAAGTTGGCAAGTTGGTCATAAGGGGTTTTGTTTTTGTTCTTTTTTTTTTTGGCACAGGCAGAAGGCTACTCAAAATAGGACTGTATGTTTAAGGAAAAAAGTTATGGGTGTGTTTGGTGTTGCTCAAGACTAGGTAGAAAGAGAAAGAGAAAGATAACGAACATTTATGTTGAGGTTGAAAGAGAAGGAGAAACTAGAAAGCAGGTTTTATAGCTTCTCCTAAAAGCACTTTTTTTGACTTTTTCTTCATGTGACAGCACTTTTTAGATTATGTTAACAAACATTTATTTTTTTGGAAAGTGCCATGTTGCTTTAAAAGTCACAAAAGTGTTTTTCGGAGGAATACCAAACATGCCTTACTAAGTAGGGTGCTTTTGGGAGAAAAAAGAACATATGGTAGGAGGTGCTTCGAGTTAGGTGTCAAATCAGAACCTAACCAAGCCCAATCAGTTCACTTTTTTCTGGAACCTGAATTGAACTAATTGATATTGGAACGATGCCAAACCAACCCCACAAAGGCCATGTTGGTTCTTGTTGGTTTTTGGGTTCCCAAAATGTTTTTTTTTTTTTTTTTTTAAGTTTTTAGCATGATGATTTCTTGATTCTATTCAAAGAGAACACCAAGGACAAGCAGTGAATATTATTAGCTGGTAAATAATTGATTCAACAATATCATACAATAACAATACTCAAGAAAATAAACTTAGTGTAAAGTGTAGACATAGCATGTCACAACAATGAGAAAGCCCAATTCAACAAAAAAAAATTAACATTACATCTAACTATGCGTATAGAACCATAATGTTCATTTCTTCCTATAAGAGCATCTTAAGTGACCAGTCTCTATAACTCTTTATTTCTGTTATGCTGTTCTTAGTAAAATGGTGGCTCACGTTCCCCTTCGTCCCCCTTTTTCTATCCAACATAATTTCTTCTTCTTTTTTTTTTTTTGCAATACAATTGTAAGATCATTGTATATTAGTTTCACAATTACGATTAAGGTTGGCAATTTTCTGTTATTACCTACTTGAACTCATTTTCTAATGAGTTGACTGTTTTCTACTTGAACCAATTTAACCCATTTTGGATTGAGATTGGGTCTTTTTTTTTTTGTGACTATAGGGTTGGAGTCGACTTTTTTTTCTTAATGTGAATTTTATGTTTAACCACTTCAATTCAATTCAGATCCTAGACCCATTCCATTCATTGCTATAAGGTTTTGTTCCCTACCAAGTGGTATCATCCCAAGTCCCAACAACCATTCCTGCAGGGCTGGCCAAGTTACTCAGGATGAGTTGTGCTATTGGGTTGTGTTGGGCTTGGGTCTGACTCAAACCCATATCCATTGGAGTTTGATCTAAATTTTGTTCCATACTTGGTCTGTTGGAGGATCAGACTGGGTCTGGTTTTGAGTAATGACTATCCATCAAGTCTTTGGGTCGGGTTTGGGCATGTTGAGACTTATGTCCATCCCAATATACATTGAGTTTTGTTCGGTGTGGATGGGGTTTGGGTCCCTGTTGAGCACTAAAAAAATTGTCTTGAATGATTAATTAAGTTGAAGTTACCAAACAATTAATTAAGTTGTCAATGTTTTGATTAATTTAACGTTGAATGTCTAGTTACATGCTTCAAAAATTAAATGAGCAACAACTATGGATTTTGCTCGGTTGGTGTCTAGGTGCTCCTCAGCCTCATTTTCCTATCTTTCCTTGGTTGGCGTCCCTTAGCTTTCTTTAGGTACATCTTTTGACTTTACATGCTTAGGTTGGTTTCTCTCTTTGAAAGCATGAGTTGGTCTAATAGCCAAATTGATGCTTTGAGCTGGGCTGCCTTATATAGTGATTCATTGATTTGGAGCACCTCTCATCGGCCTTCGAGCCCCATGACTCTGAGACAAGCAACCTCTAGTTTTTCAGCTGGGGGGTGGAGCATTTTTAGGGAAGATGATTTGACTAGGATATATTGGTCTTACTTCATTTCAGATTCTTTTATGGCCGAGATAATAGAGCCTCCAACCATAAGCCATATGGGCTTTAGCTTTACAAGGATGCTCTAAAGGTAGGGCTTAGATTATCTCTTCTTCCATTTATCTCAAACATCCTTTGCTTGTATGGTATCAAACTTTTGGAGACTTGCAAATGGCTTCATGTCCTAGATTTCTCTGTGTCATCAAGGAGTTCCTTCCGAGATCAACTAGTGGTACATCTGTACTTGAAAGGGCAAGTAGTTTTTTTCGGCAGCCTACCCTCCATCTATGGTTTAATCATATAACAATAATCGATAAAAAATTTAAAAGCAAACTTAATTTAGAGTCTAATACAAATACCAAAACATATTATAGCTTGTGATTATTTTTGTTCTATCCCATTATGTTATAAAATATTCATATACCGAGACTTTAGAAACTGAAGGGTATATATGAAAAACGAATATTGTATATATGTATATAACCATGTAATTAGTTGGGATTAGGTCAGGTCTAAAAACATAAAACCAAGATCCTACATGAAATTCTTAATAGGTCTAACTTTGGACCCATACCCAACCTATCATCAGCAAGCCAGGGCCAGGTTCAGGTGAAGTATCGGGTTTACAGGTTGGAGTAACAGCCCTAGTTAACATATTCTTTTAATAAATTTTCTTGATAGAACTACCACAAACCCCCCTTCTCCAAACCATCTTTTTCCTCGATAACTCCTTATCTTTGCCTCTTTCTGTTCTGTATTAATGACTTTTCAAACCTTAACACTACTTGGTCCCTTCTTACCACATAGGTGGAAACTAAGCTCCGTCTCTCTCATCCTACAAAGTGGATCCAATGAAATGTGTTTTGCTCTTCATCACATTTCCCTTTATGACTGAATTTTTTCATTCCAATTCCTTCTCATCCATATAATGCTGGATCTAAATTTAAATTTATTTTTCCTTTTTGTTAAATATATTTTTCCCTTTTCTTTGCTTGTTTTGATGTTTATCAAACATGAGAAGATTTTTGCTGACATCAGTGGAGCAGAACTACAAATAGGTCAGATTAATGTGAGAAGGATTTCAGGCAAAAAGTTAGAAGATGCTATTTCCCATTGTAATTTTCATCAATGCAATGCAAGCCAGTGTGAACTGTAAAATTAGACCAGATAAAAGTTGATCCACACTCTGCTTTGTCCTGCTCACTGGATTGGCCTGGGATTTATCTAACCACTACCAAATTAGCCAGTGGCTAACCATTAGCTAAACTCTGTTGTCTGTCATTAGTGGATTGTACATGTCATCAGGTAGACACTATCGGTCAGGTCAAACCCCGGACAATGAATAGCCTGACAAGGTGACACTCCAGGTGAGCTGGTGATGGTTGGGAGGGTTATGAGTAGGTTGAATGTGGGTTGGATGCTGGGGCAAGCTCACTGATGGCTTAACCAATTGGTGCAGATGGTGTGAGTTGGACTGGACGTGAGAGTGTGTTATCTGGTTCCAAATAAATTAGCTGGTATTTTATATGTATTATTAATCATTGCTGTAACTGGGTCGTTGCTGATATGAGTTGGATGTCTAATTGTCCAGATGTCTAATTGTCTAGATGGTAATGATAGTACCCTGCACCTTAGAGCTAGCTTTTTTTGTTTACTATCAGCCTGACTTTTATGTTGTTTACTATCAGCCTGACTTTTATGTTGAATACAGAGCTTGTGCTTACCATCCTGACTTGATTGGCTGCTGTACATAGATATTGTTGACATGTTTCAATATCTTGTTTTCGTGCAGATCATCGAAGCCAGATCAATGTTGTTACAGGATCTACAGAATCGGACAAAACCTGCAATTGAGAGGCCTGGAAGAGAGACACCGTATAGGAATGAGGCTGCCACTTCAGATCCAATTGAAGGCAATGCCGTGGCACCATCAAAAACAATCTATGGAACTGCACCATCCAAAACACCCTCATTCGGAGAACCCACTTCTGATCCCTTGGCAGATGTTGAGACTGAAAAGCATCCAGTCCAAACAGCTGAGGTGAAAATTATTGACAAGTCTGTCATTGAAGAACAGCCATTTGTGCAAAGTAAGACCAAGGATTTTCGTAGCGAGGCATCTAAAATTTCCATTGAGAAGGATGAAGAGGATGGTGATGACTGGTTGGAAGAGGAGACTGGTGAAATATGTGGCACAGGAGGTGCTGCCATCCCATTAGGACACGAGGAAGATGTGTCATTCAGTGATCTTGAGGATGATGATGATGGGGGCACACATTCAAGCTCTAAAAACCTTGATGCAAATGATTTGCGAACTAAAGACTCGAGAGGCTGGGTTCAGCTAAATAAGGGTTCTGGGGGCTCATCAAAAAGTGGTGATTCCACAAGCCTGCAAACCAAGGAATCCAATGATTGGTTAAATGTTGAGGATATCGACGAGGAATGATGGACTATAATATCTTTGGAAAATCTGTTGTTGGGCCTCTGCCTTTTAGATCTTTATGTACTAGTTTTTCTGTGGCTTGTGGTTGTGATATTCTGTACATAAAGGTCTTTATGGAGTCCTGTGGATCTTTCCGCCACAATCTGCAATATATTTTTCAGCATATTTTGTGTTTCTTTTGTGATAATGGATGACCTCATATTCAGTACTGAGCTGAGCGTCAAGCAAAATTTTGACCAAATAACTATTTAAAAAAATTATAATCCAATACCCCACTCCTTGAATGATACCTTACGAGCCCTTGATGTTAATTTTTGCTCTTTTTTTATTTCATTAGACCTTTGGGGTCGGTCACTGTAAAGTTGCCAGCCATTATCCACAATCAAACCTCTGGAACTCGCAGATGCAGGGGAAGAGAGCACCCTGACGTACTTTGATGGGCCCTAAAGTTACATTCTAAGTTAAATTTTCAGGCCTCAGCCGAACTGGTAAGCTGTGGTGCAGCTTACCCCTCCATAGGAGGCCATAAAATACCATTGTTCATGTTTAACCCCTCATGTCCATGAGACCATAACCTGTTACTGATCATATCCTGTGATTTTGACCAGAAGAATACTCCACCGAACATGCATATAATGCAAGCCATCACTTTTTATGCAGATTGCCAACACATGCAAATATGCTGGCTATTGTGACAGAAGCTGTTTCTATCTACAGGCCTGATAAGTAAATGATGGAATTAAGAACTGACTGTGGAAATCAGTCAGAGATTAAAAAAAAATCAGATATTACTCTATTTGCAGAAACTTGTTTAAGAAAAAAAATATATAGTTGAAGCGAAATGTTAATATCGAGGCAGTTTGAAAAATGAAATTGCTAAATGAAACAAAGCTAAATTTTAAGGAAAAACTTAGCTAAGAGTGTTGCTTTTATTGTTATTATTATTGTTTTTACTTTTAGTACAGCTATCACTATCACTATTATTACTATTACTATTATTAGTGGTCATCTCTGTCACAACATAACATATAGACCTTTTATTGTTCCCATGCACATCTCTTGTTGGGAGTTTAAATAATGCCCAAATATTCACCTTGCCAAATAATTTTTATATCACATCTTGTGGTTCCATCTGAAAAGATCAATCAGAAAATATTATCAGAACTTGATATAAGTATTTGTGGGAACAAATATTCATCAACATGAGCTTTTATATACTTCTGTGTTCAAGCTCTAGCAACAGTACTAATATAAGAAACTATATTTAAATTCACATCAAAATCCAATAAAAACCAATCAACTTGAATTTACAAGCTATTTACTTTCAAACTTTTCTAGATGTTTAGATAGCATGAAGAGCATACATTGGATGCATCTTTCTTCATGTAGAAGGTGTGATATTATAGATGAGAGCCTGAATACTTAGCATGTTATAAGATACCCTCACAAACTATTTGGAGTAGATTTTATCGTAGACATTAGAGCTGCTAACACTGAGTAAACTGCTAACAATACATTATTATAGATTCTGTTGTAGTATGAAGAGTACGAACACTTCCAAGTATATCGTTGCTAAATATTTTTCTCTTCGTGGAAAAACTGAAAATGGATATAATGTTTATCGGGGATGTCAGTATAGAACTAATAATTATAGCACTAATTAAAGGACTTGCTCCAAGATTTGTCACTTTGTATGCACAACAAGTATTAGACAGTATGTAACATATGATTACATTTGTTTCATAATAAAGTTTATTTAACTCTATTTTCATATTGTCAGTAATTTATTACAATAATAATAATAATAATAAAGACTAAAGAGTGGACATGAAGTTTTGTTTCTTCATAAAATGAACAATTTTATATCAAGTACTTAGTCACAAGATGTCATTAGTATTATAATATTTGGAAGGTCGTATATTGATTTGATGATATATTTACTAGCATGGTTCACACTTATGATTGCTTTACAGGCACATAAATAGTAAATCCTATGGTTTATGGGGGAACTAGTTTTTTAAATATAAATCCACATCAATTTTTAATTTGCAATCACGAAAATTTTTTATTAAAATTTATTTAAAATATTTAAATAGTTAAAAAAGATAAATATATTAGGCTGGGCTAAGTGGAAGATTGTTGGAACTCGTTTAATTAGAACGCATGTGGATGTGTCCCACACTAATAAGATACTGGATTTTTTTTCTATGTTAATCTATTTCTCTGCATAAAAGCCTCCAATACATTAATGATAAGATATGATTTGTGGAGGTTATTGTATGGGATAACTTATCCTAACTAAGTAGGAGATAGCACCTATTTTAATTCTCCATGACTCTCTGATAAGTGAGGAAGGTTACAGAGGAATACCAAACAAACTTGGTGCCTAATTTATCCTGAAGTACTTGTGAGCTTTTTTTCCACCGTGGTTGCTCCAAGTTGAAGATTGAAATCCAAGGTGCTGCTTGTCGGTGATAATTAAGATGCACGCCCTATTCCTCTTTCGATATTGCAAGTCAAATCTAGAATTGAAGGATAGTGGTTTCGACTCCCTGTAAGTGGGCCTATTGCTCAATACAACCTACGCTTTTGCTATCATGCTTTTGATTATTTGTAAATGATATCATAATTAATAGAAAGCTCAAAGGTATAAGAGCATTAATAAAGATATTAGGATACTGAATGAGTGGTTTTAAATGGTTGAATTAAAACTCTATTACCCAAAAATAAAGAAATAAATAAGTAAAAGAATTGAACATAAAAATCTAATAGATATTAATCGTATTATTCAGTAGTAATACAATAGAACATATTGTACCTAAATATAGATAATTATAGTAATACCTCATGAATAATTCTACGTCGAATGAAAAAGAATAGTTTGAGGAGTTTATAATTTAAGTTTACCTGCTATTAATTACCTTGTACAGTTTTTAAGGCCACATGGACTCAACCTGCTAATAGATTAATTGGGTTAGCAGATGGGCTTAGAACATTATGAATGGTATCAGATTTAGATGTGCAGAAGTTGATGGGTAGAAGAAAAGAGTCTCACATCGGACTCAACCTGCTAATAGATTAATTAAGCCAGTAAGTGGGATTAGAGAAATAGTCCCATATCAGGCTTGGAGTGTTGCACCGATAGTAATATATATATATATATGTGTGTGTGTCTATGTGTATAAACTTCACTATATTCGAATGTAGCCAAACCTAAATCTAATTACGTTCACCTTAGATTCACACGGTTCATAAATTTTATAAATAAAAAAGTAAAAAGGTAGGGTAACTCTGAAATCCGTATGGATCCAAAGATGGAAGAGATGATCGGATTCTAAATTTGACTATATTTGAACGTAATCAAATCTATCTCATGTTTGTATATATATATTTATAGGGCTAGCATATCTAGAATATAGTGACAAGAATAATTTAAGGAGGTGAATTATACTTATAAATTCTTCAAAGGGGATGTGAATAGGAACATGCAAAAATAAGAATTTTCTTCCCTTATAAGTTGGGAGAGAAGTGCTCCAAGCATCATGATCCTTTTGAATTTATCTGTGCTTTTTCTCATTCATCTCTCTACCACAATTCTAACCTCTCATCGCTACATTTTATTTCCTCCGTTTCAATGCTCACAAAAATACTCACTAACCATTCCATCGGATGAGCTCAACCAAACAAATATGAGGCAGTTTATCTGTACCGACACACACCCAAATTAACATAATGATTATTCAAAGAGCACTACCATCCTAGAAATTAAAATTAATAGATATGAAAAAACTTTAGATGTGACTAGCCTCATAACCAAACTAAGTATTTATTGATTCACATTAGCTATTTATTTTTAATATATTGATATTTATTAATTTAAAAGATAAATATTTATCGTTGCTTTCAAATAGTTAGTATTTTCATGTTGTATTTATTGTTTTTTATTTTTATTTATTTTTTACATATTTTTATTTATTTTAATAATTTTTTAAAAAATAAAAATTAATAAATATTTTTTTGATTATAAAATTTATTCAGATTTAATGATGAAAAAGATAATCAAATTTAAATTTAGCTATATTTATGAATAGTCAAATCAAATTATATAAACATATAGAATTTTGTTATGTTGCTTGTTTATATATATATATATATATATATATTGGGAAGATAATGCTCAAATCACAGCCTTTGAATCAGTTGCTTTTGCTCCATAACTTTTTGATTATTTAAGGCATCAGTTGTTCTCGACCGGCACCGGCACCGGCACCGGCACCACCATACAAAGGGCAAGTAGCGTCATAGAATTTTTACATGAAGCATATCTCTCATCTCCATGCATCTGACAAAGTCTAAATGTCCGTGCAGCCAAAAGAGCAGCGTATTCTCCACGTATTTGATACAACACGTATGGGAGTTCACTTGGAAGAGATGAATGACCCCGGCTATGAAAGTCGATACCCCTATCCCTTCTACCATAACACCCCCTCCAACATCCAGGAAACTTGGCTCCTGCCCACCCATAAAGCTTCCACAGCCTCAATCACCATCCACAAGAGATACGATCCCAAACTTAATCTCAGAGTGTCCATTCTAATATTTACCACAGGAGATATGGTTTCCACATAACATACCAAATATCTTGCAAAATTCTGCACCATGCCTTATTAAAATCCAAAGCAAAATCATATAAACAGTAAATTCATCAAAAAGTTTCTTCGAGGATATATATATATATATATATATATTCTTTTGTATTTAGCATTTTGATTAAATAATTGAGATTGAAAAAGGATCGACAAAATATATCAAAGCTAACGTAGAGGTCAGCATAGAACGGACACATATAACATGCTCAAAATCTCATCTTAAAAGCGCACAGAGAAAAGAGCTTCTTTGATAACTATGTGGATGCGTTAGAGAGAGATGGAATGAAATAGAAATCAGGAGGGAACTGAGGTCCTGCCAGGGCGATCGGCGGCCTTGAGCGTTTCGTTGATAATTTTTTGGGCTTTCCGGCTTTGGATCTCCACCCTCGCGCTGGATGTCTTCTCTATCCTCGCATACATCTTCTTGCTCTTGTTCCTCAACGGCCGCAGCAATCTCACCTTCGCTTTTATGGCCTGCACCAAGCTCTTCAGTTCTTTCTTTCTGAGGGAAACCAAGCTCTTCAGGTCATGGATTCCCATCATGAGCCCCGTTTTAACTACTCCTCCTCCTCCTCCACTGGTTTTCTTTTCACTCTTCCACTGCTCTTTGTTCTTAAGGTTTTTATTTATTTATTTATTTATTTATTTATTTATTTATTTATTTAGGGTCATGAAAGGTTCCGAGTAGTATTTATTGCGTCCGCTCCAACCGCCGATTCGTTGCAGGGTCAAAGGGCCGGTTGGATGGAATACCCCAATATTGCATTTAAATTTATGGATTTGCTACCATATTCCAAGGCAATGCCAGAGGTGTCCCACTTGGCATTAAGATGATGAGTGGTATGACTTGCAAGAATTTATTTAGCATTAAAACAAGCATTAAAACAAGCTTTGAATACCGAGTTGCCCAAGAAAGCAATTATGGAACTAGGAACAGCCTACGAAAGTCGAGATCCTGTGTCCGGTCTAGAGTATATTTGATATGAGGTTAAAAGTTGAATGAAAAGTCAAGGGACTAACATTTTTTTTTTTTTTTTTTCTTGATGCAAAGTCTAAGGGTACGAAAATATTTTTATTAATTGTAATTGATTATACTCAATGTTTTTGCTTTCTTTTTCACTTTCAGAATAAATTTTATCTTTAACCTCTTTAACCTAATTTTTAGATTAATAATTTAAAAATAAAAATTATTTTTTTTAAAAAAATTATTAAAATAACTTTTCACATCCTCTTACTTCATGCCTTGAAATTGAAATTGAGCTAGAAAGATTAATTCTTAATCACTAATCTCGCACACTTAATTATCACCTTTCTATGCTAGACTGATGCAATTGGAAACTAGGCTTTCCATATTTAATCCAAATTAGTGAAGATTTGAATTTTATGCGAAGATAGGCACTCCCATAAATTTTGCCCCCACTACCATTGTTGGATTTACAGTTTTAACCTTAAGCCAACCTCTTAAATTCATGCCATTGTGATGTTTTAATGACACTTATAATTCTCTTGGAAGTACACATCCTCCAAGAATCATTTGGTGGTGTTTATCATACGCATGGTGTCAAATAATCCAATTAAATAATATCTTTTCAATATTTCTCAATAGGCTGCAGTGAAGATGAAGCTAGACAAAGTCATATATATTATGTCATTAGTGTTACATTTATCGTCTCAATAGATCTTGACATACTTTTCACATCATATTAGACTACTAATATTTCAAAATGATCAACAACTGTTAATGGTAACATGATAAATATTTATATTGATGATTACGTTATGATATTATCATTTATTAGGATTTTACAATTGCATCTTAGCAAAGAAAATAGATGTTGCATTTTAGGCTCAGTATCATTTTTTTTTAATATTTTCTTAAAAATTAAGCTTTAATTTTATCTATTCAAGACCACAATTTAATGTCTTTATATTCTTAAAATTTTTATTATATATGGTATCACTCGTATATAATCAAAAGTATAATAGTAAAAATGTACATTCTATGTACTTTTTTTTATATTAACTTTTTCCTCTATTAGTAATCAATACACAAGCAAATTTAAAAAAAAGAAAATTCGTACACTCCTTAAGGAACCCCTGCCCCTCGTGAATGCGTTGTTTCAAGAAACAGACACTGTTAAGTTGTAGAAAAGTAAGTGGTTACAAATCTATTGAATATTGAAAACATTAGTTACAAATCTGTTGAATATTGAAAGCATACTTCTAATGATATTTTTATTGTTTACAAAAGCTAATATACTCATAATAATTTTTAAAACTATTTTTATGATTAAATAATTTTATATGATTAAATAACTTAAACATGAAATGCATGTCATAGATGAATCTTGCCTTGTCTCTTAAGGCATGCATTCCATTCGTTTGTCAGGCTTGATGTACCATTTAGTAGAGGTGTTAAATGGGTCAGTTGGCTCATGGCATGACCCATTCAGACACGATGCAGGCCATGCTTTTAGATGGATCATGCTAGAAATGGCACAGCTGCTGTAGTAACCATATCAGATCAAGTACAGTACAGCCTCGGATTGAGTTGTGCTATCTCTTACAAACCATGCTATCACAATGGTCCATGGTGTGTTGGCTCGGCATGAGCCAGCACACAACCCGATCCAGAACAATCTATATCGAGCCAACTTAATTTGGCCTGCAATGGGTTGCTTGTGGCCCATTTGCATATTTTTATATTTTACCTTTATAACATAAACGGCTTGTAAGGATATTCCTATCCATTTTTTTAAAAAAAAAATTCTTTTACCCTTTCCAACAACTAAAAATATTAGTTTTCATGGATATTCTTATCTATTACTTAGAAGGGTCTATTTACCTTCTTCAATAGTAAAAAAAATTGACTAGTTTGCTTACTGTCATGGCACGTAATTTACTAACTTTTTTTGTATCCATAACAATGCATGTAAAATGCTTTCTATTAGGATTGTGCGGAGTTAAAAGTGTTGTTTGTCAGTAGTGAGAAGCATATCTACATCCTTGCTCGATATTATAATTAGATTTTAGGATTGAGCTAATGTACTTTCTGTAATTATTTTTAGAAAACCAAGCTTTAATTCTACTATTTAAGGTCATTCAATGCCCTTAGCTCTTACCCAATGCCATCTTTGAACTTCCCATTATTTATTGCAATCGGAAGCATTGCGAAAAAAGCATAAATTTTACCAACGACTGGCTTCCTACAAGTAATCCTCTTGCTCCATAAAGTCTAACAGATATTGCTAGCATCTTTCTATGATACTACAATAAAAGGTTGTATCTTCTAAATATAGATACTTGGACATATATGGCTAGCATATCTGGAATATGATTTCCAAATATTTTTAAGGAGGTGAAGTATGCTTATAAATTCCTAAAAGGGGATGGCGTCAAGAACATTCAAAAATAAAGGGGATGGGTCATTGATCCTCTCAATTAAGATTTAATTAGATCAATTAGGGTTTAATCGAATCATTTAGAGGACATTTAGTTCATAGAATCCTACAAAATTCTTAAGTATGTCGTGGGAATATTTTAGGACCCTCACATTTAGTTAAGCAAACCTAAACATTTGTCTAAACATTTGATATGCTAATGAAAATTATATCACCATAAAACGTGATAACGTAATTATTATCAAAAGATGGTAATGTGAGATCGCCTCTCACATCACCAAACTTTTTAGATATAAAAGCCCCTTAAGTAACTTATTTATTATATAATTAATATTTTAAGTTTTTGCAATATAATATGCTATATTAAAATTTTAATTAATTTTTTTATTATATATCAATATAAATAATAAAAATATATTATATTATATATAATAATTAATTATTTCAATGTAATTATATTTGTATAGCTATTATTATAATTATTATATTATTTTTATACTAATATATTAATAAAGTTTAATATTGTATAATATGATATATATAATATAATATTAAATTTATCATATAATTAATATAATTTAATAAAATTATTATTATTACAATAATATTATGTTATTATTTTTATTATATTTACTTTATAATATAATAAATAGTATAATAATATAATATATACTATGGTTATGTTACGGCTCCAATCTCTGATGGAAATGTGGCAATGAACTCTTTCTGGTTACTATGGTTGGTCCCCGAGACTTATTCTTCTTTTAGAAATTGTGCTGCACCCTTATG
The DNA here is from genome assembly GCA_017589505.3 of Metroxylon sagu. Classification (NCBI taxonomy): domain Eukaryota; kingdom Viridiplantae; phylum Streptophyta; class Magnoliopsida; order Arecales; family Arecaceae; genus Metroxylon; species Metroxylon sagu. The sequence continues at coordinate 50,706 of JACVBY030000474.1, read as the reverse complement.
AAGGTGGTACTTGAATGCTTCGATTTACATGGGAGCACTACTTTTAAAAAGCCATTGAAAGCTAATAGAGTTTATTAATGGTGGCAGAAATCTGACAGCCACAAATCGAACAAAACCCATTCAAATAAATAAATAAAGTTAGGGTTATCACGGATTTAACGTTTCTTAGATTTAAATTTAAGCGGCTCCATTACCAACTGCAACCCAGCAGCGAATAAGAGAGACAACAAAGACAAAACCAAGATTAAATGAAACAAAATGCACCAAAACAACGAAGCAGCCATGATGATAGACGATAAAAACAGTATCTTGATAATTAAAAAAATATAAATATGTACAATCATCATTCATACTACAATTAAAAAAGAATCGATAGCAATGAACATCACAGGTATCCATTAAAAACCCAATCTATTGAACCATTCACGCTCACCTTTCATATAATATTTTAATAAAGCATTCTGTCAAATCTCATCACAAGGGTTTTAGGTACGAAGAAGTATTTCACTTTGCTAGCCCTTCATATGAACCTTCGGCACATGAAAAATACTCTAAAATCTCTCCAAATATAAGAAAAAAAATGCCTCCATGATAATTATGCATAACATTTATATACAAGATGCACTGATGATGTTTAAATGAACTCAAAATGATATAAATTTAAGAAAATGTAAATTTTTTTTCTTTTTTAAATACATATGAACTCAAAATGATATGAATTTGAAATAATCCAAAAATTTGCAAATCAAATCAGATTGGATCAAGAGTGACCAAAATGATCCAAAAATTATATATAATAGTAAACACATAAGCTTTAATCCCCACTTATACTTAATTATTTAAATATGAGAGTAAGATATATTTTTAATTTTATTTTTAAAAATTTTAAAATTTTATCTAGATGGCATTGTATAATTTTATGAATTATTAATTAGATTGTTTATATGATTAATATCTTAATATTTTATATTTTTAATATATAAATGAGATTCAACAAATGATGGAATTAAAAATGCATTTTTCTAAATTGATTGTTGTTAAAGGATCAATATCAACAACTTCAAATATGCTTAACGAGACATGACTTTATGCTTCTTTTCTATTTATAGGATGAAGCATATTTTTAATATTTATTTATTTTATTTTATAATTTTATTAATAATTTAACATTGATGTTTGCTTAATTTTAGAAGTACAATTTTATGAAGTATTACTTAATTATATTATTTTAATATTTTATAAATTTATAACTATTATTTTTATTAGTATCTAATTATGTTGTAATTTTGTGTCTAGCTGCTTGAGCATTTACAGTAACAAATGGGTTAAAAAAGAGAAAAAGAATTGAATTGATTATTGATAAATTAGTCTAAAAGAATAAAAACAAAAAGAGCATATATTAAATTTTGAAAAAAAAGAAAAAAACTAAACCAATCGGTAGGTCTGTCGGTTGACTTTAACTAGGGGTGAGAATTGGTCAAACTACGTTGGAGATAAAAATGGCAGTCCATGCATTAGGCCGAGCCAGGTTCGAAGTTGGGCCAAAAATGGCCCACTGGAACATAGCTCGGTGGGAATCTATCAAGGGCCTGATCTAGCCCACATTAAACACCCAGAGAGAGAGAGAGAGAGAGCTCCATCGTTGCACGCGAAGCTGGCTGCATGGTTATTGGCTTGCATCATTTTATCCGAACTTCCTACCAGCTACATTCCATTCCTTATCAAGAATTCTTAAAAATTATTTTCCATTAAAATTATATATTTATATATAAAAAAAATTTAGGCTAGGCTTTTTTTTTTTTTTTTTTTCCCTCTAAACCTAAGTTTAGCCCAAAATTTAAAAGGGCTTAAAATGTCAAGACTGATCCAGCCTTATAAGTTAAAAAATATAGGTATGAGTTCTAAAATTTTAAGACCAGCTTACGGGTCATCTAGCTCGTGCTCACTTTTAGTTTTAATCTGATTATTTAAAATTAAAGTTTAGCTTTAATGATCTAAATCTGAAAGTAACTCAATAAGATCTAAATATGAAATAATTCAAACTCAAAATGATCCCATCTGACCGATTGCTAACTCCACCTCTTCTCCCATTTTAAAGTTCTTGGTCGGAGATCAAAGGGCCTCAATTCCCTCCCAGGTGTTTAGAGCTGGTCGCCGGTCATTGTGCTCTGATCACACGCGGCATGGCTCGTATTAATTTATAAGCTTTAAGCCAATGGATATGCTCGACCTAAACTCAATCCGCTCCAACAAGTGTGTTCCCTACGGAACCGCTAAATATAACCTTTGGGTTCCATCTGTACATAGGACTCAAAACGTCGAAAAGAATATAATATAAACAGTTTGACCTTCGATTCGACTCATTCGTTTATCTTTCTACCAGATGGCATGGAGTTTTTGACCTGCTCTGCCCTGGGCCCGTGTCTACGCTGAGTGCTGAAGCCCATTGGTTTCTTTTAGGTTTTACAGAAAAGAGTTCACTTAGCTGTGGATTTTGTGATAATTTTTTTTTTTTAATTTTTTTTTATAGAATGCTATATATTTAGAGATCTTTGGATGATTTCGCACATTTATTTTTCTAGTAAATGGGATGGAGTTTTTGACCTGCTTTGTCCTGGGCTCCTGGCTACGCTGAATGCTGAAGCCCATTGGTTTCTTCCAGGTTTTACATAAAAGAGTTCACTTAATTATGGATTTTGTGATAATTTTTTTTTTTTTTTTTATAGAATGTTATATATTTAGAGATCTTTGGATAATTTCACACCTATGTGCGTTTGTTCTCTAGGGGAAAAAAAATTCTAATCCTTTGCTTTTAACTCATCCAAGAAAACCTATACATGCGTGTTCTCTCTCTGAAGGAAAAAAATTCTAATCTTTTATTGTAAAATGAATGATTACATGAATTTTTCGCTCAAAATCTTTTAAAAAAAAAAACACTTGCTCAATATATTAAGAGTATGTTTGGTTCACTGCATCGAATTAGAACAGTATGAGATTGCTGGTTGGAGAATATAAGGATCCAATTTGGCAATCTCATATTTATAGTTTTAATATATAGATGTAATGGTGGGATCTACACTATTTGTATTCGATTAATACTTTTCTCAATACAACCTCATTCATACCACTATACTAAATGTACTCATACTAACAAACATTTATACTTAGTAATTAAATAATATATACCTATTATAAAACAATTAAAAATATGTATTTATTATTAAACCCGCTTAATTAAACACGCAGGCAGAGTGGAATTGACCCAGGCAGAGGCAAAAGCATTCAAAACCCCCGGAATTGTGAGAAGGAAAATAGTGCGCTCCAACCCAGGGAAAAAAGCGCCGGCAATTTTTGGTAAAATCCCCAGCACTGAAACCATTTGTCAGCAATCAGCTCCAAGGTTGGCCTACAATATATATAACTGAACCATCCAATTAAAAGACTAATGCTAATGGAAACAAGTAGGATAAATTAAAACCAAAGTTAGTACAACCTGCATTCAAACTACTAGCAGACTTTGGGGCACATTCAAAGTCTCTTAGCTCATAAACCTACACATTCCCACCCATAGGAAGCTCAACACTACCAAAAGATTAGCCTAAGAGATAAAAAAAATCCACACCCGCGATGACCCCAATCTTGAAAGAAAAGAACACCAAGCCAGCACGCATGCACCCAAAAAGCGCCAATCCACCACACTCTGTAAAGCCCGCTCTTTATTCATCCATATCCAATACATATCATATCATGCATACATAACACTCGTATCATGCGTAATACTATAACAACAATAAAAACTTTAATCCCAAAACTAGTTGAGATCATGCTTACATAACACACCATCACCACAAACAACTCACATAAAAAAAAAAATTAAATTAAAACACTGCATCCAGTATGATAAATATATACCATATCTAGAAATACGGGACCTACGATATAAAACCATGCGGGCGGCCGCATAGAGAGCGGGGAGGTAAAGTTGATCAGATCAGCAGTGGGCGACGCACTTCTTGCAGTCGAAGGTGCAGCCACCGCCGCCGCCTCCGCCGCCGTAGCCCTTACCGGAGTGGGTGTACGAGGTGAAGCACTTGGCCGGGCAAGTCAGCTTCTGCTTGTAGCAGGGGCCCTTCTCCGAGCACACCACCGAGGGGCGGACGACCCCGTGCCAGCCGGAGCCCCCGGCGGGGCCGCCGGCGCCGAATCCGTAGCCACCGCCGAACTGGTTCCACCCGCCGAAGTCGGGGATGCCGAACCCGCCGCCGCCGGGCCCGAAGAAGCCGCCGGTGTTGGGGCCGAAACCGGGGACACCCCAGGCGGGGTGGCTGCCGCGGTGGTTGGGGGGGGAGGAGGACGAGGAGGACGAGAAGGAGGAGGAGGAGCTGCGCTCGGCGTCGACTTCGAGGACGGCGGAGGAGAAGACGGCGGCGACGGCCAGGAGGAGGAGGAAAGTGGTGGCGGGCTTCATGGTAGGCTCTTCGGGGTGGTGGTTCTCTCCTTTTTCGGTACAAGACGAAAGTGGTCTTCTCTTTCTTTACGGTTTTATTCAGCAGTGGAAAACGAGACTCAGGTGAGCGCCACCCAACGGGTAGGTTCTCGCTATTTATGACGCGGTGCCTTGGTGCAACGCAACGAAACTTAGTGCGGCCTGTTGCGTCTTTTCTATCCCATTCTCCACCTAGTAACGGACCCGTGTCTTTAAGTATTCACGAACGACATATTTAATATCCGCGATATAAAGTCGTACATAGGAGTGGTAAGTGGAGAATTAGATGGCAAATGACGCAAGCAAGCACCTAAGTTTTGTCCCGCGCTGTAGCGGTTTTATTGTCATAGGAGGTATTACTACATAGGGCTAAAACGGAATAGGGCCATATCATACCTGGTCTCGGCTCGAATTGATCTCATTTATTATTTGACTCGCATTCATAACAAAATTTTAAATTCAATAAATTGTTCAAGTTTGTTCGAACCAAATATGGCTCATATCTAATTTAAAATATTTAGATTTAAGATATCTAATTTAAAATATTTAAATTTAAGATAAGATTAAATCAAGCCTTATTTTCATTTGAATCGGATACCTAACTATTATTTTATAGTTAAATCTAATAATTGATTCAGATCCATTAAAAAAAAATTTAAAAAAAAAAGTCAATTTAAACTTTATTTAAATTTTTATTTAAAAATATTTAACTTTATTTAAGTAAACAATTATTCTAAAGTTTATAAATTATAATTTTTAAAATATTTATTGATAGACTTAAAGATATTGTAAATAAGAATTCATATATTTAAATATAATTAAGTGAAAATAGATAAGAAAAGATTTAATTATTAAGATGAAGAGGAGAATTAATTTAAATGAAAATTTAATGAATAGTTAAAGATAATTAAAAAATAAATAAAAATAAGATTTATATAATTAAGATTTATGGGTTAAGCTGGATCGAGTTTAGATCGAAAAATGTAAGATTCAGATTTGATCCGAAATTTAAATTGAATCTAATTTTTAAACTCAATTCGATGTATAGGTTTTTAAATGCAAATCATGTTGGATTTAATTAGATTAGAATTGGATCAAATCATGAATCGATCCAACTCATTTGCGGCCTTTCTATCATATAATGGAAATTCTGCTAGTCCATTTGATTCTACTCAATATTTGCTTTAGATCATCTAAGTAAATTAACATCATAAATTTAAATTTTTGGGCAAGCCAAAAAATAGTTGTTTATTCCCTAGTCGGTGGTTTAAGTAAATAATGATATTTTTATTGTTCATTACTTTTTAATATTAACGATTATTAAAAGAATTAATATCTGATTCCCGAAAATAACTTGAAAGGCCATGCTAGCACTAATTTACGGAAAGGACAGCAGTTGCAAATAACAACCGTTATTTTTTCTTCTAATGAAAAAAATATTAATGTGCCAAAGTACCTACTATCATTATTGAAACTTTAATTGATATCACAATAAATAGTTGAACAAAATATTGGAAAAACCATTTTATCCTTTACCATTGGTTTCATTAATAATAGTTGGTTAATCAAGTTCATAGTTCTATAAAAAAAAATTACGATATATATGGAGAGAGATTAATTATGCTTCTCTCATGAGAATAGGATGCCATGCGGCTTTTGATTTCAAAATTAATAATAGAATATCTCAAAAATTCACACTATTAAACATGATTTATATTATTAAAAATATTTTTAAAAAAATCATGTATTTTAATATATCTAACATGTATTGAATAGATCCAAAAATAAACAATTAAAGTTATATGAGTATTTTTTTTTTGTGTTTCCGGACCTTCCGGGGATTCTGCACTCAGATTAACGAATTCCCCGCGGCTACACTACCCATGTTATAAAAAATTAGCTCGAATAGCGGCGCCAAGTTGAACGCTACGGAGTTCAACGCCACGCCACCGCGATGTAGCCAAAACGAGTGCCATTGCTTTCTCTTGTTAACCTTCCTCCACTTTGCCTACAAAGTGACCCCACCTTTGAATCATCGATACGATGCCTCCAATCGTCACCATCCAAGTTCGTTAAACAAATCTCTGGTCCTAAAACCATCCACCAGCACGGGTGATTTTTTTTTTTTTTTTTTTTTTTTTTTTTCTCGCCTCAACGGCCCGGCCACCAAAAGCACACTGGATTGAGTTCCAAATAAAAATTATTTACCCAAGTCTGAGACCAAACCAGCTTTCTTTGTTTAATCTTAATCCTTTAGCATGATGTCTTCTCCTTTAAATGCCATAAATCTTATTCTCATGCCTCTCAAGTCAAAAAGACAGGCTCTTTCGTTCAAGTACTCTTTATTTTTTACTTCTTTTCTTCTTCAGTAGAGGCATCGTCCATCAACATCTAATTCCCTTTCCCTGCCGACACCTCTCGATGCATTCCATTCACACTCCCCACTGATCGCCGACAACGGGACGCGGAATTTTAAAGCAGAGGAGCCCCTGCTCCACCGCGTCCATCACGGCTTCTCCTTTCAATCCCACAATTATCTTCCATCCCCTGTTTCAGAACTTTATTTTTCTCCTTTCCGGCTGGCTCTTTGATGCATGATCAACGGAAAATCTCCGGCTCGCACCAAAGTTGGCGCATGTGCAATTCATGCATGAGTACGTGCTACCAGAGAAAAGAGAATCTGATGAATGCCAAAAATCAAAGAACTGAATTTTTTTTTTTTTGTAATTGAGCCAATAAACAGTTTTTATTTATGATTTTTATTTTTATCAATAATATATAAAGACTGTTTGATTCACCGTAAGTCCATCTGAAAAACGGGACAATCTACTTGTTTGGCAGTCAATAGCTACAGACGAAAGATCAAATTGTAGCCAGCCTATAATTAGACTTTTTTATTGTAACTCGATGGCCAATAGACCATAGGACGAGCTATGGACTCGAACAATAGCCTCTGGGAGAGCTGCTTAGAAAGTCAATTAGCAATTTGTTTCTATTAACCATGTGAGATGGTTGGAGCTGGTAGCTGCTCCACATAAGATCTAAGGCATTGGTACCCTTTGATCATGCGGCACTAAGTGCATTATAGAGAAATTTGAAGGTGGCACTGCCCGTCAGAAAGGCCGGCTCTCTTTCTCCTTCCATCTCCTTTCTTTTCCTCTCTATCTTCATCCTCTTCTTTTATTCATTCCTCCTTTAGTCGTCCTCCTTTCTCCTCCATCACTTTCCTTTTATCTTCCCTCTAAACAAAGAAGATCGATACATTACGACTAAATTATTTGCTACTCAAATTACATTATATCTTGAGTTGCAGTTTATCTCTCTACCTATAGTATTTAAATATTTTCTTAAATCAATTGGCTTGACACTCCTCTCTTGTTTGAAGTAGCTATGAAATTAAATTTTTAATGATAGCTTAATATGATTGCCCATTAGTGTGCAGGTCCCTTTTAGTCCGTGCCTATTTTTTCATATTTCAGTCAGTGTTTTATATGCTTATATTTAAGCAAGTGGGAAGCCTTTTCAAACTAGATATTCAATGAAAAAATGTTTCACATTCTTAGCTAATAAATTGTAGAGTTACGATAGGAAACTCTTTAAGTAGAGTCTCTGCTCAAAGCTAAGATGTAGTGCAAGCGCACATCATTAATGATTTTAAAAAATTAAAATCTCTTTTTTTGTACTCTACAAGGGCTCTTAGGCTGCAGATTTAAGTGTGCTATCTAGTAGAGTATGCTATCATGAGCAAAAAATATAACGTGCCATCCTAATGCTTTGAAGTTTTGTGGCTAATCAAGAAGAGAAACAACTTATTTTTGAGGACATAGCCCCCTGGTTTGCTTGTGCAAGATATAAGTGAAACTTTAATTTACTTCCGTATTAACAATTCTATAATATCCAATTTTTTTCTTAACAATAGCATTTCATTTTATTTTTTTGAAGAAAATAATAGACCAGTTTGCTACCAAGCACATGCAATACTTGCCAAGAACTTAATTTCTATTTTTAAAGATTTAGATACTCTCTCTCTCTCTCTCTAAACCGCTTGCTTTCCTAGGCATTGGAAACGTTTCTTGAAGAGTTCGGTTTCGTGCATTGAACGGTAAGATCTACTACTCTTCTAGTTTTCTTTCATGATTAAGAGGGACGCATCGGAATAAAAAGAACTCATCTATAAGGGGGTATATCTGTTTTGTTAGGGTTTCTCATGAGATGTTGCATCTTATTTGTTGCACACTTTTTTTCATCGTTTATTTTCCATTGTGAAATAGGACCTTAGTCTTGCTTTATTGCATTATCTCAATAAGCTCCTTCGGTTCATGAACTTGCTGAGGTTTTATGTACGTAACCATGATCCAAATTATAAAGCCTTCTACTCCAAAATCTTAAACATTCTTTTGCCATCATTTAGGATTAGCTTGGAATCATTATGATGATTTTCTTCGATGATAAGATCATCGGTAATAGGATCACTAATAATTCAACATCATCCTGTAAGATCAGCAATGATAATAGATCATTAAGTTCGACATATTATGGAAATGAAAGATCCCAATAATACCTCTAAAAACTTATTTACATATGTATAATTTTAATCTAAGAAATATAAAATTATTTAAAAAAGATAAAATTTATCATATAATCATGAAAGTTATCTTTTTATTTTAATTTAAATATCTATAATACAAACATCAAATTGATCAAACTAAAAAGATCAATCAAATTTAACAACTTAGCCATCCTAAACTTACACTTAAAATATAAAAAAATATATTTTAATGATAAAAATTTAATTGATGTTTGTAAATGAGGTAGTTCGAAGCTTATAAAGAGAAGATCAGAGTGGTTGTAAATTTTTGTTGAATTAAGAATAGTTTAATTTTTTTAATAATAAATATCAGGATAAAATTATTCATAAATTTTAGTGCATATCATTATTACCATAATAATTCAATTTTCTAACTTCTTTAAGGGTTTAAGATCCAAATTTAATGGTATCTCCTGTCATTGCATCAACCATTTTGATCATTTCTTAAGCACCCTGCTTCTTAAAAGAATTATTATTTTTCTACTCCACCCACTTCAGGCTCAAAACATAACCCCTTTTTCATATGGGCCCATACCTGGAGGAACATAGCGTTAGTTCAATGTGAAAAAAGGATATCGTTTATGCGATCCTATGAATGTGGATGGTTGTTCCGCCACCAGTGGGAAGAATGCTTGAAAGATTGAACATCATTCGGGTATTTGAAAAATGGAGCCTGGCCATGGAAACATACCATGTGGCATTGGATAAAGCCACGACCCAAACATTTTAATAAGGGAGGAAAATAAAAAAGATGGCATTATAAGTGGCTCATTTCAACATTCTTTGAAGCTATGGCACCTAAGTTGCTCATCAAATCTGCCATGAAAGGCAACCTACCAATAGCTAGAATTCTAAGTCAAAAGATTACTTTTCCACAGAAAAATAAGGAAAAAAAAATTAAGGATACTAAGAGTTGACAAGAAGGCTTCTAGATGTTTGTTTTAAAACCATACAGCAAAATTATCAGAAAAGCCTACACTAAAAAAATTGATGATCACCATTTCACCACCACCTCCACAGATGACCTTAGCCATTAATTCTCGTTGTGATTTGCGCAGATAGATATAATTTATTGGGAGGGCACAAAATTGAGATTGCATTTAATTTTTAAGAATATTTTTATTTTTATTTTCTAAATTAATTTTTATCTTTTACTTTCTAATCTCAAAAAATATATTTGATAAGTGAGAGAAAAATATTTTTTTATTTTTTATTATCATTATAAATGATTTATTTTAAAAGCATAGTTAAAAAGAATTTAAAAAATTACTATTCACTCCTTAGTTTTCAAGTTCTCTAGTCTTTATTTTTCATTTTCTTTATTTTTAAATAAAAAAATAAAAACATGTTTAATTTTTTTAAAATTTTTTGCTATTTTAAATTTTTATTTTTAAAAAATTTATTTTTATTTTCAATCATCAAATATGTTTATGAAAATATTTTTTACTTTTTATAAAAATAAAAAATTAAAAAGAGGACTATTGTAAAAAATCAAACATACTATTAATTTTTGCCCTTATGCCATAATGTCAAGAGTTACTCAAAGCATTTATGTAGGTTTTTAAATCATATCAAGATCCCATTAATTATCTAGTAACATGAGATAGGTTGAGTAATTCAAATGTCAGACACAACATAGCTTGCTTCCAATGAATATGAGGGCTACTGCTAAGAAGTAGATATCTTGTGTTGGTATTGCACTGAGAGTACATTTGAGATGGGTTTTAAAAAATAGAAGTAAAAAGTTAGCTGCAAAAAGTTTATGTCACAGAACTAATATTTTTTAAGTGTAAATTTTAAGAGTCAAAAGTTTTTACGTTGGTTATGTTTGATTATTTCTATAAATAAAAAATAAAATATTACATATGTAATTGTTAACTGTGTTCGAAACAAGATTATTATAAAAGAGATAAAAATATCATTAATATTTTATTAATATTATTATGTAAAAAAATAAGATAGAAAAAAATAATAAAATTATTTAATGTTTTGTTTGTTTTAATATTTCAGTTTCTTTTAATTTTCTGAATAATTTTTTTTATCTTTAATCTTGTTATGCTATCCTCTTCTGGATTAATTATTTATAGGTAAAGTGGAAGAAAAATTATTCTAATAAAACAATAATTTCATATCAAATATCCTCAATAAAAAGTAAAAATTTATAAAAGTAACTTAATCCTGCGAGCACTGGCTCGGTCTGCCCGAGAGCTTGGTCACAGAGGAGAGCAAAGAGAGTGGGCCCTCAGCGCTCCAAGAATGATCACAAATGTAAGGTAAAAACTTCCTAATGATCTCAAAGCCACAGCCTGGTGATCCATTGGACCAGTTTTTATTCCTAAAGCCCCGTGACCACAACAAGCATGACATTATGAAGCCCGAACATGTGTTGTCAGACATGACCAACTTCCAGCTGTTTCGCAGCATGAAAAAATAACGCTGAAGATGGCAAGATAAAGTTTCCTCGCCACTCCTGAGAAATTGCAGTAAAGTCACATGAAAGATCAAGCTGACGATGGACCACGACCACATTCACACGAATTCTGATGTCAGTTATTGTAATTTGTCCTTGAAACCTGCCTTAGATTTCCTGCTTCGGTTCCCTCTCGCCGTTTGCAACATTGAATACTAACTAATAAATTCCATCAAACTACGAGCCAGAACCTTAGCAAACGAGAGACGGATTTTGACGTACATTAGAGACAACCTCTTGTCATAATCCGGGTTAAGTATAGGGACAAAAGCATGCGCCGGATTCTCAACACCTGCCGACTCTTTCCTTGGCCACTTCCATTCTCTTCAAATCTTCCAACTTCTTTTCAAGAAACTTCCTTGCATCATTTTCTAAAGAAAAATTTCTTGTAGAAAAGAATGATTCCAGCATCGCCACTTTATTTAATTCCCATGACTACAGAGAGATTTCCGCAGAATAGGAAATCAGGGAACTCCTCTCTTCCTTGAAAACGAAAAAGAAAGAAAAAAAAAAAAAAAAAACTTTTGATTCCCAAACTTTCACTTAAAACATATTTTGTTTGTTAAATTTTTAGTTATTATTAATTTAGTCAATATTATGTTCCTAACATTCTACCATATGGAATGAGTTACAATTAATATACCATTCTATTAATATATTTAAATATTTATGTTAGAGTAATACGTAGATATTTTATCGATTTTAACTGTTTATATATAATAAAATATTAAAAATACAGCATTCTGAAAATAAGATGAATTGAGTTTTAATAAGTGAAAGTTTAAGAGTAAAAATAAATTTTGAGTGGAAGCTCGACAAGCAAAAGAATGTTTGAGGGAAAAACAACAATTGTCGCGTGTCTTATTTCTAATGTATTTATTAGCAAAATTATGATAGCGCCTTGACCGACCAACTCGCTTCTGAAGCTTTACTCTACAATGTCCTACCAATGTGTTGCACCTTTAGGCCCAAGATGCTAATATGCCAAAGGCCCTGCCCAATAACTCTTACTTTGACTATTTGGCTCTTAAAAGCGTAATAATGGACTTTAGTTGCAGGACATGTTGATAGCATTGACCTGTTCCAACACATACTAAATGGAACCTCATGCTAGACTTCATAGCTTTATATGTGATGTTATGTCCATTTATTAAGGCCATCATTTATGTTGTCTTCTTTGATGACCTTTGAGAATGAAGTGGGGATTTTCTGAGATAGCATGGCATCATGTGTTGTGTAGGGCAGAGGAGACCTGATGAAAAAGACATATAGGATATTAGTGGAATAACTTAATAAAGAAGAAAGAGATCAAAGAAGATTAGGATAAGGTTGAGATGATAAGTTTAGCGATCCTCAACTTTTTAAGGTTGCGGTCTTGGATTTAAACCAAAGGTAATGTAGAATCCACTAAGTTGGCTGATGCCATGCGCGATAATTGGCTGAAATATTCGAAGACCTTGGTTGAAGTTAAAATAATTCAAAATGGTAGAGGACTTAACATATTTGTGATTGGAAATTGTCTACAATCTATATAATCTATAAAAAAGAATACTTTAACCAGTGAGAATCTTGAAGCATTCTCAGAAAATAAATAGATTATCTGCTGTGAGACCCAAACTTTTTGAGCTAGCTCACTCTAAATTAGGATCTAATATAATTGGATTGAGTTAAAAAAATAAAAATAATATAGCTAAAATTTTGGATTGAAACTATATTTATGATGATTGATATTGAGTTGGCTTTATAATATATTTTGAATCATTCAAATCGAAGCTCAATCAAGAAAGTTAAAAGTAATTTTATGAATATATATTAAGGATAATAAAATTTTAAGAAATTATAAAAATGCCATTGATGATGATAAGAATGATTTTTGATTTTTTTAATTTAAATTTTTATATTTTAAAATTATATTAGATGAGTTAGAAGTTAGTTTTGAGCTAAAAATCTATTTTTGAATATTTATTAGATATTTATTTGTTTGATTTTCTTAAGAAAATTAGTATCTTATAAGAACTCTATTGGTTTTAAGAGATTAATATCGTATGAAAAGTAAAAAAAATTTTTGGCTTTAGTAAATCTCTCTATAAATAAGTCTCAACTGAGATTTTTGACATCAAATTAATAGTTCAAAAAATAAAGATTAAAGGTTCAAAAAGGTTGATGCAGTCCTTGAGTGTCAAAATTTGAGAATTAGTTCTCACTAATTTTATTTGAAATAGGTAAGTAACTTAATTATGAATTAGAGTATTTTATAAATTAATCATGATTATTAAAAGTATTCCATAGTTTTATGAATTAATTACATCAAAATCTAGATTAAATAAATTGCTAGATGATATATATGTACATGTATTAATTTTTGTTAAAGTGTTTAAATTATTTTAGATTATTACTTTGAAACGTTATATGTATTTCATAAGATATAGGATTGAAAATTTGATTTCGTACATATCACGTTTATTGAAAAAATTCGAATCAAATAAGTAGGTTGTGATTGATTACTATTACTGTTATTTATTATAAAAATTTTACTATAAGAAAAATAATTTAATATCTTAATATAAAATTATATGATGATTGGTAGCATGAATAAGTAAAGCTATTAAATACAAAATGACTAGAATTATTGATAATTGAGACACAAATGATGAGTGCAATGTTAGTAACTCTCGATTACTACGTTATAATTAATAATAAACAACAAATAATAAATATCGAGACCTACCTTCACAGAAGATATATGTAGTGATTAACCTCTATCCGTAGAGTTATATAATGTGTATTGGTCTTATCATAGGGATTATATATGATCGTAGTTAAAAAAAACTATAGAGCTATTATTATCACAAATATTACTATACAAACATAAGATTTATTGTTTTGAAAATCCATATTTTTGTTTAGAATATCATGCAACATTAAAACTATTTATAAAACTATTATTAAAGCATTATTGTATTACAAATATAGTTTAAATTGTATCATTATACTTGATCCATTTAATTTTTATTTAGGGTACTTACTAAGCATTGCTCATAAAAATATTATTTATTTTTTTCTAAAGACCGAGATAAGAGATAGGATTTGGGTATAAGCTAGCCCCAAATATTTAGCTGAGTTGCTATTTATATTTTGAACTATTGTAGTTTGGATTTAAGAAATTTTTAGTGCTCTTGTTTTTAGCCTTTGTGATGATCTTTTAGTTATTGAAAGTGTATCTGAATTTGATTAGCTTAATTCAATAAATAATCAATTTATTTGTGAAGATATCTTGTATACTGTGTGATTTATTTTCACTCGTGTATGATGAATTGCTACGTCTTAAATCCACTCTTAGATATGAGGCATGATACTTGTTCTTCGAAAAAATAGGACTTTCAGGAAGATTAGGATGGCAGAGCCATTTGATATTTTGAAGCAGCCATTTATTCTAAAGTAGCATAGGATAGGTGAGAATTTTGACACTAATTCAAAATGCAGTAAATAGAGTTTTGATGGGAGTTTGCTTGAAGAAGAAATAAAAGGTAAGCTCAAGGTCCTTACTCTGTTAAACGATTACGCCCCATCCCATCAACTACATAATTTATAATTCTTGTCAGTTAAATAATATTTAATCAAATTTTAATATATTGATAATTGATTAATTGAAAAAAAAAAATCAAGGTCTTTTTAAGGTAACACCTAGTTGATGAGTTGAGCTGTGATACTAACAGCATGGAAAAATTGAAAGACTATGAACAACTATTTTTCTGAAAAAACAGTGGAGCTACCCCTTGCTGTACATATACTATTATACTATGTTCAAATAATGCACAACAAGATATGATGGCGATCAAGTTTCTAAGCAACTGGTAATTGGTTAAGCTCAACAACATGTAGTACATCCACACTGTCTATTGCGAACAAAGGGAGAGAAAATTTGAAGGTAAAAAAGCTCTCCTTGGCCAAAATATCAATAATTTATCCTGAAGGAGTTTCTCCATTTTTCTTTGTCATCAAGTTCAGATAAGTTCACAGTAGTCAACCTCTAATTGTCTGGCCATTCGAGTTCCCTTTTACCTTAGCATCGATTGTATCCGAGCTTTGTTGACACACTCTTATTGTTTGAATTACATACCTAGTGCAGATATCCTATTGGAAGTCTAAGGACTGAAAGAGGCCCTACAGAGAAGTGTGCAAGGAACCTTCAAACGACATGCAAAATTACCATCATTCACTAAGAAAATAAGCATTGCAATATTACTGAACGATGAATGACTCCCATGATACAGTGCATGAAAGAGAACTGTCTTGTTGACGTTGATCTTTCTTTCCCTTAACTATTAAACAATTATTTGCTCGTTGCATGATATACAGTTATTTTGAATCAGTAGGTTTCGAAACTGAAATTCTAAAAAAGAAACCTAACTTCAATAGAAAATGAGCTGATCAAATGCACTTTTGCTGAAACCAAAAAGCATGCAAATGTATAATGTCTACCTTACATGATAAAAAATGCTAAAATTTTGTAAAAAACTAAAGCTACGAAAGATATTTTCTTAAGAAAAAGTTTTGAATTTCTCTCGAGTCATATATTCCACATGAATACCATTAGCAAGTTATCCTAATAATTTTTTTAAAGTGGTCTTCACTCTCTTTCTCCTCCAATCAACCTAAAGCCGGCATACAGTAAAAGGCAGTTTATTCGATCCTCCTGTTCCAACCAAAATCTTTAGAATCTTTGTTTGAGAAGAGACCTCTAATGAATAAATGATTTACCAAACTTATGACTAACTTCATGTAACATGCATCCATTGTTTACCCTTCATCCACTTATTGGCCAGAAATGGGCCTAGTTTGGACTAGAGCACAATTTTCCATAGGCCCACCCTAAGTCGAAATTGTGTCGATGTAAATTAGGCACATGGGTGGCCTATTTCTGTGTGTGATCTTTTTATTACCTGGGAGGGAGAGATTAGGGCACACGATTGGAAAAGGAGATGTTTAATTATTAGGCTGGTTCATTTTAATATGGGTACGTTTGGGTATCTTTTAAACAGATAGTAATCCATGAGGAGGTCATATGCCATAATCAATGACCTACTGAATCTTATATATTAGTCTATAAGAAATAATTTTCTTGTTGAAAGTACCATTGTCCACAAACATTCTTGATGCATAATCCTTAATTTGTAATTTGTAGTGCATCCACGACAACTGGTCTAAAAGTTTTTAAGTGACATCAGAAGCAATTTCTTTAACCTGTTTATTCTTCCTTTAACTTTTGATACTTGTTTCTATATTTACTAATCAAATTATTTTGAATTTCTTACTATAGGTGAGTATGAATCGAGTTAGATAGATTTTAGCTCAAAATCTAGATCCAATTTAATTAGAATCACTTTTAAAACTTTAGACTTAGGTCAAACTGACTCTATCTTGAAATCGTCACAAAACTAATCTAATTAGGCCAGTTTAGGTGGAATTAGTTTTTTTTTTCTTTTTTTGTTTAATACATGTCTAATACCTAATGTTTAAATTTTATTCTTCGAGTTGTGTTTAATAAAAAAAATATACATAGTATTTATTGATTAATCTAACATTTAATGTCTTTTAGTAAAGATGATAGACAACCCATGTTTTATACCAAATATCTTAGGTTTGATCCTTAAGAGCAATTCATTTGCTTAAAAATTTTGCCTAAGCAAAAGAAGGATGGTTGATTCATCTAAGCAACCAATCTAAAGAAAGTTGATCTTAGAGTTTTGGAGCTAGTAACACTAAAAACTAAACCAACTAGATGCTATCAAATCAGATTAGTATTAATTACTTTAATCATTGTTTACTTCTTATTCTGGTTATCAATGTTGGTTACTCCATACAATAATAATATATAATTTTGATGCTGACATTCTTAACCATAACCGCGTGAACCTTTTTTTCATACAATCTATATATAAATATGATATAATACTCTTGATATTTCTTGGGGCAAAAGATTCACTCAATTATACGCAATGTCGTCATTCTCAATGAATTTGCTCTTTTCAGGAGGGAGGTTTCCTTTCTTTTATGCAAAAACTTCTTTTACTCCAGCAAAAGATTATAGAGGAAAATTTGATGATATCTAGAAAACTATTAATCAATCAACCTTAACATGCACATGCATCAAGAATATCATGAAATATCTCTTTCATCATCGCTGTCACAAGTTTTAAAGTATCATTGATCGTTGAGATATCTTTAAGTAACTATGTTTTAGTAGTTATATAAGATAATTATTGATCAATAGCTAAAGTCAATAGTTATTTCAAATTTATCATAGTGCAAACCTTTTCCCTCTCTCATAAATTTTCATGCCATGAACTTTTCACCTCATAGCAGGAATGAAAGTGGATCAAATGAAATTTATCTAAATCAATTTTCATATATTGATATATGAAGGTATTAATATAAATTTAAAAATCCGACTAATATCTATATTCATGTCCGTATTCGATAAAGTAAAACAAATATAAATATAGATAAATAATTATTAAATTTGCATCTAAATATTTTACTCTGCTTATAATCTTATATAATACACATCAATTTTTAAGAAAAATAAGCGATATATTAGTGTAGCATTGTCTTAATTTACCTTTCGATATAAAGTTTACCTATCTATCCTATATTCATCATTATGTTCATATTTTTAATATCATATTTATATATGTATCTATTTAAAACTAATATGAATATAATTTTTATCTTCAGTTAATAACTGTAGTTACATTCAGATTCATCAAATAAATATAGATATAACAACATCCAACCTATTTTCAGCCCTAGGAACCCATTTACCTACGGTTGTTGATACATGATCATACATGGAATCGGGGCACAAATTCATGGGGCCATCAGGTACCCATCCATGAATCTAGATGTGCATGACAATTTCAAACACTACAATAGTTTCCAAACTGCAGAAAACTAATCCATACCATTCTTAATCCCAAACTCTGAATCCTAATCTCCAACCTAATTATCACGAAAGGCGATAAAGGATTGAAAGCATAAAGAAAACGAGAGATTTAGAAAGAGACGAGAATGTTACCAAATCCTCGCTTCATTCGCCTCGCCATCCGTGTTGAATCCGGTCCAATACAGCAAATGCAGGCCTAGCCCAAACCGGTTTAATTGATTTCTCCGTCCGGTTCGGGCGTTTAAGATGTAATCTTGCTTCGACCCCAATTCCGACTATAGTTTCGGGCGCAACTAACTTTTGGCCCGCCGGTCCGAATTTTTTCCTTTGCTCCGCCTACTGCAATCTTCTCCTCCGCACGCTTCTAATGACCAATCCGCTTACCACCGCGATCCGTGACCAGACCGCCGCCATCCCTCTCCGCCCCCTTTCGTGGCCAAGAAATTTTTAGAAGAACAAATATAGATTTTCTAAAAATTAGCGGCTGGGAGGCGTACCATGCTCGAAAACCTAGGTTGCTAACCTAATCTGTCCCTCTCGATTCTTCTCTGCTTCCCATGGATCTCCTCGAGTTCTCCCGCCGCCGCCGGCGGTGGCTCCTCCTTGCGACGGCCGCTGGAATCTTCGGCTACGGGACCTACAAGCTCTACCACCTCCCTTCCGTGGCCCGGAAGCGCAGGAAGCTCGCCGGGCTCGTCGGAACCCTGGTTGCCGTCGCCGACGCTGCCTCCTCCTCCGCCGAGACCGTCGCCCTCGTCTCCTCCGACCTCAACCGCTTCCTCCGCTCCGACTCCGACGAGATCCCTACCAGCATGAAACAAATCTCCAAGATCGCCCGCTCGGAGGAGTTCTCCGGTTCGCTCTCCAGGGTTTCCGAAGCGCTGACCGTCGGAATCTTGTGCGGATTCCAATCCAGCTCGGTTCCCTCCGAGTCGGAATCGGTCTCCGTTTCGAGCTCCAGCTTTTCGGATCGGTTCCTCGACAAGCTCTTCTCCACCGCCGGCTCCGGCTTCGCCTCCGTGGTAGCCGGCAGCTTTGCGAGGAGCCTGGTGATGGCCTTTTCTTCAAGGGGATCCGATGGTAGAGAGGTCGGCAGCTCGCAATCCGAGTCGCCGGCGGTGCCGCGGTGGGTTAATTTGATTTGCAGCGATAAGAGTCGGGAATTAATCGGCGATTGCGTCCGGCTATTTGTTAGCACGGCCGTCGCGGTGTACCTCGACAAGACAATGGATATCAACCCCTATGATGAGATCTTCTCCGGCCTCACCAATCCCAAGCACGAGGCGAAGGTGAAGAACGTGCTAACTTCGGTCTGTAATGGAGCCGTGGAAACTCTGGTCAAGACTTCACATCAGGTTCTCACCAGCTTCAATTCGAGCTCCTCGGTTAACAGAGTGCAAGGCGTTGAGCCAGAGGAGGACTTAGTCATGGTGAATCAGAGGAAAGCTTCATTTGATCATAAGAGCAAGGATGGTGGTGGGTGGGTTCATCAGGTTTCATCAACATTGGCAGTGCCGAGTAACCGGAGATTTGTACTTGATGTGACGGGGAGGATAACGTTTGAAACGGTGAAGTCATTTCTTGATTTCATGATGTGGAGGCTCTATAGTGGTGCAAAGACAGGGGCTAATGCTGTTTGTGGCGAGGTGGTTGATAGAGGATTGGAAGTGTTGAGATACATCAGTGCCAAGTCTATGGTAATTGTTACAATATGCCTTGCCTTGTGCATGCATGTGCTGACCGGGACAAGGGTTTTGATGCCAGCTTAAGTTGGCTGTGGAATCCTCCATCCTATGTTATGCCCTTCAAATTGTGTAAGAAATCTTGCTCTTAAGCTTCAAAGAGTCTTTCTTTCTTTTTTTGTCCGCCTGCAGAGGGAGGAGGAAGAACTGTTATTAGCTCCTGTTCTGAAGACTGCTAATTCGAAAAGAAAGGGAAAAAAAAAAAAAAAGGTCACTATATAGTATTATATGTATTTGAAGAACAACCCTGACACTTTATACCAGTGGTTTCTCTGTGCATATCATAGAATCTTAGTTTGAGGTCATTGAAGAAAATGATGATTTCATCAGAAAGATGGACAATTGTGAAAATAATGGTATGTAAAAATGCTATGTACTTAAAGTTTCAGTAACACAGTTCTCCAGTAGCAGATATTTCTATTCAAGGGGATGCTCATTGCTATTGATGAAAAAATGTGCATTAGCGCTGTGCTAAAAATTGTTTGCTAATCTCTTTATCCATCCTTGTCACATTTATTGTTCAGTTTCTTCTCTATAATAAAAATGTGTTCTGAGTTTATTTTTCATAAAATTGATAATAACTGTCATATATTCAATTTGAAAGCTTTCTCTAAGTGGTTATCCATACCTTAAACTGAGTTATTTGTTAAATACTCTGATCTTCTGCAGTGACCTCTGTGTTGCTTAAACCATGGAAGAAAAATAACCAAGCTCTTAAATGAAGTCAGTTATGCGCTTTCTGGTGAAAATAAGAATACGGTTTATGTAGGAAGCAAGAACACAATTAAGTTTCTGGTGCAATAACTAAACCCCTATAATCATTATTCTAGTTAGATAATCATTAATTATCAGTTGATGCATACAGTGGACGTTAGTGAATATTCTGATAAAGTTTTCTCATCCACACATTCTTAACCATATATGCTATGTGCACTTCCATTTTTTTCCAATTTGCAAAGAAGGGGATATGTCTTATTTTTTTGCTTCTAAGCTGCACGGATCTTCTATAAGATAATTCATATGATTCTCCTTGCTGTACAAGTCCTTTTTTGCCATGTTTGTGCAATAGCATTGTGTTTGAAGATGTGAAATGCATGTTAATAAAAAATGTGTTCTTCCATTTGGTTGACAGCCACATCTTTGAAAACAAATGAAGAGATAGCATGAATTTCAAATTTATGTTTACTCTCATTGTCGAGTTATTGTTCTTACAGCATGTTTACTGTATTACTATGCAAAAGACCATTCCTATGGTTATCTGACCATCAATGTACGTAAAGAGAATAAGGGGCTCTTCCTACAGTCTAAAATGCTAAATCCACGGCTTTAAACCTTGTCTCTTTCTTATGTGGTCTTCTGCTCTGTAAATGTGTTCAGCTACCTCTTTGGAGGGACGCCATCTCAGTCTATGCTTTTGGACCAATCTCTTATTGCAGATTTGCCTTACTTGTTAATCTTGATGTGGGAGTTTCTTCATTCTAATTTCTGAAGGCAACACCCATATGTTTCTAGATAATGGATGTTTGGTTTCAAGACCTCTTCCCTGTATCAATTGACCAAAGCACTATGGTTCACTAGATTGGATTCAGTCCATAGTCTAGTCATATTCATGTCCTTTACCATGTCCAGTCCTGACCATATCTTCAATTCTAAGAAGAAGATATTCTTCATCTTCACAGTCTAGCACACTAGCCTTCAAGTAACCTTTTAAGTTTCTCCTGAGTTTCATGCCAATGCCTGCTTGACAGCTGTTTATGCAGTCTGTTTGAAGTTAAGATGGTCCAGAGTCCATTATCTTCTTAAGTGTATGTGTGTGTATAATTTGTATATTTGTACATACATACATGCTTGCACACACATAAATTTGTTGGTAGGTAACATCATATGGAGCACCCAATACTATGAGTTAGCATAAAACATATGGTTTGGCATATTTTATAATATGACATTTGTTGAAATATGCTTCATTGACGCCTTGAAGCATGTAAATATTCATATCCTTTGAATGTGTCTATTGTTAAATCAAGTTAAGTGCCTTTGTCATTGTATGGGGAAACTGGTTGATTCCTGGTAAAATCCTTCAATTTTTAAGTAGCAATTAACATATTTTCGCTTGGCATGGACCAACACTGTTTTAAGCATCACAGCTGTCTGACCCTGGAATATCCTCCTTTTCCTTCCACAACATGCTATTATCAGACCTAATGATTAATTCACAGGGCCAAGAGAATCTGCCACTTTCATTTTGTTGTCACAAAAATTGGAACTTTTCATATCACCAAATTTATTATCATCACCTTTCCTTACACTGTACCAAATTTATTATCATCACCTTTCCTTACACTGTGGGGAAGACTTTACATATATATACATACATATGTGTGTATGTATATAAGGTAGATTTGGCTACATTCGAATGTAGTCAAGTTCAAGATTTGTTCATCTCCCTCATCCTTGAATCTATATGAATTTCGAAGCTGTGTCACCTTTTTCACTTTTTCTATCTTTGTGATTCGCGAACTGTGTAAATCCAAGGGTAGAGAAGGTAATTAAATTTAAACTTGGCTACATTCGAATGTAGCCAAGTCGGTAGACTTAGCTATACCGATTTAGTTATATTCAAATATAGTCAAGTTCAAGATCCGGTCGCCTTTCCTACCCTTAAATCCATACGGATTTAAGAGTTACCCCAACTTCTTTTTACTTTTTTGATCTTTGGATTCGTGAACTGTGTGTATTCAAAGATGAAGGAAGTGATCGGATCCAAGCTTGGCTACATTTAAATGTAGCTAAGTCTCTCTCTCTCTCTCTCTCTCTCTCTCTATATATATATATATATATATATATATTATTTTTATTTTTTTTCTCCCTTGAATAATAAAACATACACATGATGCAATTTCTATGCCTCAGTTATGGTTTATGAAGCTCATCAGGCCTTAGGTCAATATCTTAGAACTCTTTCCGGTCTTTGACAATGGGATGAGAATCTCTTTTATTTATCTTTAGAGTTGGTAGGCCCTATTAGATAGAGATCAGGCCGTCAGACTAAACCCAGCAGCCATCTAGGGAAAAGTCACCTATATATTCCTTCTCAATCTTTTGAACTAAGCCTTCCTATGAATTGTTGAAACTTTATTAAGGTGTTGATCAAATCAAAACCTGGTTGTAAGTGCTCTTAAATGTCACCTTGTTTGTCAACCTAACCATATGATGTTTCCCCTGAATCACAACTCATTAGAAGGTCACCCAAAGGGATTGACCTGTTGATCACTAGGTTGTACTCCAACAAAGCTATGAAGAGTCTTAAGGACTGCATGATCTACAATTTCTCAAGCACTGCAGCCATGTTCCAAGATCTTTTTCTATAAACCCTGAACCCCTGCCATTGCTAATCTGCTAAATTCTTTCCAAGATGCTACATTTTGCTCATTTTTCGGCATCCCCCTGTAACTACCTATAGATAGCCTGAGGGTTCCCTTCAGATGGAAAGGACAAATCTATCGTAAAAATTTCTGTGGAAAATTTTGCTGCTATGTTTTCCTATCCAGATTTCAAGATTACATCATATCTTAATGCATTCCTGATAAAGGCCTGACAAGGGACGATTTATATAATAGCCTTTCTTTAGGAGTTCATAATAACAATCTGATTTATTAAATATGGTAAATTATTTTTTCTTTAGGTCAAAACTTATTAAGGGATGGAGAAAAGAGTACAGTGCTAATCAAGTGTATTGGTGTGGTCAGAATGTTCTACCTCAGATGCAGCCTTTGTTGCAGGATCGCTGTGGATTGTGGTTCCTGCACCCATTTTCTAGGTGCTGCTTTTAAATTCTTGAGTTCTCACTCGTACACCTGCATTATTTACTTTATTGGTGCCTCACTATAGCAGCTAACTTTTAAATTTATGCCCTGGTGAACAGATAACCTCTCTTAGTGCTCTGTTATGAAAGATATGTTCACAATTTCTTGCCTGTAACTAAAGCCATCATCTAAACAAATGTCCAGTATGCTTGCTGGCTACCATGTTTTGCTGTATCTTTAAAGCTTTAATGTAACACTTCCATTAATATATACTTCTACAATTGATGATGCCATGATTCAAGCATTTCCATAAATCCCCCAATAAATCCATATTGTTATTTAAGGAATTTAACATTTTGTAATCAAAGTTGACTATTTTTGGTTTAATAGTGTTCACTAGTCTGCTATCCAAGCACCTTCAATTTATATTTTTTTAGGCTATGTCTACTGTACACCTATCACCATGGCCTTACTGGTTAGATGTAGCTATTTTGCCTCTGATTGCATTTGAACTTTCGGAAGCGGCATTTACTCAAACAAAGACAGGGTGAAGCTATCTGTTAATCCACTTATCGTCTGCAATCTATTTTAGATTGTCTAATTGTTCCGGCCAATGCTTGACCAAATGATGCTTTTCTATCAGATGCGTTGGGAGCATCTATCAGATGTGTTGGTAAAATATTCAGGAGGCATATGATGTCTCACTGAATTTGTGCACTCAATTTGGAAGGATGGTAAATGTTAAATCAACATTCCTTTTTAAAGATAACAGGTCTACTGGTTGCTGGCATGACATTTTTCTTTTTCAAAATATCAATTTCTTTCTCTTTTTTTATTTTCTCATGGTGAAGAAAATATTATGTAGAAGGCTCACTTTTTTTCTTTTTTTTCTTTTTTTTTCTAAGGAAGTTGATTTTTATTTCCCGATCAACTTTTTACTCTCAAGAAAGTTCTTAAAGAAATTTTTTTTTTAAGAAAATACCAAACAAGGCTTTGTAAAAAATCAACCCCTCTAAGTTAATACATTTCATCACTCCAATGGTAGCATTTTTTCATGACCAATGTCTACATGCTGAGGTGTTCGAGTCAATACGTTTAGAACTGTTTAACAGTAACATTAACAAGAAAGGAGACGCCATTCAGATTTACAAATCTCCACGGTTTGTGACCTCTTATGAGATAGTATCAAAGGTAAAACTCTGAATCATAGCTCAATCAATCGTGGGAGCTCCTTGTTAGGGATATCATAATCCAGTACGACTTGGCGTCTCGAGATTGGATGGAAAATATCATAATTTTATATCAACTAACACGAGATGTTACGAGTAGTCAGATTTATATACATGTAAATCCTCTAACTTAAAGCTCTTCGGTAAGCTGCAATAAGTATCATACCATTGTATCAAACCACTAGATTTTAAGCACTGAAGCAGCCACCGATCAGCTACAAATGAAGACGGCTACAGCCAAACAATAATTTTATCTTTTTTTTTTACGCGCAGAGTGGTTGGTCCTTTAAGAATTTTCTTTTGCGGTCCAAAAATAGCAAGCATCTTATGATCACACTGATAACTCTGTACTGAACGGAACAGTAATCAAACCGCATGACAGGCTCAAATAACAGACTAGCAGCAAGTCAACCCTCTACCATGACAACAAAAAGAGAATTTAGATTAGAGTTACATGTATAGCAGGATACATATTGAAGCACAAAAGAACCACTAGCTGCACCATCGACCATCTGTACAACGCAAAAAGCTCCAGAATTAGAAATAACATACAAGCAAAAATACCAATCTATCTTTTTTTCTTCCCCTAACAACACAGGACATCAAAACCTTCCTTAGGTTGCAGCTAGCTGGTGTCAGCTTTACCCTGTTTTGCCACCGCTTCCAGCAGCTTCTTTGTCCAGTACTCCTCGTGTAGTATGCATACCCTGTTTTACGCAACATTAATCACATATATGCCTATAAAATATCACATTATGCTTCCATCCGCATGCTAAATTCCTGGCTAACTTAGAAACCAAAAGGACCTACACAACAGGAAAAAATGATTGATAAAAATGGTTTACTTCACAGAGGAAATTCCATCAGTGAAGGCATGACGATCTAGCAAGAATGGACCCTCAGGTCAACATATTTTAGGGAAAAGGGCTTTTCAATTCATGGACAAAAAGAGTGAATTTCTTCATCTTAGCTGTTTGTTCTAAGGAGGGCTTTCTTTTCATGTGGTGTAAAAAAAAATTATTAAAAAAAAAAAAAGATAACAACGCAGAAGCAGGTTAGTTTCTAATATACCTCACGCACTTGAAACCAGCAAAGCAAGACCTTAGAATGGGGGCTGTTTCACGTTGATTTGCAGACCTCTTGATCAGCTTCCAAAAAAAACTTATGAACCTTACTGCCAACTTGAGGTGATGCACACTACCAAAGCCATGCACCTCGTATCCAGAGTCTAAAAGCACCACAGAGCACCAAAAGAGGGGGAGAGTGTGCTCCTTTTCCTACCGTATCTGACGGATCCCAAGCTTGGTTTCCTACCGTTTCTGACGGATCTCAAGCTTGGTTGGAGGCCCTGTTTATAGGGCCTCCACCATGTAACTGATGGAGAATGGAGAGCCTCTACCGTCCCCACATTCTGCCATTTTCTCTCATAAATCCAGCCATCAGTTATATTTTACTGATGCACAAGCTGGAAATCAAACAGCCAGGAAACCAAGGGTTCGAGTAGGTCATGAGTCATGCATTGGACTTGCCCACTGACAAGCGCCCAAGTGCATTTGTTTGGCCCAATTTCTGACAATGTGGCAACCCCTCATCAAGCACAGATGACAGCAAATTGAACTCTCAAGGACAGTTTCCGTAGAGCAACAATAACATATATTAAGGATTTTAGCACCAATAACTTATCAGTACAGCATGGTACCATAAAACAGGATTTTAAAACTCAGTTTTGGTTTCAGTTTCCCAAGTTTAGTTTTGGTTTCAATGGTTTTGGTAGTCTCACTTTGAGTTTCAAAGTTTCAGTTAAAAAAGCCAGAACAAAATCAAAAAAAAAAAGAAAAAACAAGAAAATATAATTAAAAATCAAGATAAGTTATTTCATAATGTTTAATCTATATAGGATCATAGTTTCTATATTAAATTAAACTATATTGAAGCTTAACACTTCATACTGAACTTTCCACTCACTATAAATGTACTCTGTTTTACTACATTTTTCCCTAGCTACAGTAATCTACCCATACTTTTCTATTCTTTTTTATAAATTTTTCATATTTACTCTTGTTTTTGTATTATATTGAATTTTTCTTGATGTGTATTTCATTAAATTTCATTTTTATAAATAGTGCAAGCAAACAAAAAGCCTGTCTAAATATATTTCAACGTTTTATCATTGTAAACTCATCTAAGCAAGGAGAAACCCATCTAAGCATATTTCATTCTATTCATTTTAATGGCTAGGAAGGAGAACATGCATAATCCTTTTTATTTCATATGAAGAAAATCCATTTAAACAAGAAAATATGCGTCTAAGAATTTTTTATTTTATTCCATATTAATAATCAATCTAAACCAAAAAAAAAAGCAACAATATAAGTATGTTTCATTCCATTTCATTTGAACAACCCATGTAAGCAAAAGAAAAAGCAATATAAATAAAAGCCCCTTTTATTACATTATTACGAAATGCAGCTTGCCCATCATTATAACAGAGCTTGAACAAAAATAGCATGAATTTGATAATTAAATGTTTAGATGAATGTGCAAATGAATTATATTGGTCAATGTTAGAAGATATTAACTACAATAACATGTTGCACAAAAAAAAAAAACAATAGCAGTTTTGGTCAGTTTCAACTGAAACTGGACCTAAAAGCAGCCAAAACCAGATGAAATGAGTTAAAACTGGCCGAAATAAAAAATTTCAGTTAGTTTTGGTTCAGTTTCCATCGAAACCTATCCATTTTGGCCGAAACTTAAAACCTTGCTGTAACATACCAATACATGGTACAACCTTCGGCGCTAATAGAGCAAAAAGAATAGCATAATGTACCATCTAATTATATGGAGAAGTACTGAGGGGCATCCCAATACCAATACCTTACAGATTTTGATACCTTATTAATGCTGGATGACATGGCTAATTTGAACTGCTGCCATTGATATTTAAATCCTCTCTCTGCATTCTATCATGATAACTTAAACTAGATACCCACATTAAGCATCTAGATTGCAAACAAAAACCATCTCTTGTTAACCAATGGTTCATTAAGAATGATATTCTGGATACCCCAATACACATGCAATGCTCATCCCGAAACCCACTTGGAATGGTCAAGATAACATATTTCCATGATGAACTTTTGCTCCATACTCTTTCATCAACCACAATATTTACTTATGTGAGCAGCCAAAATATTGTTAGCCTAAACTACAAGAGCATTAAGTTCACTAACCATCAACATTATTTTTGTGCAACTAATAATTGGGATGATCTTGTGGCAAAGACTGAAAAAAGGCTGCTTTTCCTCCTCTCATGAGTATATAGCTCCCCAAAAATATCATCTAACTCAAAGGACTTCTTTTCTCAAATTTGTGCAGTCTGATCCAGTTCCATTCATTGGATTTCCAAGGTAATTTCTACTCCCCTGCCAAGCTTACACTAACAATAGAAACATTTTCCTCAACTTGAGGCAAGTAAGCAATTTGCTTAGTTCATATTATGTTTTAAGATCTCTTGTACCAACTAGTCATTTGCTTAATTGTAAAGTCAGAGTTTCTCAACATAACACTTCTGTCATAAATGAGAAACTATCAACACAAAACAAATGGCTGATCTAGATGACCGATCAGAAACCATAAATACTGATTTGGCATGCACCATTCAACATATGGAAAATCTATTTCGCAAATAACAAGAGATAACAGAAGAATAATATCCCAAACAATCCCTAGATTCAGTTAAT
This sequence comes from Metroxylon sagu, assembly GCA_017589505.3. Classification (NCBI taxonomy): domain Eukaryota; kingdom Viridiplantae; phylum Streptophyta; class Magnoliopsida; order Arecales; family Arecaceae; genus Metroxylon; species Metroxylon sagu. The sequence goes on along the minus strand of JACVBY030000474.1, from coordinate 21,696 downwards.
ACATTGTGGGTACACTACAAGATGAAAAAAATCAAGGTCAAAGAGAGAAGGGACATATACAACTAGGTGCATATATATTCAAACATGCATACTAAATATACATGCACGTGCATACACAAACGATCACATGCATATACACACTGACATATATACACAAACATTTATACATTAAGACAGCATAAATCCATCAAGAGGAAGAAGTTATTCCAATTTACTGGATCAAGCTTAGTCCCTACCTATATGGCTGCAAGGGAAAAGAAAAAGAAAAAAAAAAAAAGTGTAGCTAAAAAATTGATGTTAACATTGCTGAAACCAAGAGACATTTTATACATCATTGATCATGACCAACGATAGGTATTTACAGTTTTAGAGGTCCATCATTGATTTTTATCAGGAAGCATTTGGAGCCAAATACTCTCAAGAGAATCCCTGCCTCTCACTATACACATACAAGCATATTGTAAATAGGCAATCATAGCTTTTGAATTTAACCTAACACACCATGACCTTTCATCCTATCCTAATTAGGACATCATGGTCATCAACTCTAGGTGCTGATCACCATCTGTCAGCCTTGTGATCAAGTGCCTCGCTGCCTCCTTAAGATATCCTCACAGTTGAGGCCACTAGCATGTGGAGCACTAGGGCTCAACCTCTTCCTCCAGCAGTGAAATCAGCCTTTGAATAACCCCATGGTCTCTCTCTCCTCACCACCTCTCTGCCCCAGGCTTTAAGAACTCACCAGCCCCAGGCTTCCTCTACCATGACTTTTATCATCCTATCGTCCAAGAAGAATGGGGGAAAAAGCAAGAGGAGCTTGGGATTTCAAGAAGGGTTCAGCTGCTCCATCTCCTCATCACATAGAATTATGAGTTTTTTAATCAAAAATTGGACTTTCTGCTTTCTCCCATCCATTTTCATTAGTTATAGTTTTATTTTAAAATTAATTAATATTGCAAATTGTTGTTGAGTTCATCAAATTGTGATGCCAAATGCTTATCTATGAAATTTGGGTTATTGATCCTAGGCTTATTTTATTAGTTTATCTAAATTTGAGTTATGAAAGAAGATGATATGATAACCAGCATCACTATGGCTCTTGAGAGATTATATAGATAGAGAATGCTAAATGTTTTCCAGAAAGTGATAACAAACAAAGAACAAGAAAGTATTTTTTTTCATATAAATTTATAATAGAAATTATTTTTATTGCTAATTAATGAATAAATGTATTATATTATTGCAACATTATTATTCAATTTTGCTGACTCAATGGGTCATCTAGTGATCCATGACCCTATCACTTTTCCAATTTGATCAACAGTTTAGCTTTCTGTCTCCTTTTGACCATTAGAGCCTCTCTATCTATCTCTATCTCTATATTTACACCACGTCCAGATTGATTACTGCAATCTGTAGAATCAATAATAGAACTCGGAAGGTCCCTAGTACAGGCCAAGCAGTAGCAGTTGGAATAAAGAACAGCCTAGCAGTAAGATATTTCATCTTTGATAAAGAAAAACAGACCAAGCACTCAGATGTTGGCTGAAACCCAAGGGGACTAAAATTGGCAGACCGAGCTGCTCATGGTCTACAGGTCAACATATTCAGTCAACAAGTCTAAGTACTTAACCTACAGATCAAGTACCATAATTCAAACCAAACAATAGAGTGCAGGCTCAGTACAAAAAGGTGTAGACAGAGTGTAGATCAAGTTCCTATCAGTAGATTGAATATCAGGATGCAAACCGAGCACCAGATTGCAGGCCGAGTATCAAAAGGGCATAGAATGAGTGCAGACCGAGTACCAATGTTAGACTAAGTATCAGGGTAGAGGCCGAGTACCAAGTAAGTGCAAATCATATATCAAAGCGCTCCCAAGTACTAGGTGGTGCAGAATGACTGCAGACTATGCAAATCATGTATCAAAGTGCTACCAAGTACCAGGTGGTGCAGAATGACTGCAGATTAAGTACCAATGTGCATAACAAGTACCAAAGTACAGGCCAAGCATCAAGATGCAGGCCAAGCACCAAGAGGATGCCGAGCTGCATATTGGGAAGGAGAAAGCTGTCTGCCTATGATGAGGTGCATAGTGGTATAGAATCCAAGGGAAATGGTTGGTCAGCAGCTACTACTGCCCAATTGCAAAAGAAGTAGAAGTACTACCTCAAATATGGTAGTGGAATGATAATTATCATGTACAATCAAGGTTTTCAATCTCATGGTACAACACCACCTCGATTTTTTTATGAAATGGGGCGCATCACCATCCCACCCTGTCCTTACACTTTAGACAAGAGGTGTCACAAGATGTGCTAACTAGGATGCTAGAATGGTCCCATTCCGACACTTGAGACGGCAACTCATTCCAACGTTCCACGGGACGTTCCACCAGGACTTGAAACCAATAAGCATAATAATAGTGGGCCATGTAGCACAAGCTAGGTAAGGACAAAAATTGGAACAAGAAAGTAATACTTGAATCAGAAGTTAATAGACGCAGCTTATATATACTATGCTGTAATACTGTAGAAGGGATCTTTTTTTCTGTTTTCAGCTCATGATCCATGAATATTTTCTTTTTTATTCAGTTTATTTTATCTTAGGTTACTGTAGGTTCTTAGTAACGAAGTTTTATCTTGTTGTCTTCTTCCACAAGTAGACAACATCCTAGCGGTGAAATTTCTTATAATTCAAGGTAGTAAGAACCGCACTATATATATCATTTCTAGAAAGAAACCAGCGTCATGCCCACATATTCATCTAGCCGATTGGTTTGTTGCTCTCCCCTTGAAAAAGAGGCCAGTGCTCTATTATATTAGAGGATGCAATGTTAAATCAACAAACAGCCCTCATGAGCACATGGGACTTGATCTGAAAAAACAGTAGGGGCAAATCTTATGTTGGACTGGATGTAGGTTTTGATAATCTTAAGACTATTACTGCATCAATCAAACAGCAAGGATTGTTTGGTTGAATGTCTAAGGTACTAAACATTTCAATCAATAGATTATGCATGGTATGTTGTACCGATGCATACTGCCCCATACCGGTGTCTTGTACTGTACCAGCATTGAATTGAGGCTCAGTACAAACCTTAGATTTATCATAAGATTAGTAGCAACTGATGAGGCCATGTTGGGGAACATGATCTTTAAAAATCTTGAGCACCATGTAATTAGGTGTAGGTAACATGGCCTTGGGAATAGCATTATTCTTACACACATGAACTCAAATGGCGTTCCATGAATGTTCAAAATAATTTCTAAGAAACACAAACAAAGAATGGCTGCTGCAAAATAATTTTCTTTAGTTGTTAGCTATAAAGTAACCTAGACGTTTAAGGCTTCAGATCCAAAATTAAATATTTAAAGAAATTCATATGCAAAACTCGGATTTCTATAATTGTGACTTTATTTGTTATTATTGTTGATAGAGAGTCTATAAGTTTACATTCAAGTGAATATAAAATTTTTATTTAGTAGTACAAACTCCAGAAGCTATTATTATTATTTTCATAAAGTTCTCTTATTTAAGGTTGTATGTCCAGCAATTGCTTTTAAGAAAGAGCATATTGATGTTCTTACATTTAGTAGCATCATGCTATAACATATTTAATTAAAAGTTCCCAGCTTGAAATCAAAATATTTTTAAGACAACGATCTAAATTCCCATAATTTGTAGTTGAACTATAAACCCTTGGCCTTGATGCCAAGTGGATTGATGTTTGGTCAACTTTTAGAATATAGGGTAAACAATTCTACAGAGAAATTAGATAAAAGTACATTAGGAATAAAAAAGTTGGAAAACATTGGTACTTAGATATAATTTATCTTTTCTTTTTTTTTTTTTTTTTGAGAAGTCCATCCATAACAAGATGGAGAAAATAATACAATCAAAATTTCATTCAATTTTCAGAGGATGCTATTGCTTATTGTTGTTATGTTAGATATTAATTCTTTCAGTAAAGGAAATGGTATTAGCTTGTAGGTTTCATTCTCAGGTTAGTAAAATTATCCAACACTTAGTCAAAGTCCTATTGAATATGATTTTCACAGCTGAACTTACAGAATGAATCAATTTGATAAATAACTTTATTTTTATATCACCACTGTTTGGCCTAATAGACTCACCAATGGCCAATGTCGATTATATGAAATAGCACAAAAAATAGTTTGCAACTCCTATAGTCCTTAAAACTAAAATTTTTAACCTAAAATAATTTTAGAAATAGTGTTCAATTCATTGTGCATTTGCATGTGCTTCTTTACTGGTAGCGTGTGTGTATAAAAAAAGGTAGACTTGGCTACATTCGAATGTAGCTAAGCCTAAATTTGATCATCTCTTCCACCTTTGGATTCATACAGTTCACGGATCCCAAGTCATGAATCCCAAAGCCATCACTCAACAAATATGGAGAGGGAAAAATTATAAAGACATGTAACACTCAACATGAACCAATACAGCTAAATCATGATAAGAACCCCATGAAATTTATTTCTCATTACCAGACTTTCATGGTTGATTCAAGCAAATTGACATTTGACGTCACTTTGCTTAAAAACTTATCCAAATTAAAAAGAAATGGCCTTCTATGAAACAAGGGGTGATGATTTAGATAAGGTTATAATTAAAAGTCATGAAATCAATGATGTCGTCAAAGTTGTTTAGAAATCCTTAATCGCCTAGGATTCCTAATCAATCTTATGAGACAATTGGAAGCATTGTCAGCCTCTCTAATGTACAAATGATGTATACAGCTCTTCAGGTTTACTACTTAACCAACAGACTTCCTTAAGATACCTTATCCATTCTTTGGGAAGTCCGGTGATGATACTAACATTGCCAGATAGAATGAATCAGCTGAACTCATGCAACACAATCTTATAAGACCAAGCAAAGACCTTTTCTTATTACCAATAATTTCACCTTTACAATCTCTTCAGTCTGAAACCAATTTGCAACAGCTCATGTCAGTCTACTGCCTCACCCCTTAAAAGAGCTCCAAAATCCTTTGGCAGTGCCTCTTATATAATCGTTGTTAAATGGCACTGGTTCTTTCACAACAAAAAAACAGAAAGAAAAAACAAATCCAAGGTTCCTGATCCCTCTGAAAATTTCTGTTCTCACTGAAAGAAGATGACATGAATACCTCTGCCTGCATTACAACAAAATGAGCTAATCCCTCTTCCCATTATGCTTATCATGAAAGACGTGTTGGCTCCTGCCCTTCTGCATCATCCGCATACCATAGCCCTATCTTCTTTAACTGCTCCTATGGGTCTCAATTACATGCATCCAAAAATAAAATGACTGGCAATCATTTAATCACTTTAAGTTCCCTTCAGCATGATAATCACAAATATTTTACAGAATTTGATTCTATATAGTCCTGCATGTCTATAAGGGAAAAAGATGTTCGACTCCGAGGAAAAACATCCCAAACTGCCCAAATTTTAGAGTATCCCCAACGCCTATTTCTCTCAGACCATAGAAAGCGAGCGTGATACTCGAATGAAATAATAGATAGCATGACCTTTAAACCATCAAAACTATCAAGACCAAGCGTTACCGTAATGTATAAATTTACACCAAAGAATAAAGATTTCCTCAAAAAAGAGAATAACTAAACGATGGCAAGAACTCACGCGACGGCTCCCACCACCATGGGCAAAGACAGGAACCCTCACCTAGCGAAGATCTTCTCCGACATCCCAAACCCAGGCTGTACACTCGACCTATGCGGCTGATCGATGATGAGGTCCACTGATTAATTAATCAGAAAACGACAAAGGGACTATCCAAGGTCACGGACGACCTGTATAAATTTTTTTCTGTGGAATCCCCAAAGATCGATCGTCCGACAGGTGGAGATGCTTGATCGTGCAACGCGGATGGCGGATCTGACCCCGCATAGAAATCCCTATGCGTGCCATCCGGAACTCAATAGCTAAGCCTATAAAGAAACGGCGTACGGCATACCTCCCTCAATCTTCCTCCTCTCCTTCCTCCACCGCCGGCGGCGCCGCCTGCTCTGCCTCCTCCTCGTCAGCGACACCTCCGCCCATCTCGCAGAGGCGCTCCCAGATGCCCTCCGGAACAGGGACGACGGAGAGCCGAGGCTGCCTCAGCAGCGTGAAGCCCTTCATCGCCGCCTCCGCCTTGATGTCCTTGAGATCGACGGGGCGCCTCATCGCCCCCACCTCCCGGAGGTCCACCGCACCTTCGTCGCCGGCGGTGGCGTACCAGGGGCGTGTGACCTCGACGACGCCGACGATCCGGCGGTCGGAGGGGCCGGAGTGGTAGAAGAAGCACCGGTCGCCCTTGCGCATGGTCTTCATGTGATTCACGGCCTGCCGATTCCTGACGCCGTCCCACTGCGAGATTCCGCCGTTGGAGCGCTGGTCCTCCCACGACCACTCCTTGGGCTCCGTCTTCAGTAGCCAGTACCTCCGTTTCCCCATCGTTTCCCTCCACCTTTCGGCTCCCCTTTTCTGTTTTTTCCCTTCTTTGTTTTTCTCGTTCCTGTTCGACGCCCGGCTTCAACCAACTAGGGCTAAGAAACGGGAGGTGAGAGACGAAATTGGGGGGATTTTGGCCGGAAAAATAAAGAAAAACGTTGCGACGGGTTAGTGATTTACCTGCCGAAGCGCAGCCGGCCGGTCACTTTGGATTCGGATCATCTTTGGATTCTCGGATTCGTATTGTTGAATTAAGGTTAATTCATATTCAAATAATTTTTCAAGTTAGAATCCATAGATACAAAATAATTTAATGTTTCGATCTTAATAAATATAATAATTATAAATTTATAAAATATTAAAAATAATATAATTAAGTAATAATCAATAAAAATATATTTTAAAAATTAAATAAACTTAATATCAAATTATTAGCAAAATTATAAAATAAAATAAATAAATATTATAAATATGCTTAACCTTATAAATTAAAAAAAAATAAAATCATGTTTAATTTTACTATTCCATCGCCTTGTTAAAAGTGTTTGAAATTTTTTATGTCTATTCTTCAATAACATTTAACTTAAAAAATTTTACTTCTAATTTCAGCCATATTAGTATCATTTATATGATATCTTAAAGAATATAAAATATTAAAACATTTGCAATGTAAATAACTAATCAATAATTCATAAAATTATATAATACCATCTAAATAAAAATTTAAAATTTAAAATAAATAAAATTAAAAATATATTTTATCCTCGATCTAAATAATCAATTACGAGTAATAATTAAAATTTACATGTATTTTAACAAATATTATTTTTAAACCGTTTCGAGTCACATATGATATAACCTAACTCAAAAACTATCAACCTAAATCAAAACTTATCGAACCATTTCATATTCAAATCAAAAATAAATAAATAAATAAATAAAATCCTAATCGATGAAATTCATGAGCTGGATTAAGCTTCTACCATCTTTATTTGCTTGCCCAATATGTAATCCTATGAGTAGCCAATCTGTAAAAAAAACTTAAGATCAAATTAATTGGTAATAAATGAATTTGAATTATATTATATTTAATCCATTCTTTTTCCTTGGCTATTTTTATGAGGTATTATACAGTGCTTTCAAATTTTTGATGGCTTACTGCTTCACCGTAGGATATATATCTTGCTACTTTCTAATAGCCTAATTCTACCGGATTGTTTTAATTAATTTTTATTTATAGACTATTTATCTACTTTTACTGTTATTATTATACTGCGTGCATGCATTGCTATCGTGCATGTGTACGGTATCAAAGAGTAATATTACAACATTCTTTCCCCCTAAAAAAACACGTTCCTCTCCATGCCGTGTAGGCTGGATTTTTATTGGATCTAGATTGGATATGGAACTAGTAAAGAAAACGGGTCAGCTGTCCAATGGGTGAGTGAATAAAAATAATTTTAAGGAAAATGCTTGCAGAATGTAACCATTCATTGTCCTCAAGAAAATAGCAAGATTCTAAAACTTTAACTCTTATGGTATCAGCATTGAGATTTGGCCTAATGAAATCGTATTTTATATTATGTAATGTGAAAAATGGTTAAATATTTTTTATCCTTATACATCAAGTAAAATTCTATTATGTAGAATTCAAACTTACTCATTTTATTATTGAAATGATTTTAAACAACTTCACCTAACCTTATCCAAGCTTGAGCTATTCATGGATACCTAAATTTAGGATTTTGATTCGAGTTAAAGGCCTCTAAGACTTTTGTGTATTTGCTTTGAAGTAATTCTCATGATTCTATCACAGTCTAATAGTTGAAATCTACTCTTGTAAAATATATTATTCTAACAAATTCATGCCCGGTAACATCTTATTTATAAAGACAAACTATATTTCTCTCAAGAGAAAAGGTCATTTACTCTCGATTTTGCAAATAATAGCGAGGCATTTAAATCGAAAATATGCATGATCGATCAAGAGTTATATCATTAAAAATATTTATAAATCAAAAACCATATATTTTGCTGGCTTGTAATTAGTGCATCTAAAGATACAAAAAATAAATATTTTTTATTATGATGTCATATTAAAATATATAATAAAGCACTGAATTAAGAATCCACTTTTATTAATTATGATGTATAAACATCAAATCATGTATATATTAAAAAATAATTAATTTTAGTGTTTAAATTTTAGTAAAGCTTGATTTGTTATTATTTAACCATTTATTTCTATATCATTTGATGTATATATTAGGGATTCTAAAATATATGATTTTTAAGGTTTGATGAGACGGTGGACCAACTTCACTCGTCACTGCGTTTAAGCGCTTCAAGGCATGCTAGGTTGAAATACTGGGTTGATGCACAGCTTGATACTTAAATGATACTTTTAAAAAAAAAAAAAAAAGCTAATTTAATCAAGGCATATATTTTTAGTGATATAAATCATAGTTAATAGCATAGTTTTTTTATCTAAATATAATATTATTGGCTTTAACTTAAAAGAAATATATATATATATATATATTGAAGAGGAGCGTAGTCTATCCTGTATTCATTTATCTATATAAAATTCAGAGTTAATGAAGTCAAATGTTGATAAAACTTTTGTTTGCTTCCATATCAAACTAACTGGTATCAAGAAGTTAACGAGTTACAAGCGTCGTGGCGTGGAAATCCTGTGGCCTTCAAATTTGCAACTCTGCTGAAATGGTTTGAAAGCAACCAGCGGTCGAAATTTCATACCATGACATCAAGTAAAGGCTTGTCATCTTGTAAGGTACGACATGGAGTGAAAGGCTGTGGGCAACCGAAGGGGGGGAAGGATGTGTGGTACGGTGCAATTATATCTATAAAGATGCTACTAATGCCAGGCTAATGATGCTGTAGCCTGCTGCAGAAGTCTGGCTCTGGTAGCAGCAGTGATAAAGCTGTAGGGTTTAATTATTGATGGCATTCATGAGAGTTTGACAAGGAAGGAGATGGTGAAAATCGCGTTGATGGGACGGTGCGCTTCAAGGCATGCTAGGTTGAAATACTGGGTTGATGCACAGCTTGATACTTAAATGATACTTTTAAAAAAAAAAAAAAAAGCTAATTTAATCAAGACTCTAAAATTATATAGAAGGATGTTCGAAGAAATTTGAACGCGGCCTAAATTTACGTACCGTTTAGATCGGACAGCAAAAGAAATATTAGGTTTTGAAAGAATAATTGGCTTTAACTTTTATTCCTTTCACCTTACTTTTTTGATGCCTTTTATGGTCATGGTATTATGAAAATTTGACCTGCAAGACCCTCTTTCCTCTTTGAAATTTTTTCGCTTGAAGAAGCTTCAGGATTTGCTTTCTATCATTTGCCCATCATCACCATTAGGTGTTTCAACCTAAAATATTTGCTGCCTTAGAGCGGATTTATTCTATTAATTCATCGATCATTAAAAATTTCTTTTATCCCTTTTATAGTATAATACGTTTACAAAAGTTTCAATATTTCTTCAGTTAATTATCCTAAATAATCTATATACTAGATAGAGCTAATAACGAACATATATTATATAAAGCTAATCATAAATTAGTAGAACATTTATTTAACAAATATTTATTTTTATAATTAATTATGAAGATTTTTGCTGGTAATTTAAATTTGAAACAATTATTTTCTAATATTTATCGTATATAGATAGAATGGATTAAAAAAAAAGTGTTGATCAAATTAGAAAAAGTTGGAATCCATTGTTTAAGGTTCTTATTTGGCACATATGATACGAAAGAAATTTAATTTTTTTTTAAAAAAATATTTTCTGAATATCAATTCTTCAAAAATTTATTTTTTTCTTTAGCTCGTGAGGTTACCTCATCTTCGATTTTTTTTTTTCTTTTTTTTCTTTTTTTTCTTTCTTTCCCGCAACAAGTTTAGTACCCGGAAAATCTATTCAAATAAATAATATAAATTTCAAAATCTCGCATGCGGGAGATATCTGTTGCCAGGGAAACTTGGTCTTTTTGATTAAAAAAATTAAATGCATGATGAGATCTACGTATAAAAGAAAAGCTTTTTATCCATCCGTCGCTCACGACTCGCAACCGTTCTCTCATTGCTTTTCAACCACGCACATTATATGTATAACATTTAAATATCTAAATAAAAAAGATGTAGGTATTTTTCCAACGATGGTTATTATATTTTATTTCTTAAAAAAAGATTCGACAATCCAAGGGGAGTTATCAATTTCATTCTTTCTTTACTGCTATCTCTAAGTAACCAGTCATGTACTCATACATTGAAAGATTATGTTAAAAAAATTTAAATTAGTTCTCATTATTATAATATTTTTAAATATCATTAAATAAAATTGAATACATAGCTAGATAAAGTAAACTTTCTTAGATATATTATATTATATTATATTATATTTATATATCCATACGATGCACAAACACTACTTTAATAACAAAATAAATAAAAAATATAGATTTTATATGTTTTAAATTTTAGATTATAAGATTTAAATTTTAAAATTATTATTTTAAATTAAAAATTAAATATAAGGTAAATATATTTTTAAAATTTTATATTATTAAATCTAAATTTTAAAATTATTCAAGATAAGATAAAATATTTGTATTAGGCCATTGCATAACAAATTAATAGCTTATTCATAAATTAGAGGAAAAGATGATTAAAAGTCAGCTATGTTTAGTGGTATTAATTAAAATAAGATTTAGTTATACCAATCTCCCTCACTTTTACCTTACCTCTAAAGCTTTGAATCTTTTTAACCTTGCTCTCTCCTTATGATGGTTAAGTACTCTCCTGGTAGCCTTCTCTTTCCAATCTCTTTAAATATAATGCTAGGCTCCATGAGTGGAAATATCAAGTTATTAAATCATATACTACACGGTAGCATGTTTTGGATGTTGGTAAAAATATTTTAACTTTACTATATTACTAGATATATGCCTATGCAGCACTAATATAATTAATAAAAAAATAAAATAAAATTATATTTTTAATTTTATATTATTAAATTTAAATTATAAAATTTAAAATTAAAGATAAGATAAATAGAATATACGTAATAGATTGAACTATTTTTGAATTTTAGAAAGAATTAATTGGTTTGAAACTATGAATTTAAAAATGGGTGAAATATTTTTAACTTTTTAAGAAATAAAAAATAATAAAAAAGTATTTTTTATGATAAAAGTGTAATTATTACCAAAATTGCTATTATAATCCTAACGAAATCTTTCATTATAGTGTTCTCCTTCGATATGTTGATTTTAAAAAAATGTTCATAGGCACTGGTATGATTAGTAGAATAAAAAATATAAATATATATTTTTAAAATTTATATTATTAAATTTAAATAATAAAATTTTTATTTTTATTTAAAATTAAAGACAAGATAAATAGAATATATGTATTAGATTAATTTTTTAAAATTTAAAAAAATAATTGATTTGAAACTATAGATTAAGATAGATAAAATATTTTTCAGTCTTTTAAAAAAGAATAAAAATATAATCAAGATGAAATAAAATTCTCTATAATAGAGGTATAATTACTATAAAAATTGCTAAAATAGTCCTAAGAAAGCTTTTTACTGTAATGTTCTTGTTAGTTAATATTTTGATTTCACACAGTATAAAAGAAAAAGAGTTGATTTTTGAACCATTTTGTTGTCTATCATTTATTTATTATATTTTTATACTACTATTTTTATTTTCAAATAACTTAATATAATTTAATATTTAATAATTTTAAATATTAAGTATATATTTAATAATTTAGAAATATATATATAATATAAATAAAAATTTTTAGACCGAGTGAGGTTGGACCTATTTTTTTAAGTATAGGCTCGGCTTCTTTATTTATTAAATGAGAGAAACATCTTGATTTTAAGGATCTACTTTTTATACAGTGAAAAGAAAAAAAAAAAATCCAAACGTGAGTTGAAATAAAAAAGATAAACTACGATTTGTTATAAAATTCAAGAAAAAAATAAAAGAAAATCGAAACATGAGTTGGAATAAAAAGAAAATTTATGGCCTAATATCAAATCAAATGAAAGCAAAAAAAAAAGAAAAAGTTATAACATGAAAATGAAAAATAGAAAAAAAAAAGGAGCCAACCCTGAGTTGAAATTAAAAAGAAAAATTATAACTAGTTATAAAATAAAAGTAAAAAAATGAAAAGTTATAAATGAAAATGAAAAAATAAAAAAAGACCAAACATTTGTTATGAAATGAAAGCGCAAAAATGATTAAAAAAAAGAGCTAAATGTTTATTGTAAAATGAAAGGAAAAAAAAATGGGAAGTTTTAAAATGTAAGCAAAAAATGATAAAAAAATAAAAAAGAGCCAAACATTTGTTATAAAATAACAGAAAAAAAAAAGAGCCAAATGTTATGAAAGTTAAAAAAAAGGAGAAGAAAAGAGAAAAAAGAAAAGTTAAAAAATAGAAGCAAAAAATGAAAAAAAAATAAAATGGAAGTGAAAAGTGACAACAAATAAAATGGTAGAAAAAAAAAGATAGAAGATAAAATAGAAGTGAAAAAAAAAAAAAGGCAAACCTTTGTTATAAATGAAAGTGAAACAATAGGAAAAAAAGGAGAGCCAAACTTAAGTATAAAATGAAGGCGAAAAATGAAAAAAAAAAAAAAATCAAACATACAAATATAGGAAGTCAAACCATAATTAACATCATTGAAGCATGATATAATACTATCATACTAATTAGAATTACAAAAAAAACTTTTGAAAGAAATATCATTTCATGTGAGAAGAACTTGCTACATTAAATGTTATTTAATATAGGTATATACATGGTAACAATAGAATAAATCTTCTATGATGTACTATATTATATTATATATTAGACCCAAAAGAACAAAAAGTTATGCTAGCCAAGGATTTCTATTACTTTTTCTTTAAGAATAAAATCCATTACTTCCTGCAAGAAAATCAAAGATAGAAATAACAAAATCACTACCACTAAAGAAAATTTACATGGCTTGCCAAAAACATTTGTTTTTTTAGCATCAAAAATTACTAAACATAGCAGTGATACGTAGAAATAGGCGAGAATTAAATATAATGTAGTTAGTATATAAAAACTAGAAGGAAATTTTCCTTCTTTTCCGCTTCTTTTTTGATGTCATGTGGAAGTAGAAGGAAAATTTCTTTCTGCTTCCGCCTTGATACGAAGAATTTTTTCGCTATCTTTTTTCGAGAACCGCCTAAGGTTCGGACTAAAACTGAAAAAATGAAATAAATTTTTATTATCTTAATTGAAGCAATAAGCCTTCTGAAGTCACATTGCTACACATTCCAGGAGTACAATCTAAACAAGAATGGCTTCCGAGCCGCCATGGTTGAGACAGTGGGCAAGTTTATCATAATTTTTAACGTAATGTAATGTTGACATCTATGATACCAAAGATAAGTAAGAGTTCTGTAGTAGTAAAATCATGGCAGCTTGATAATTTTTCATTTACCAAAACAGCGGGAGCGCCCTTACGTTTTAGAAATAAAATGAGTACGGATAAAAACTAAAAAAATACTTCTGACCCTCAAACTTTCATTTAAAATTTTATTTTTAATTCTTAGATTTATAGCTGTTACAATTTAATCTTTTATATTTTAAAAACATATTGATCATTCGGAAAAACAAACGAATTACCATAACGATACTGTCAATTTTTATAGACTCTTATAATAGAACGTTAGGAATGCTTCATTGTTAAAATATGAGAAATTAAATTGTAGCTGTTTAAAGTGTGAGAATCAAAATAAATTTTGAGCTAAAATGCTAAGATCAAAAGTATACTTTAGCTTAAAAAAATAAATTAAAAAAAAAGACAAAACAAGACAGGTAGCCCAAGTAAGAAAGCCGAGCTCCGATCCGCACAACGCATACAACAGCAGTCCAACTACAAGACAAAGCAACCAAGATGGCACTTAAAAGAGGCCCATTCCAATGCGTCAGTCCTGCAGCAAAGGATGTATGGTACCCAGAATGGGCTTCACTTGTGGAGAGCTGGCCAGAGATTGAGAGGGTACATGCCAGGTTTGCGGCCCCAAAAACTGAGTCAGGAGGTTATAAGCAATGCAATAATGTGCTCTCCATTGGCGAAGTCATACTCCCCTCCACAGGATCTGATCGATGAGCCTCTCTATCTGAGAAAGCTCATGAGAACGCTTAACTGTTGCAGGTTCTTCCATTATTCAAGATGTAGAAAGTAGCAGACGCGAGCCCTCAAATTGCTCGAGGCGTTCATTATGTGAGATGGGTTCTAGTGGTGGAGTTTACACAATCTATAGTTTCAGTGCAATACACGAAATGACGGTTGGTCAATGAATTGCCGAACTAGTGATAACTACTAATTAGTCCAACAAACTTCTCATACATACTAGTTACTGCAGAGTTACATATAGGCCTCCTTTGGATCGCTGGATTCTCTGAAAACTAACATTTGAAAGGAAAGAAAAAGAAGCCATATTTCATGAGCCCCACCAAAATATTAGTTTCCTATATCTCAAAAGCTTGGATTGACAAACGTAAAGCTTGGATTGACAAACGTAAGGAGGCTTGGGATCGGAAAGCCCATGAGATTAGATTGATAATCCAATTCTACCTCAATCTAAACTGCTTACCAAACACACTTATAGTCTCTTAAGAGTTATAAGCATACCAGAAAAATTAATATTGCGCAATAATAATGCCAATAATAGCAAAGAGATGTAAGAAAGCCTTTTAATGTTTCTGTCATAGGGGTTGGTATATAACTATGTACATGGAAATATGAAGATTTTATAATTTTTTTTAAAAAAATATATAAAGGGCAGAGGAGAGAAAGGTAAAAAGAGATTTATATCTCTTTAATGTGCAGCAGTTCATTGTATTTTGAGAGTAGTATATTTTGAGAGTAGATTGTCATCAACTATTTGAATTAGAGAAAGATAAGTTCTATTCTAAATGAAGCGCCATCCAGAGCATGCTTCGAACTAGATAATATTATTTTTAGATTATTTTTTTTTGCCTTAGTGAGTGCATAGCAAACTACTTAAAATGAGAAATAAATTTTTTTCAACACAGATAACTTACTCAAAAAAATCGTAACATGAAGGCTTTCTGAACGCTATTCATCCGAGTACTATTCTAACCAAAGAATCAGGTAATCCAATACTGCTATGATTGCACCACCCCCTTCTTTTCTCCCACAATCTCTCCATCATTTGATATGATCCTTCTCTTCCAGCAAACTACTCAATGTGAACGTCAACTTCAAAAAGTAATGCTTGTTATCAACCCTCTTGTAAAGAAAAGATACAAACGTTTTGCACGCATTGTCCCAGCTTTCGATTTATCTAACAGGGCATAGAAACTAAAATCTATTTTACCAATCATGTCGTCACATGAAAATGGCTAAAAGCAAGCGCCCACGTTAGAGCAATCAATTTTGCCATGTGAACATCTTATGGATTATCTTTAAGAGATTATTCCTTTGACCCCTACAACGCAAGACTAAGAATATTAAGTTAATAATCATGATTGTTAGCTTTAAACGAAAAAAGAATCTTCGCGTATTTAATGATTGGAACTCTTTGTCGAGCTCTATCATTTTGTTGAGAGATATAGATTGATTAATGCTATTAGCAATCAGTATATGTGGGCACAATGATCTCATAGAACATCAAAACCAACAATGAAAAGGAGCCAGTCTAGGGTGCAACACGTAAGTCAATTGTATATTTCAGTCTTGTTCAAAATGATCTCATCCAAAAGATTCTTTATAATCCCATTTACATCGCTGGCCAGTTAATTAGATTATGTACTATTGGGAAAGATACTATATGGTCCTTTCATTGGTCATACCTTAAGAAAAACTTCTCATTGGTTGAATTCATAAAATTCAATCTACTTTATAAAGTTTCTCTATTATGCGGTCCCTCTTTTATTGTACATATTTATTTTCACATAACACAGTTATTTTTTTATTGTACACAGAAAAGATAAGTACATATATAGTTATCTTCTCAATGCCCTTAGTCATTAAGGATAAAAAGGATAAAAAATAAAAAGAATTGGTATAATAAATCGATTGTTATGTCGTTGGTTAATAGAGACTAGATCTCATAGCTTGGTCTGCTGAAGGAATAGTTATCAATTTGTGCTATATAATTCTAATGTCATTGTAGCAAATAAATCCGACCATACCTAGTCATCAAAAGTGAAAAGCAAACAAACTTTAATTATAGGGCTTCTCTAGAAGCCAATGAATTTAAAAATATATGTTGCACCATTTACATTATTAGGTGATTGACGAGAGCATGCATAGCTCTCATGTCATCGCATCAAATGGCTTACCTATGAGTGGATAACAATAAAAGCATGTAATGCTTATCTAGAAACAGATACATTGTCATTGATTGCGCCTATAATTTAAGGTTCAAAATCTCTTGGCGGCCCATGCAATCAAAAGAAACAAAACCGCCTGCAGCTCTGAATTTTAATCTCTTCAACTCTTGACCTTTCCATTGTTTTAGTGGTCTTTAGTTGGCCTTCTCAACTCATCTAGATGGTCATTAAACCTATGAAGGGATTACATTATTTGCTGTCTTTGAGCAAATTATCGCATCATTGCTGACAATCGGATGAATTTGGCCATTTATTAAATAAGTTTTCTATGTGGTTGTTTATTATTTTGTGAAGTTTTGCAGGAAGGCCAAAACTTAATTCAATTGGCGGGGAAGTTGCGATGTCTCTTGACATTGATATGAAAAACATATCAAATGTTGTAAACGTCCGATAGACTTTGGTTTCAAAGAGCTTCGATCAGCGCCTTCCTCCTAACCAGTTGGATTAATTACTTTTCTACTAAAATTATGTCATGATATATAATATAGGGAGACTTGGCGTGCAGCTCCGGCGTTGACCGTGCTTTCTCAAGAAGCTCATGCATTATTTTTCTTTTTTTTAAGTAGTGGTCCGTGATAGGTATATATATATATATATAATGGATGAATAAATAGCTGCATTAATAGGGGAAAAAAAAAAAGGTATATATATATATATATATATATTTTAAGGAACGCTTATCCAAGTACCACTATAATATAAGCAGGTTAGATTGAGTCCCTGGCCTGTGAGTTTGGGGATGGGTCAACATTGCCATGTGCTAGACGTACTGAGCGTGACTTGGCATCTGGACAATGAAATGGTTTTGTGTCATAGTTTGGTCGGTGAGCTAAGAATCGGACAGCACGGCCATGCGTGGTTTTGCTCGCTCCACTCGTTTATTTGCTACATCCAAAAGGTGACCTCCCATTTTGGGTGATTGTGAGTGTTGAGTTCCTTCGACTGCCGGAAAATGCCACCGACGGCACATTGGCAAGCCAATCGCTGAGTTACAAAGAGACGGCGCGGAAAGGAACGGAGCAAAAAAGACAGTGATGATGTTGGCAAAAATTTGGCAAAAATTATAAGTGGCTCCCGTTTCCATTGGAGATAGCTTTGTGTTTGCTAGTGTCGATAAGTGCCATGGCCAACTCAAGCCATGTTATGCAAGATGCATGTGTCGCATTGTTGAAGGATGTGTTGGATGAGTAGTTCTAATCTTGACCGTAGGAAGATTATAAATTGAGAATGCAACTTTCATCATAGCAAAAAGCTAGCTAGCCCAAGTGTATAGGTTTTACTTGTCCTTTCGCAGGGTTGGTATTGGTTTATCCATTACTGATATTGGCCCGGCAATTGAGGCAGCAGCAAGCTGGCACTCTATTTGTTCTTTCCTCTCTCTCTCTCTCTCTCTCTCTCTCTCTCTCTATATCTTTCTCTCGAAATCGATCAACTCTGATCAAAAGCCCAGGTTTTCTAGCCACCCTATGCTATGCACCATGTAGTTTTCATTGCAAGGACCAATCAGTACAAAGACAAGGCTACAGAGAATCAAACACAAAAACATGCACTCTTTGGTTAATTACTAATTGTTTCTTTTTGACTGAAGACGTAGGTAAATTCCCTCGCTATTATTATAAATAGATATTTACATGGGGAGGGAGAATACACTGGGAAGGATTAAGGTGATCGTGGGCCTCCCCTGTCTTAGCTAGTGAAATACAATCCCATGAAAGAAAAGAGAAGATGATTTTACCGGTGGTGGAAAGCATTGGTTAAGCTTTGGAAGAGAAGATTCTATCATTTTTTTCCTTTTTAATGTACCATGAAAAAGAAAAGAACCAACTAATCTCATTAAAGCCCTGACGAAATAGAAATATAGCACTTGCTCTAAAAGTCCAAAGGAGACAGAGATTACAAGGTCTAAAGTTTAAGTATGGTCGGTCGATGAAGAAGGACCACATACTTTTAGCAAACGAGTAGTTTAAGATATAAGAAACACTCTCAAGAGGAGCATTACAAAAGGGACAGTCTTTTTTTAGCCATAATACTTTTAGTGTATAGCTTGTTACGTAAGATAAGACAGATAAATATTTTAATTTTTTAGAAATAGTTGTCTTCCAAATTGGTTTGATGTAGAGCCATAAAACGCTTCCTAATTCAGAAACCTATAGAAAGATTTCACTGAATAGGTGCCCTCTTTAGAGATTCTCCTAATTTGGGTATTTATATCACTCGAAGATCAAACACATAAGAAGATTTTCAAGTTTAGATAGTTGAAAGGGCTACACTTGGGGGAGGGAATGAATTACTTTGATATTTCATCCACATAATCTCTCATTCTATAGTTTAGCGACAGCCACAATCTTCTTGAACACGCCACAATAGAGGTCAGGGAATAAGGTGGAGTGTGGTCTAATTCTAAATTTTTCCAAATTTTGATACTTTTACAATTATGAAGCTTGAAGGTGCAGTTCCAAAATTTCTTAAGATCTTGGAATAACTAGATGGATTAACTAGAGGGACAAATGGCTTATTTGCCCTCACAAACAGCCTTGCCAAGATGAGCTGTGTTTAGTGCCTGTCTAATATGAGCTGTGTTCAGTGCCTGTCTAAATCCTCATATCTTCTTCAATTTCCAGTCTTCTTTTCTTTTTGTTGGCTTCCAATGGCTTTTTGAAGGTCTTCCTACACTTCAGCACCTTCTTTTTGAAAAAGAAAATGCCTATTATGGAATGTTTCATTTGGAGAATTGGAGCCAATGATTTGCCTGAACATATTTATATACTGAATACTCTCTCTTGGCTGGGCCTCGTCATCCGTAGTAGCTGATGTACGGCGACAACCAATGTGAGCAATGACACAGGTTGTTCAACAAAATATAGTCTTAAGAGACACAGCAACAAGTAAGCGTACGAAATTTTGATGAGAAAAATTTCCATGAGAAAGTTCCAACATCTGATGAAAATATACATCTTCCCATTGGTCAAAGTAATCTTTTCCAAGGCACCATCTTAAAAGCTCATACTTAGGTTATCAATGTGTTTTGTTTACGGACAACGTCCAAGTTCTAGATCGCTATTTCCGCGATTCCGTATATTCGATTGTCACGGGGTCTTACCACACGTGGAATATATTTATATATATAATCGTTCCCAAATACGTCACAAAGAGGTGGCATTTCATCGAGTGTGAAGAGGGAAAGAGCAAATTGTTTTTCTTTCCGCGAGCGAAGATTCAATGATGTCGAAAGAGAGAGAAAGAAGAATCCACGCGCGCTTTCAAAGAGAGCCTTAGAAGACCAAACAACACATGGTTACGTGTAGAAACATCCACCGGAGAATGACAACGTAGAAACCAATAGACATGAGAATACCAACCGCTGTTCCAGTCTACACGTTTGTTTCACAATCTCTTTTGACGTTTAAAACAGAAAAGATCGATCAAAGGAAGAAAAAGTAGATGATAAGCTGTCATCCTTTAAATTTTTCGGTTCGATTCGAAACGCATGGAAACCATTAGAAATTCAGTGAAGTTATACCTCAACCAATCACGGTAATAACGTGACAAAACAAACAGACAAAAGAATAAAAATTTTAAAACTCATAATTAACATAAATTTCTGTAATTGAAGGTACTCTGTAACCGTGTGTGGACATGTTCTTGAAGATGTCTTCTATTGGAAATAGAGGTTCGTTCTAAATCATGTTGCTAGAATCTCATGTATTAGTAGTTTCCAGTTCATTGGTTCGATGCAGGACAATTGAAAGCAGAGGGCTATGAATTTTTGCTATCACCCAAAATTTGTGTTGTTAGACTAAATTCTACTCATGCAAGTAACTTCTTTTTATTTAACTTCTAAAATCATTTATTTTCACCATGGTAGAAAGAGGATATTTTAGTTAGTTTGAATAGAGTTGTGGTGTTGTAGAAATCATCTATACGCTTGTCCATGACTTTACACTTCATGATAGGGCATGTAGAAAAAATGATGCAATCAAAGGGAGTTGGTGAGGAAAGCAATGGATCTTGCACATCCGCAAAAACTAAATTTCTTGTTTAATTTAAATATATCAATTGAATTAATTCAGTCTATCAGCACCCCCTCTCCTCGGCAGAAAGATCCTCAACTGAGCTTACGAGGGAGGCATTTCAGCTATATTTTCAAAAAGGAAAAAGGCCATACTTCTCATAAAATATAATAAAAAGAAGCAGTTTTTAGTCATCCCTTCTCCGGTACCCTCCTCTCACCTGCTATATATCCTCCTTCCATCCTCATCAGCAAAAACCTCATCCACACATCCCTACTGCTAAAGTAACATAAAAGATTAGATCAACCATCACTTTAATCAGACTTTTATAATTAAAAATTTAATTTATATGACTAAATATATGACAAGGCAACATTTTGACTAAAATATGATAGAACTTGCCCTTGCCTTCAGTCTAATGAGATTCCAACTAATATATTGCAGAAGTTGCAGAACCAAACTGCTCTGTTCCACCGTTCTGACAACATAACAGTCGTATTTTACAAGAACAGTCCCAAAAGACCAAAACCCCAAACAGGGATGCAAAAAAAAAAAAAAAAACACACACACAAAATAAAAGAAAAAAAAATCTATTTAAATAAATTCTACCATTATTAATAGATTATTTTTATCGGATCACAGCTAGGTTTACAAAGGATGGGCATCATTCTAGCAACAAAACCCACTAAACAGAACGGTCCATCCAACCCTAGTTGTGCTTTCCCTGGGTGTAGATGTAGTCAGTGTGGGCGGTAAGAGTCCTCCTCAACAAGCATTCC